>CM041637.1:8123565-8162940 GCA_023333625.1 Bothriochloa decipiens
AGAGCGGCGGTCCGCACCGAGGCAAGCGGCGAGGACGGCGAGGGCGCGAGGACGCTGCTGTGTCCTCCGCCGCTGGTTCGCTGCTCCGCCGAGCGAGCAGAGCCGGCGGTCCGCCCCGAGGCAGACGGCGAGGACAGCGAGGGCGAGGTCGAGGAGGAGCCGCCTCCGAGCGAGCTGCGGAGCTGGGGCGCCGGGACGGCGGCGGTTCCGCGGAATAGAGCTAGCGGGGTGGGCGGCGGTTTCCCAGTATACAACGACCGTGGTAGGCGGCGGTTCTGCAGCATTTCACGAAGAGAGAGCGGGGCGGGGGTCAACCGCAAGCGCGCGGGGGAAGTGCCCGACATGCGAGGGAGGGAGGGAGCAGCGAGCAGCGAGCGATCCAGCGCCGGGCAGAGCGAAACGGGGCAACGCACGTCGGCCCGCCGGTAGTCTAGTTTTGGGTCTTGAGTAGTAAAGATACAGATAAAGATAGGGCCATAGGGGGTGCTCTGAAGTCTGAACTCCGGTGAAGTCCGTCGCCGATTCGCCGTGTGCCTCACGACGGCATCGCGCGGGACTCGGGATCACACAAAAACAATAAAGATGGGCCTAAAAAAGAAACAGCGATGCTCGCATCTGAGTTAGCCCATTACGGACCGTGAAATTTTCTTGGCCCGCGACCTCCGAAACCACGGCCCAGAATGCCCGAGCCCGCTAAACCTCCTGCCCTAGTGGCTAGTGCTCCTCTCCTCTCCGTCTCCTCCCAGCCGCCTGCCTCTTCCTTCCACCGTCCGACGTCCGCCGCCCGCCGCGCTGCTTCTCCTCTTTCCCGTCCCACCTCCAACCCTGCCGCCGCGGCGGATTAATCAATCCAACACCAGGCCGGGATACGTGATAGGTTTCTGAACTCGCAGCGCTAGGCCCCAGCGATGTCGGAGACGGCGGCGCCGATCGGCCTGTCATGGGCCCCCAAGCTTCCTTACTTCGCAACGACCAGCGGCGGCAGCAGCAAGAGCGACCAGGCGGCGTATCCGAGCACGGCGCAGGGGTCTCTCTGGAAGCCCCCGAGCGAGCTTGTGGACGGGCTGTTCGTGCCCCCGAGGGACCCTAGGCAGCTGAACAAGCTGGCTAGGAAGAACGTCAAGGACACCAGCGGCAAGGGCTGGTGAGTTTGCGCTGGAATCCACCTGGTTCTATTGATTGATTCCTGACTCATGGTAGGGCTTATGTGTGAGCACTCATGCTTTGCTGCTGCATTTCTCAGGTTCGACATGCCCGCGCCAACCATCACTCCCGAGTTGAAGAAGGATCTCGAGATTTTGCAGGTATGGTTGATTCAGTAACCTTATTAGCAGTAGGATGGATGCCATAGTAGCCTGTAAAACGGATAATGTGATGCCAAGAACTTCGGGACCAACTTATGATAAAAGGGCAAGAAAAACATATTGGTGCAGCTGCCATTGGATCAGTGTGTAGTAGATTACTAGGGCAAACACAGAGAACAGTTTACTGCAACAATCTGACAGTGTTACCATCTGATTGAACCTATTTTACTTTTTTACAAAAAAAGAATTGGAATTGTTTTACTTGAGATTTGGGCAGTGTTGGATGTGTCTGTCTCAACTCAATTGGTATTTGTGTGTTTGGTGATTCTGGTTTGTCCTTTGGCATGATTATGCGATGATATGTTTGCCATCTGTTTTTTCAGCTGAGACATGTAATTGACCCAAAAAGGCACTTCAAGCGGGCAGGAAAGTCCAAGGCCCTTCCCAAGTACTTCCAAGTAAGTAGCCTAATCACCATCAGGCAGATTTATTCAGCATTTTTTATCATCCTAATATGTGGAAGTGGATCTATCTCTTCTGTAGCTGATGTACTGAATATTTCAATGTTGGCTTTAGGTCGGTACGGTTGTTGAGCCTGCATCTGAGTTCTACTCAAGCAGGCTGAAAAATAGGGAACGCAAGGCAACATTGGTTGATGAGCTGTTATCAGATCAATCTCTTAAGAGCTACAGGTATGCTGATCATACTTTTGCTGTTTTGCATGTACATTAATGGACAGTGACAAGATTTTTCTGTATCAATTGCATATGGCCCTTAGGATCCCTAGCAATTCATCAAATGTAGTTATCTAGCATTAACTGGAAACATTGTATGTAAGGGATAGTTGTAACCTGTGAAACCCATTTTAGATATACACATCAGAGCCCTGTAATTGTTATGTTGATTGGACTCTGAAACAAAGGCTCCAGTGCACAGAAATTCAGAACGGCATCCTAGTTTGAAGAATCAATTTCCTTGTTCCTAGTCCAGAGCATGTTACCATAGCCCTTTCCCCCCATCTTTGATTATTATTTGAATAGCCCCAAACTAAGAACATAATAAACTGGTATTGTGCCAGCTCTTTTCCATAGCTAGTGGTTTCTTTTTCTTCATCTGAAATTGAATGTGGCATTGATCTCAAATGAAATGCAGGATGCGCAAGGTACGTGAAATTCAGGAGATCCGTGCACCAGGAGGCAACCAAAAGTGGAAGAACAAGGGCAAGCAAACACTTAAGAGGGCGAAGGATAGGAGAAAATGAGATTGGCGTGCTAGCTTTGTTCTCCTGTTGTGAGAAGAGATTGGAGAAGTGAACCAAGGACAAGTTGCTCAAGACATCTAGTATTTTCTCTTGACATCGCAGTGTAGATTGTGGTTTCAGTGTAGTGGTGAACTTCAATAACATGACGAATTGATTTTTCAGTTCTAAATATTTTAAAATGTTGCTGTAACACTGGAATTCAGAAATGTTGGCTGCTACACTCCTTCAAGTTAGCTTCATTATGTGAGAAGCACGGGCTCTGCTCATTTTCTTGCTGTGCTGTGTCTGCTTATGATCACATCTGCAGTTTTGCTTTTCTCTTTGCTTTCGAGAGACAATCTGGCTCATAGATGTTACATGAATACATGGGAATGTTTTCACTCAGAATTCTTATTTCCGCACATGTTTGCATTCTCAGCAGTGGTCCTTGACGGTGATCAATTCTGTCGCTTGAGAGCAGCATTGCCATTACCCATCAGGAATGGGGTACATGACTGGAGCCGACCGGGTGAGGCGGCGAACACGCGCGTTTGGCTCGTGTGGTTGTAGTCACATCATCTTTAAGAAAAGGCCGCTCGGTAGGGCAGGCGAGCACGGTTGGACGGCGTGGGGAGGCCACCGGAGCCGTCGATATCACGTGGTGCGGGGACGACTGCAGAACCACGCCGAGAGTAGAGACGATTTCATGGTGGTGCTGCGCTTGCGCCTCGTCCTTTTTCCGCTCCATATTGGTGTGCGGCCGTGCCGGGTCCAAGGCGCGGACAGCTGGGACTGGGACTGATCGGAGTGTGGTAGACTGGACGTGCACCGGCACATGGTGCCGTGACTTGAGTTCACTTTACTACTGTCTTCGTCTATTCTAGAAAAACATATAATTCTAATTTACTATGGAGCCTCAGGCGCTAGCGATGTCCGGCGGCGCATTCAAAAGGCGAAATCATGGCCACACACCGCAGATGACCCACGTGACCGGCAGTAGTAAAAAAATGTCAAACACTAATCACCCTGCTACGCTAGCCTCGGTCCACCACTGAAGCAAATCAGCCAGCCGTCCTGGCTAGTATGCCACAGCCACACATGAGCCGAAACATCGCACATGTCCTACAACAAGACCAGCAAGCACCAAGCAGCTACTCTCTCTCCACAACCCAAATCATCTCCCCAGGGAATTCATCTCGAATGAGATCAAAATTCAAAACGCATTTCACATACATACATACATACATACATGTTACCGCCAGTAAAGAGTCCATCCAATAACCATCACCAAGCTCTTCTACCAAAACTCCAGCTTTTCCGTTGCACTTTGTCAATGAGGGGATTGATACCCTCCTCGAGTGCTCTCTATCGATCCTCTCTTTCCCTTACAGCTACGAGCTACTAGTACAACGGAGGACGCCAAAACACTACTAGGACGGAGTCGACAATAAATCTTCCTCGACTAGTTGTTGCCATTGTAGCCCATGCTGTAACTGCGGAAACGCAGCCCGTTCTGCTCGTACGGCAGCGCCGCCTCCCCGTGGTTCACGGCCTTGATCTCCACGGGACGGCGGCTGGTGTCCCCCTCCTGCACGGCTCCGAAGACGATCTCCTTAGTTGCATCGCAGCTCGGCTCGTAGAAGGTCTGCGGCCCGGCCGAGTACTGCCTGTGGTGGTGTTGCAGGTACTGCTGGTGATGCACCTGCTGTGGCTGCGTCTGCTGCTGCTGCTGCTGAGGTGCAGCTTCTCCGGTCCAGCCATGTATCTGAGGCCGACCGTGCCGGATGTGGTGGATCTTCTCTGGCTCCTTGGACATGAAGGCGTAGTTCTTGCGAGGGGTCGGCGCCCTTGTGTCCAGTGGCGGTGGGGTCTCGTCCCGCGGGATGGCGTAGCTTTCTTGTACTGGCCAGGAGGTTGGCCTACCTAGCTGATGATGATGAATGTTTACTCGCTTCTTTCTGGAAAACGTGGCCCCGATGATCTCTGCAATTGATGATTTTGCTCCACCCACAAGTTTGCCGATTGATGTGAAGAGCCCTTCTTCCTCCTCTTGTTTCACAGGTTCATCATCAGTTGGAATTAGCGGGGGCCGAAGAGAAGGCTTCAGTGGTTTCTGGTATGGAGGTGGAATGCTAGATAGTTTAGCTTTTACTGGACTCTCATGTTCCTGCTCCTGCATTGTAAAATTTGCATTCAGAACAATATAATGCAAGAAGAATACAAGTAGGACTCTCGACAAGTAGTGAATTTTGAACTGGACAACCCAAATAAGGATAAACTAAAACTTAACAATTATGTGGTTCCCTCTGTTTTCTTTTTTTGGATAATGCTCGACGGACCTTCCATCATGAACAAACACTAGATGTCTACATGACTTTCAAAATGCACAATATAGCTAACAAGAAGATAAGTTGTTTTAGTACTCTAGTCTTAACTCCAACTAAGCATAACAATATTAATCTAGACCTAAGAAAATGTTTTGCACATAAAGCTGGTTGCAATTCTTGGTTGCCTGGAGGCATTTGGTGGTGGGGAGGACCCAGACCGAGGCCAATGGATGATGGGACACCAATACCAGGAGAGACAAAAGACGGATGGCAACAAAATTCATGTGCTAGCCTGCTGTAATGCAGCAAGCTCGCGGACCACTGTAGTCCTAGCCATATTTGCTAACCCTGCCAATCTGCCAGGGAAGGTACATGTTTTCTTTTCTTTCCCTCACAAAATAAAGACAGTGTTAGGCACTTGACACTTACATCTCCGTTTGAATACATCCCTAAAACTCGGCTTTGAAGCAGTGCAAGCATGTAGCCAAAGAAAGCGGCAGCAAGAAGCAGTGCGACTCCTGCAGACATAGAAACTTACTATGATCAGATGTAGCATCGAGTTTAAATGGCACGTTTACGTGGTATAAGCTTTAACCATAGGTTTTGCAGGTCCAGCAATGATTCCAGAAAATGGAGCAATGTATAATATACCTAGAGGAAAACCAGCTTCATACTGATACACACAGTCATCAAAGTGGAGCTGAATCTCCCTAATTGCTTGGTTTCCTCTGTCAATCACCAGAAGGGAGCAGCTACTGCCAATGTAACGAACTTCAAAATCAGTAGAAAATTTTGCCTCATCACTTGGTCCGTCAACATGCCCTCCTCTGCCTGATTTTCCCCCAGCAATAGTTGTAACCCCTAAGAATCAGAACACAATATGTCAGGCAGACAGGAACTTGTTCTTTACTAGAGATTAGATAAGGGAAAAGTATGCATAATGATTGCATAAACATCTAAATACAGACCTTACTAAAACTCAAGCCCAGTTAGGATCATGCCTTCCAGCTAATTTGGACTTGCAGAATACAATAAAATTTATCCATGTAGAATAGTTTGGAGCAAAAAGACACGAGCCTAAACAAGTACATCAACAATATATATATGCATATATCAAGTATACAAGGTACAATTAGGCTAGAAAAATAGAAAATATCAATTAACAAATTTCCTATGTGATTTTAGAACATAATGTTCCACAGATAGCTAAGTCTGATTTCGAAACTGCAATTGTTATTCAATGATGCCTCTTGAATGCCAAAGAGGCTCTGTTCTGAAAAACTTTCAACAAATCATTTTTGTCTCTTCCATTCTGTAAAATGGAATGACCTGTTTCCCAAAAAAAAAAAGGGAAAAGGAAAAAGGAGCTTTGTGCAATTAGCACTCAAATAAATATTTCATCTGGACATCACAATGCAGTACAGAGACTAGATTATATGCATTACTCAAACTGAGCACAAAATGAACATTGCCTAACAGTGCATCCTCTTCCTAAATGCAGGTATGGATCCAGGTGCTGAATACATGACGGACAAGACCAGCAAACACCAAAAGGCAAACATTGGATACTCAAGGAACAGACAAAACCATGTGCATCTACCCTAACGCAGGACATTTTAGCATACCTGTATCACTGATCTTTCTAATGGCCATGTTCATGGCATCAGCCACATAGATGTTACCCTTGTCATCCACTGTAAATCCCTTTGGATGGTTCATCCTCGCCTCTCGTAGCTTCCCATCGACATGACCAGGAAATCCTTCTGGGGAACCAGCAACAAGCTTCGGCCTGCTATCTGCATTGTTCAGCCCAGTTTCAGGGGTTGAGATAAATCTTGTGTGGCTCAAAATCATCTGCTGGAAAATGAAACATGGACAGGCATAGACAAAAACATGGTAGGAAAGATGTAGATCGCCGGTAATCTGTACTCGTAACTGTTTGGGTCAAATGTTTATGTCACAATTGCGAACAGCGTGATGACAGCGCTTCTTAGTGCTAAACAGTCATAGCAACACCTTGACGAAATTTGATGCCATTGCATATATAATATTGCATAAAAGTAGCATAGATTGGACTGACACTTTTTTTTCAGACCATATTTCTACAAGTGAACACACCGCATAAAAATGGAAGTATGCCAAGTTGCACAAATCAGCTGAAAGCAACTGAAAAGCATTACGTAGGCTGTGCAAGCAGCAAGCTAACAAAGCCATCGCCATCAAAAAGAATGGCCATGCCGGAATTGATGACACCAACCAATCCACAGCTTCGGCGGCACCAACTCCACCAAACACATAGCAGCATATAATTAGCGGAAAGCCCCACTGGGGAGTAACACCAAAACATGCCCGATTCAGGGGGGTGCTAAGAGGAGGTTAGACAGGGCGCTTGCACTCACATCGGGACAGCGGCAGCGCCATCCTGTAGATGTTGCTGTTCATGGAGTCCATGACGAGCAGCTCGCCGCCCTGGGTGACCTCCACGGAGTAGGGCTCGATCCCCAGCTTGCTGCCGTCGAAGACCGTCTCCACGGTGTACCCGCCCTCGTACTTCACCATCGACTTGCCTCCGCTCGCTGCTACAACACCAGGAGAGCAAACACGTCTCAGGAAAAAAACACGAATCGGAACCGGAGAAGGAGCAGAACGGCGGAGAGATTTCGGCAGTAATCACCTGTCTTGGTGGTGGATTTGAGCGACCACATCCTCTTCACCACCGCCGACGCCGCATTGGAGAGGAACCCGCTCACCACCCCTGCGATGGCAACGAAACACAAACACCCGTCAAATCAAACACAGAAAACCCACCCCAGGGGAGAGACTCGAGAGGCGAGCGAAACCAGGAGCGCGGGCGAGCTCGGCCGCCTCACTCACTTGCGGGGTACGAGGACGCGGAGGCGGGAGCGAAGGAGGTAAGGAGGAACGCGGCCACCAGCAGCGCCCCCACCGGGACGGCCCTCGCGTTCCCTCCCTTGTTCACCATTGGCGGCAGCGGCAGCAGCAGGACAGCCGACAGGTGGGGGAAGCTTGCTGCGGCTGAAGATTTAGAGGACAAGGAAGGCGGCCATCTGGGTACGGAGGGAGGCAGGGAAGCAGGCAAGCGCTCAGATCGAGGACGGCGGATGGGAGAAACCACCGGGAATCCGAGCTTTTCTTGCGCTCCGGGAGGGGAGAAGGGGGGAGAGAGGAGAGAGATTCTACAAGTGGGGGGAAGAGACAAGCCGGGCTGTGTTCGCTGCGGGCTGCTGCGTCCGCTGCTCGCTTCGGCGATTCCGTGGGGTTTTAGAGGGGAGGAGCCGAGGAGAGAGGTCCGGGCGCGTGACGGTGGTCGGGTGGCGATGACTGATGAAAGGGGAGTGGAGCGAGTCACGTGCAGAGAGTGATGCGGATGTTCGCTCGTCATCGAGGTTTCGAGTAGCACGGGCCACGGGCACGGCCCTTTTGTCATGCGTAGTGGAGGGCTAAAAAAAAAAAGACTTTTTTTAATTTAAAATGTGCTTGCTAATAAACTAATGTAAAAGGGCTTTCATCTAAAAAATTCTGAAAGTAGCTTAAGATTTAAGCGGGTTTCTTAATCCTAGATAAGAACATTGTTCTCTCTTCGGAGACATTAACATTGCTAAGAACGGTCCTGAAACAGAAATTGAGATTATTTCTATTGTCATTAATTAAAGTGTCAAATAAGTAGAGCAGTGATATTGTATTAAAATTAATAAATAAGATGAAGATACAAGATTATTTTAGAACCATGTCCATATGAGAATTAAGATGTAAAAAATATAATAAAGAGATGAAGAGATATAATAGATAGATTTAAGATATATAAAAAATATAAAAGATAGATAAAAGATCGGTGATAGAACTAAGATATAAAAAATATAAAAGATAGATAAAAGATTGGTGATATTGTATTAGAATTAGAGTACCAACTAAGCAGAGTGGTGATATTGTATTAAAACTAATAATGAGACAAAGATAAAAAAATTATTTTAAAAAACTATGTCTATACAAGAACTAAGTTATAAAAAAACAGGATGTGTCTCACTGAAGTGTATTTTGTAGATGCTAATTAGCTGTAATTATATTTGATAGTGGAATAGTGAGGTGAACAACTTGTATATCAACATAAAACTCTAGTGGCGTTTAGAATTATAAGGCTTGCACCTATTTTGGGTTGTCCTCAAACTAGATATCCAAGTTTTTGCGTACCTAAAAGTTTTGTTGATATTTGTTGAGGCTTGGAGTATTTGCAATAGTCTTTCTTAGTCTTTGCTCTTCCCTATGTCATTCAATCATTACATTGGTCGATTAATCTTATCATTTTTTAAGTGCGGAAAGATTCAGAGTTTGGGTAAATTTTTTTGGGAAAAAGTCTTTTTAATCTTGTAAAAAAAAGATTGGGAGAGGGGTGACTCAAGGCAGGAGTGGGGCACGATGAGCTTAAATCAAAGAAGACGAGATCATGGAGACACTCATCAGGCCTCTCGGTATACATAGCATAGTGCATAACATAAGCAAGTGGAACCATTACTACGTTGCAACGAAAGAACTTCGAGTGACTTTGATTTAAATTAACCTCCTTTCTCCAAACACGTCCACACAAAGTTCCATAGCACTTTCCAACGACACATACCACTAGCTTTGCCGGGCATCCAGTTTTTCCCGCGTATGTTAGGGCAAGTAGCGCGGAAAAGGAACCGTGAAACCTTGGATGTTTCGTACCGTCCGTGCGGCGGGTGCGCGCTTCGCTGCCCATGTTTTGCCCACCGGCGCGCACGCCTCAAGGCGCCCACAACGGTTTCAGAGCCACTGAAAAAACACCCTTGCCGTGCTGGTACTAGCGTAGTACTCGTACTACTGCTCCAGTACTCCACTGAAACGCGAGGTACCTCACTGAAACTCGAGGTACCTCGCCGAACGTTCCAGGTACCGCGCCGGGAGCTGTGCGGCGTACACGGACCTTTGCGCGGGCGAGTCACACACACACACACACACACAGGCACACGGCTCACACAAGTCGCAAGCACGAGGATCCGTACGCCCTGACGAGGTTCCAGTAGCAGTACCTCGCTCTCGCTGTCCATCTCCATGCAGCCCAGCCATGCTAGTGCGAGCACGACTGCACGAGCCCTGCGTTCTCCTCTGCTTTACGTGACACTCGAGCGTCCTTTCAGGCTTTTTTCCTTTGGGACGCAACGCAGCACGCACGGGGCCAGGCCGCACACTCTGCTCATGCTCCTTCCTCCCAAGTCCCAAGCATGTGACGGGCGCGGGCTCGCGCTTGGCGCGGCGTGGCCCGAAGACGAGAGATGCAAAAGATGTGGGTGTCCGTCCGCCTGTCCGCGTCCGGTGTCCGGTCCGCGAGCCCTTTTGCCCGCTGTGGCACTGTCGTCGCCGTCGCCTGGAAAGGTTCCAAAGTGCTACTACGCAAAGGGTCAAAAGGGCACTGATTCCTCGCTCTATGCTGTGCTACTCGCAAGGAAAACCGTAGAGCGAGAGGGGCAAGAGATTGCGGGCGTCGTTCACCCATCACGTACTGGTTCTCGTATGCATCCCAAGAGCCAAGTGGAAGTGGGGCCGGACCGCCGGACGGAGCATGTGGCGAAGCTGGAAAAGGGGAGGAATTACCATGCAGGCCTTGTTCCGTTACATTTAAAGTTCTAATTTTTTTATTATCTCTCTATCATATTAATTTAGAGATATATGTATGGAGTAGTAAATATAGGTAAAAAATAACTAATTATATAGTTTGTTTCTAAATCACGAGATAAATCTTTTAAGCCTAGTTAATTTATAATTAGATAATATTTGCTAAATACAAGCAAAAGTGACACGGGAGTTTGAATTCTAACATGTGCTACCCGGCAAGCCTCAGGTGTGCAAGCGCATAGTATGGCTTGCTGTGCTGTCGTTTCAGGCTTGGGAGGCAGGCAGGAATGGTCTTGGGGCGGTGAGAGATGTATGAAAAGGACAGTGCCGTGTAGGGCAGGGCAGCTCGCGATCATTGTGCATTGCTCGCTCCACGGTCACGTCGGGCCTCTCCTGGCCGATCGTCGTCGCCGGCTGGCCCAGCAGCTCCGGCCATGACGACTTCGCCGGAAGCTCGCACATCTTGCCGCCCAGCTGCTCGACGAGCTACTGTCACTGATCACTAGCTGGCCGGTGAGCTCACGGTGAGAGATTTATGTCGTACAGTAGATATTCAGATGGCCAATCGATCTGGACCATTAATTTTTGTCAATTTAAGGATTTACTAAATGAATTAATAATTCCATGAAAATAAAAATAAAACACGCATGCCGCTAATATGGGGTGAAATCCCGGTGCCGTTTCTAAACTCGCACGCTGATCCCCGACCCCGACCTCCTCGCACGCGGACAAGTAGCGATCTGGTTCGATCTGGTAATATTTTGCACGACCTATTAATCCACCGTACCAAATCTTTTTAAATTTTGTATTTATGCCGTACAAAGATTTGAGAAATATTACCATATATTTTTTTAATTTTGTCACGTACAAAGTAGCGATCTGTAGCGACCAGGTTCGATTCTTGCATGCAAAGATTTTTGTCACATTATCTTGTCACTTACAATGTAGCGATCTGGCACATTATCTTGTCACATACAAAGATTTGCTTGCATACATCAACCAAATCTTAAAAAGATTTTTAATTTTTCAAACCTTCCTTATTTACTCTATTCTTATAAATAAAAATTTAATAAATACTATTACCTCTTAGGAGATAATAGATGATCGTGACCGTTACATCGTAATAAATAGACGGTCCACGGTCACTTCGGAGTACCGCAGCAAAAGTCTATTCGGATATCTCTACGTACGACACGTGTATATATAGATATGGACGTACAATTCCTGACTACGACAAAACTTCCTGACGCGACGATAACTCAGCTCGGGACGCGCGCGCGTATGCCTCTTTTCATAAGGAAGTTTTTGTTCTGCTGTTAAGCTCCTGCTAGCTCCTCGCCGGTCGCCACGATACATGTCCCCTGGCCGTTTTTGTTTTGTTGTTTGAGCTCGCCGCTCCCGCCGGTCGCCACGATGCATATGTCCCCAGCCATTTTTGTTTGCTGTTAGAGCTCGCCGTTAGCTGTCGCCGGTCGCCACAATGCATGTCCCCCGCCGTTTGTGTTTCTTGTTAGAGCTCGCCGCTGTCGTCGTCGTTGGCCACAATGTGCATGTCCCTAGCCGTATTCCAATGAGAATTATGGAATACATATATCATATATGCCCGTATGAAGCCATGGTTTGATTCATGATCCTGATATGAATAGTAGCTATAGAATTTATCATATTAAATACCGTAAGAACCTGGTATCGTTCTAATTTTATTGGATGTCTCCAAAGAGACTGTACGAACCTGGTAGGAAGCTTATTACGATATTGTTGAGTTATATGTTCCAAATTACGAGTCTTGAAACCTGTTGTGTGACTATTGGAAACTTATAGTATATCAACATTGCAACCTGTTGTTGATTCATACATTCCAACATTGCAAATCATAATGTTGGAACGTATGAATCAACATACTATAAGGTTCCGACGCTTTCGACCTTGCAACGTTGGCTAAACAGTCATTGCGACTGTGGCAATTTGACTCGCTTTGTGCCGGCATTCTCAAGGCCAAATACTATCTAACACTTGTGGCGCTTCAAGGCAATTTTGGACTCAATTTGGCTCGTCAAGACATGAAGATAGATACTAGATGCCTGGTCCGTGGTATACAAGGCGAAGACGGTCGTCATTTATTTTTCAAATGCGGCTTGGCCAAGCAAGTCTGGAACCTGCTCCTACTGGAAGGGCTTCGTCAGAAGCTGGCCATACAGGCATCAGCTCGAGAGACAATGACCATCATTTTGCAAGAGCGGTAGGCGACGAAAATCACAGCGATCATCACCTTGTGGAGCCGCTGGACAAATAGAAGAAGGAAGAAGGAGAAGTGATGGAGATTTTGCCCGAGGAATCAAATCCTACTGCTATGAATCGACTCAGATGGTGGCGGGGAGTACCCAGAGAGGTGTCCATGCTGTGAAATGGTCCAAACCCCCTGATGGAGTATTGAAGCTGAATTGTGATGCTTTATTCAAGGTTGAGAATATGTTTGTGAACTGGGGCTTTCTGATCAGGGACCATGATGGAGATGTTGTACTAACTGGAAGAGGGAAACAGAACCATGCTCTTAGTGCCTTTAAGGCTGAGTTGACTGTTGATATCAGGCCTGCAGGGTGTTAAGGAAGCGGTAAATTTGACTCATCCCAGAAACAGATGCGTTGATGGTACAACAAGAATGAGGTCAGACATTTTTGATGCAATGCCTAAGGTACGGCGGTTGAGGAGCTCAAGTTTTTAGCTCGTGTGAATTTTACTGATTTTGAATGTAATTATCTTATTAGTAGAGTTGACAATAATGGATCACTTGCTTTGGCTGCTCTGGATTATATAGTTGCATCGAAGGGGAGGAACTCATCACAAGTTCTGTCCCTAAAGATGCTCTTTTAATCATTTCTGATGACTTATAAGCTTGAGTAATGAATTTGCCAAGTTTCAAAAAAAATCTCTTCTCTCTCACAGAAAGAACTATCTCCTTAATCTTTTTTTCTCAAACAAAACATTTTAAATTATCTCCCTATCTGGTTACAAATGGTTTTTATGGAGGTTCATACTCTTTTGTAGTAAAAGATACGGTAAAAGTATCTTATATGGTTTTATATTATGAAAAGTATCTCTAAGCTTCTAAAATTTATGGAAAAAGTTTAGATATATATTGAGGCATGAAAACCCAAATGAAATATTTAAAGTTTGCAAAAGTATCTCTAGAATATTCTTAAAAGATTCAGATTTAGCTCTAGAAAATGGAAAGATGAATATTAAATTATTAAAATATTTTAACTGATGTCTAAACATGTTTTTAAATTTTTCAGCAAAAAAGAAACATGAGATGCAACCAACATGACTGGATTCATCATTAAATTTATGTTGCGTTATTCTAGTTGCATCTCATATTTGTTATGAAAAGTTTCCTAGTTGCATTTGGACATCAATTAGAATCTCATATAGCTAAATCTACTTTTAAATCCTTTAGATATATTTCATAGTTGGAAAAGCCTTATCGAGTATTTACCAGATTTTTTAACTATAAACACACAATTAATAATAACCGGTATACGAGACTTTTCATTTGTCTCGTAACGTTATCTTACAGACGTTCTTAGGCCGAAAGAAAGAGCTGCTTTACGGCCCAAAAGGAAGAGCTGCTTTACGACCCAGTCTATAATACAAGCGGGCCCAATGACACCAACTCCTAGAATATTGCTACCTATATACAGTCTCCGACGACAGACAAGTGACAGAACTACAGAGGTCGCTGAACGTCAAAAATGCAATTTTGCTAGTCACTCTTAAAGACAATTACAGCTCACAAGTACCGATGACTCAGCAAGTCAACAACAGCAGCAAACATTCACGAAACTAAACAACTACCGGCACAACAAAAGGCTCTACAAACAAAAATCCATACTCCTAGTTGAGCTTTCCACAGATGATCTTCAGCTGCTTTCTCAGCCAGCTGTGCCCACGGGTCTCTACTCGTGTTATCGTGTAACTGTGTTAACGGTATCGGCACCAACAAGTGGATATATACAGGTGGAGCCAAGAGGCGTCGTCTCATCTCTACCTTTGCATCGCTGCTAACTGTTATCAGACCTGGTAGACCATTCCTACCTCCAGAGTGGAGGCATGGGGTATGTTCGCTGCGTATGCAGGGCCACGACTGTTCTTCCTCAAGAACTCGTAGAAGACGTTTATCGCAATTCGCTTTATGAAACTTGACCCACTCTTCGCCTTCATGTACGAGTGCCCCAGGATGAAGGACATGCCTGCCTCCCTTGCGTCCATGAGCTCCTGCAGCTCACGGCGTACCTCACTGTCCACCTGAGCACTCTTCGGTATCATAAACCTTGTTTTCTTTTGCTTGGGTGCTGCATTTTGTGGGTCTATCTCTTTATGAGGGGATACGGATGCATCAAGTTCTCCATCCTCTTCCCACATATTAATTCCAGTACTGATGGTGGACAGCTTCTCGGAGGGCTTATCTGTGTCATCGATGAAGCCATTCTTGTCATACTCCCCACTGCTGCGGATGAACTCTGCAATGTTGCTGACAAGCTCCTTCTCGAACTCCAGATCATCCTTCTGCACATCGCGATAACCATATCTGACAATGACCCTGTATAGCCTATACTCTTTTGGACCAATGCGACCCACCAGAAATCTTTCCTCAGGTTGCACATGCGGCACAGGAACTGATTTGACACAGAGGAATACCAGTACCTGATGAAAAACAATTGTGAGAACTCTACAAGTTACATCCATAAACTGACTCATGCACTGATGCTGCCTATTCAGATCTCTGGGCAGTGCATTCAGAAAAACTGTTGCTTGATATGTTTATGAACTATATGAACTATGAAGTGATAAGTTACCTGGTGAAACGCGGGTAGATTGGTGACAAAGTGGGAGAAGATAGCTGGAATTCCAGACATTAGTTCTGTATGTATTAGCCCAATGCCTCGAACACGAACAATGCCCAGTGAAGGACCAAGGTTTAAGAGCCAGTTTACTGAAACCTTGCTTTGCACATCGAACTCATACTTCTTTATTGTGCCATAGTGCCAGACACACATGATCACCATAAATATGAAGGAGAGAGTAATAGGAACCCAAGCACCTTCATGAAACTTGACAAGGGAAGCTGAGAAGTAGATCACTTCGATCATGCCAAAGAAAAGCAGGAAACCAAGGGCAATGAAGATACTCTTGTTCCAGCAAAGCACAATAACGAGTGACATTAAGCAAGTGGTAACAAGCATGACAGTTATTACTGCCAACCCTGTATCAAGAAAAAATGGGCAAAACCACAACAAATTATATATGAGGTTCACATCAATGTATGAAGAACTATATGAATGAGTATTTTAACCTTGTGCATTTGCCAAGTGCTTTGTGTCTCTGAAGCCAATAGTAACAGCCAGGCAGAGTATCATCAGCATCCAATTGATTTCTGGTATGTATATTTGACCATGCACTGTCGAGGATGTGTGCACAATCTTCACTCCAGGGAAACAACTTAATGAAGAGCACTGCTTGATGATTGAAAAGGTTCCAGTAATAATTGCCTGACTCCCAACGACAGCTGCTAGTATAGCAATCACCAGAACAGGCCATCTGAGTGTTTCTACAAACAAAGTTGCATACATCAGCGCTTCGAAACATGCAGGTCTTTTTTAATGGAATTCTGTAAAGACAAATTACTACTTTGATAATAACCAATTTCAAAGAAAAAAAACAAGGGAAGTCAAAGAAATTACCTGGTACTGACACATAAAAGCCAATATGATAACTGCTCTCAATGTTGTGATGTTGTGAAATAAAAGCTGCTTGTCCCATATAAGCCAATACAAGTGCAGGATAAACCACGGACATGAATGCAATCTGTCGGGATTTAAAAATCGTTAAGAATCTGAAGATAGTTAAAACATTTACATTCTCCTTTTTCAAGTGCAGTGAGTAGCACAGTCAAGATTCGGAGACCAAGAGAATGTTGATATCTCTAGGATGAGTAGCAACATAAGGAATTACAGAAATGCTGACAAAAACCAAACACACATCAAGTACAAATACAAACACGCATTGAGTACTGATACTTGATTGATCTTTCAAAGAAATCAGTAAATTAATAGTGCGGTTTGCATGAAAATTCACATATTCTAACCCTATAATTAAAAGATTTCAGTCAAGAGGCAGATGCTTTCAGGAAAGAAACTAACTCAGCACAAAATTCCTAAGGAAACAAACTATGTAAATTAAAAAATAGTTTAAATGTTAAGGATAATTAGAAAATATACTAAGGATTCTTAGTGTGTTACAATTTTTCTACATCTGGAGAAGTCTATGAGGGAGATATGCAAATACCATGAAAATAGGAGTTTTAACGAGAGTTGCGTAAACAACTGGAGTAGCTTGTTGATTTTACTGTACAAAGAATAAGAACCCAAGGTAAACTAGATATGACTTTATTAACAACAAAAAGGTGAATATTGGGAATTAGTAAAATTCTGTAAATATAAGAAATAACAGTACTTGCTGTTGTAAGTTGTAACAAACTCGTCTATACCTGGATTGATGACTGCGAAAAATGACCAAGATCTGCATACATAGCTTCGGAGCCTAAAAGTTTTACCAACAATAGGGGGAAAAAAGTGTCAGACTTGTGTCACTAGAATTCAGGTATTGCCGCAGTCAAACATTAAGCAACAGCAGCCTAGCTTATCTGTACCTGTCACACAAAGAAGGATTCCACCTAGTGACATCCAGCCACCAGTCTGAGTCTTCCTGAGGAATTGATACATGTAGTATGGCGAGAGGGCTCGATAAACATGGTGGTCCCAGTGGATGATATTGTAGAGGCCTATTGCACTTATGCAGAGAAGCCAAATGCATACGATTGGTGCAAAGAGAAACCCAACTTTGTGTGTGCCGTAGTGTTGCAGCGCAAACAAGCATATAAGTATGGCACAGGCAACTGGAAGTTCTATATCTGCACATAAATAGGTTTCAGTGAACGTCTCATAAGCATGGTACAGTCGAACATAATACATAGAGCTGACTAGAACTAACACAATTCAACAGTAAATGAAACATTGGCCTATATGCATTCTACCATACCATGTGCTATATAGCAATAGAAGAAGCAACAAGCAAGCAATCAAAGAAAAGATTTAACCTACATTTGTGTTGTTCCTTCTCCAACGACAACTCAAGCCCAGATACTGCAGAAAACACTGCAAATGGAGCAACATCACTCACATCAGAAACAAATATAATGCAATATAATGCGATGGAGACCAAGCCTCCAAAACCAAGACGGCAAACCTGAGACTGCAGGGGTAAGCACGCCGTCCCCGATGACCATACATGTCCCGAGCAGTGCGAAGAGCAGCAGCAGCCGCTGCAGCACTCTATACTTCTCCAGCACGGCCCTGACCCTGGACACGGGCCGCTCGCCCCGACGCCCGGTGACCTTGTCTTCCTCCATGAGCTCATCCCTGGTGCCGCCGCCGGGCAGGAGTCCCGCGCGGACGTGGCGGCAGATGAGGGAGTAGAGCGCGAAGGTGCCGCCCTCCCCGCCGTCGTCGGCGCGGAGCACGATGAGCACGTACTTGACGAGGGTGATGAGGGTGAGCGTCCAGAAGACGAACGAGAGCACGCCGTAGATCTCCTCGTTGCCCTCCGAGTGCTGGATGTCGTTGCCCGCGAAGGCGCTCTTGTAGACGTAGAGCGGCGACGTGGCCACGTCGCCGTACACCACCCCGAGGCTCTGGTACGCGAGCAGCAGCGTCGCGCGCCACGACTCCCCACGCCGCCGCTGCAGGAGAAGGAGCAAGCGGTTAGGAAAATGGAGGAGGGAGCAAAGCCCAGCCAGCGCCCAACAGAGGAAACCGCTCCAAATCCAAGGACTCACCTTCCCGTGCGCCGCCTCCGCGCCGCCCGCGGCCTCCAGATCCATGCCACTCCCCAGCCCCGCACGCGCGCCTCAATGCGTCACGCCACGCCTGCCGGCGCCATGGCAACGAACCTCGAGGAATCGTCGGAAAGGAACGAGGAATCGGGGGCGCACCGAATCCAACTGCGGCGGCGCGTCCAAGAACTAAGATTTGTTCGTCGCCCTTGGCCTGTAGCGAGTAGCGAGCGAGCGGGAGGCCAACCAACCAGGACAAGCGAGGCAAGGCAAGGCACACTCGGCACTCTTCCTCGTCCCCCTCTCCTTCTAGTAGCTTCCCGCAAGAACCACCTCGCGCAAGCAAAGCAAGCTCGCCCCCACGCCGGCCGCGCCTCTTCTTAACTCGCTATCAAGTATCAACCGCCGCGTACGAAGCGAAACCGCGCGGTAATTCCCTTCGCTGGACGCGTACGAGACCGCCGCGACGAGCAAAAGAGACTGGAGAGGAGGTCTCTGGCGCTGGCAGAGAGGGCAACCAGCCAGCCAGCCAGCCAGCCAACCACGCGACGCGACGCGAGCGAGCGAGAGGAAGGATAGGGATGCCGTTTGCCGTGGGCTCCTCTCCGCTGCCGTGCTGCTCGACCTACGGTTCTGGATTCCAAACCACGCTGCCTTTTCTCTCTTTTCCTTTCCTTTTTTTTTCTGGGCGAAGTGGAGTGGAGTCAAGTGAAGCAAAGCACGCGGCTTCCGTGTTCTTGTAGCCGCGCGCGGGAGGTGGCGCGGCGCCGGCGAGGGGAGGAGTGGAAGCTTGCGTGTGGCGATCGAACTGCACGGGACGCGTGGGAGCCGGTTGCTTACTTTGCTTGTCGTAACGGCGGGATTGATACGTCGCTGTACGTTTTGCCGGTTTTTCAGTGCCTTTTATGCCCTAATCGAGTGCCTTTTTCTTGTTCCACTCCTTTTTGGGTGCACTTTTAAATGGCTGGCAGCCACCAGTGAATTATACGGGGTACATAGGAATCCACATCATGCTGTCCATTCCATAAAAAAGATGCTGTCCAGACGAAGCTACGAAATTATATGCAGGCGTCTGATGAGAAAATAAGGAAGCTACATAACCTTTTTTAACGAATGGGACAAGGCAATGCTAGTTCCATTTCATTGGGCAAAGCATGAATAAATATATATACAAGAAAGCAGCGAACTAATAAGGCTGGTACCGTTATAATTTCTCCAAAACTTAAATATGTCATTTGAACGTCAGACATATATTTGAGCCCATATGTAGACATTCGAACAACTCTGTTTTTTTTATAGATGAAATTGCCTCTTCCTTCTCCCTCTCTCACACTCACTAGCACATGAGGCCCACCTCAAACCTATGGAGTATGTTTAAAGAAACTAGGACGAGTGTTTCTAAACGACTAACAAGTCAGAAAGGTGCCAACAATGCTTGTTATATGAAGTATGTTTAACTTGTATTTTTTTTACTTTTAGTTCCTTTAGGTATTAAACAAATAGAATAATTATCAAGACCCTTGGAGCATCTTCAATCGAATTTTTGGACAAAGGTAAAAGTTCCGTTTTTAAAGCAAAGTATGCCACAAATACAAACATACGCCAACACTTGTTGGGAACATTGACTTACAATAATAACACATTAAAAAAAAAGAACTAAACAACCTCTTCTAACAAAAAGAACAAAGAACCCAGGCATCCATCAAGGTCAAAAAGAACTCCAAGCCCCAAACAACCTGGAGAAGAGAAACATCTTCAATAGTTTGATAAAACTATTTTTCCAATCTTGAGTTTTTGGCATTATGAGAATAAAACTTCATCCAACAGTTCCATGCCCTAACTCTCAATTTATCCGCACTCAGAAAATTAGAGGCATTCACACGCAAAGATATATGAACAACTGCTACTCACTACCAATGAGGCATCAATCTTTTTCTTCCACACTTTGTCATCATGATCAAGATTGCCCAATTGAATCTCCAACCACTATTTCATATATGCGAATAACGAATAGTAGAACAGACAATGAAAACTATATTTTGTAGGTTCTAGTTGTGAGTTAAAAGTAGATCGAGCAGCCTAAACGCCATTTCTCTATGAGAACTAACTTCCAAATCAATTAATGAATGTTCATTAAATCAATCTTATGGCTACGATGAATGTTTAGAGCATCTCCAAGATTCTTTGTAGAACTTGTTTTCTAAACCACCACTTAAGAGTCATTTGAAGAAAATTCATATTCTATCTCTTAAATTCTCCAACATTTTTTCTATGTCTTATATCCACTTGTCAACCTTGTTATCCATCTTTGGCTAACGAGAAATTCAGAACAAAAGATGGCTATATATGTGGATATCCGATCACATAGGTCGATGGAGTACTTTTTTATTGCTCTTAACGATTATAACGGATATTGAGAGTCTCTTAGAGTTGCTCTTATATCCATATCCGTTCAAACATCGAACTGTTCAAACATGGAATGATTCAATAACTGTTCAACTGTTTATATACCATTTGTTTGTTTAGCAATTCAATAAATATTCAAACACTCAACAATTCAAGGACATAACAAAAAGGTATAGATTATATAGCCGTCTAGATTAAAAAAAATCACTTGTGCAGCCAAAGAAATTTGTGAGGCTGTCAAAAACCGAACATACAACGTGGCTAGAAATTTGCTTCACGTAATTTTCCTGCAGGAAAGATATTAACAGTGGAAGGTGGGAACATATTTTCTTTCGTTGAAAAGATAAGTCCACTTTTATACTGCCTCTGATCTGATAGCTTGTCGACGACAGACGAAATGTAGACGAAGCGAAAGAGATATGCACGGACGGAGTTTACTTGCAGCTGGAAAGCTACGTGCAGGTGGATGACGCCCCGGGCATGTGATATATTCTCCTAACGATCGGAGCAGGATCCACACCCTGCGGCTTGGTTTGACCCTGAAAAAGACGTTGCTGTACTAGCATAATAACATTTATTTATTTCTGGCACGCCAGGCCGGGCTTATTTTTTCAAAGGGAAAGCGCCTCGTATACATACAGGACGGATGAGTTTTTGTCCTTGCTATTGCTATCAGATGATGCTACACTGGGAGCGAGTTCAACGCTGCCCGGTGAAATTTTTGGACTGTCTTTTGTTTGCACTCGGTGGATAGAAAATCTCACGTCTTTGACAAACTGAAACCAAAGATTTTGTGAGTGTAGCTTGACCAGCAATGCGTTGATGTTCACCGTTTCGTTCTTGGCACATGTCCTCATGCTCCTTAGTTTATACCTTTTTAAATTTAAATAAAAGAAGTGTGGATAGCGTTTGGGAGAGAATTGAAACTAGACGAAATCGAGGGAACAAGCACAGGTCACCTACTCCAGATGCCTAAAGAGCCGGATATGTATATGTTTTTTTAATAAAATAAAATCGTTGGGGATCACAATGCAGAAACGGATAAAACCAAGCAGGACGCTTCCAGGTGAGATGTACAAGGATGCCCAGCTAGAATCTAGAGATGTGCCACATGGTTGGGGGCCAATAAAATTTTTGAAATCAATATATTAATTCGGCCCCAGAAATTAGTACTAGTATCACTACTACTATTATTTATTAAAGTATACATCAGTGTCCACGTATACACCATGTCACCATTTGTCAGAATTTGCACACGGTGTTGTACGGAGCCAATGGATTAACTAGAGTAAGTCATGGAGTTGGTGAGCAAACAACCGACGATTTGAAAATGTACATACATATTATGCTCCCACCCAGTTCATCGTGGCGTGATTTCACGTCTGATGGTAAGTACGGGTAGGTAGGTACAGGTTGGATTCGAAGCTTTTACCCTGACGGAGAGACAGCGGCTGATTCCAAACCCCTATATAAGCTCCCTGTCAGCCTCTATAACATCACCACCGGTCGCCTCCTTTTATGCTTTTAACCTCCCTTTCATTTCTAGAAGAAGATGCCATTGCCATCGTCCTTCTACGTAGCACACGTTTGTTGTTTGATCGAAAAGAGACGAAGGGACGCGGAGACTTTGCTTTCGCACCATCCGTTACTATGACCGGACGACGGACGTTTATGAGCGCGATGCTCTTCCAACTAAAGTCCCGGGAAAAATGAGAAATCTTGGGAGCTCGCTCGTACATTTTGGCCCTCGAACCACCAACCAGAAGAAGATCCTGATGCACCGGCGGTGCTGCATCCAGTCATCTGTAGATCTGTACTAGTGGACTAAAACTGTAAGGGCGCTTTCGTGTGTCTGCTGAAACTTCCACCAAGACATTTCTGCGCTGCAAACTGCAACCAAGACCTGGCCTCGATCGCTTTCGCTTTCAGAACACCGTATCAGAATTGTGCTCGCAGAGTCGCATGGCGGGCGACAGAGTTAAAATAATAGTAGGAGTGTAAGCTTGCAGCTTAGCATAAATCTCTCTGGTGACGTGGACTGAGCGAATAATGAACAATTAATCGACCAGCAGCAGGAGTACACTACCGGAGTTAGCGCCTTTGCCGAGTGAAAGGTCTGAAAACCGTCGACAAAGCCTTTAACGACTGCATTTCACGTGGATAGTCGGCAAAGGGTTGTCGGCAAAGAATGCCTCGATAAAGAAATCTTTGCCGACTGCCACCTGGAAAATAGTCGGCAAAGACTTTGCCGACTGCCAAGCCAGCACTCGGCAAAGGAAGCGGCCACCGTCATCTGGCGACCTCTTTGCCGAGTGCTGACATGGCCATCGTTGACGTGGCACTCGGCAAAGAAAGCCTCTTTGCCAAGTGCCCAGATTGACAGTAGGCAAAGAGGGCCGGCCTGGGCCCTAACGTGGCTCTTTGCTGAGTGCGTGGCGTGGCACTCGGCAAAGATACGTTAGGGCAGTCGGCAAAGATAACTACGACGGACATCGTTTATGTCCGAAAAACTTTGCCGAGTGCCTTACTTTGCTGTGTGCGGCACTCGACGAAGGGAGGCAGACAAAGGGAGTCTTTGCCTCCCTTTATCGAGTGCCTAGATTACCGAGAGCCGAGCACTCGGTAAAGTAATCTTTGACGCGTGCTGCGTATGGCAGTCGATAAAAAGTTTCTTTATCAAGTCCCAAGCTTTAACAGTCGGCGAAGCCGGACGGACTCGGCGAAGAAGCAGTTTGAAGTAAGAGATTTTGGCGCATCAATCAGCGATGATATCTGCTACTGGACTCGGACCCACGGGAGCCTCCGACGTGCGCAAAAGTTGGGCTCCCGTCACATCCGCTCCCGGGCCGGGCATGGCGACGTCGTTGTCAGCGGCCGGGACCCCGTCGCACAGGACGACGCTGCCGCTGGCCCGGTCGACGCCGACGCCGGACGCCACGCCGGAGGCGGGCGTTGAGCTTTCTTTTAACTTGCAGATCATTTTTAAATCTAATTTAATCCAGCATGCGTACGGGAACGGGCGGTGCTGGACGCTTCTTCTCCGTCGTCTTCGTCTTCCCCGGCAGCCGGCAGGCTCCCAAATTCTTGGGCCACAGGCCCACAGCTACGAATGAGTAGCTCGTGCAGACCTGTTCTCATGCTTCCTGTAGCTGCTGACTAACCAACAGTCGGACAGTCCTGTAAGCTAAGCTAGGGCTGTTGAGATCTTCAGTTTGATTTTTTGGGGGGTAAACCAAGTCGTCATGCGTGCGCTCGTGTTCTAATTAACTTACTATAAGTAGTGTACGTTTTTATGTCGACTGTCACGTCGGCTTCGCTTCATTTAATTTGCGGGAATTCTGTAAACAAACGGATATTATCAACTCGTGCGAACAGTATCCTGGTTTGTATGTGCGACTGGCACGTCGGCCTCGCTTCATTTAATTTGTGGGAATTCTGTAAACAAACGGGTATTATCAACTTGTGCGAACAGTATCCTGCCTGGTACTATATACCTATTTTTTTTTTCTAGAACACGCCTAGACGCGTATTGCAATATACCTATCTGATATGCGGTCGATTTTTTGTTGGTTGGCTGGATGATCCCCTCGAATAATTGGGACTAGCTAGCAGCTATAGTAGCTTTTTATTTGTGGCCAGAGAAAATGCTGCACGAGAACAGGTTGGTGTCTCCTTGTTTGGTGGTTTGGGCTCTACTATACTAAATGGGATTATATATGTGGAGGCGGGTGATAATGGAGAGCAGCAGAGGTTGGCGCCACCTGTTTCCATAAAACTAAACCAGTACGTGTTTACGCGACAGCATCACCGGTGGTTTTTGCAGAAACACACCTTGTCAAAAAAAATGCGTGTAAAAGCCTAAAAGGGACGTGGGCTTGGCTCAGGTTCAGTGACTGTACGTGATATATGCGTTCCGTTGCACCAGCACCGGAAATGAGCTCCGATTCAGGTCGTCTATTTGGCCAATCAATGTGTAAAGGCATCGAAATCTACACGGTACAGTGGTTCGAAACCACGGCCCGTGCAGTGGGAATGTGTGTCATGCGTGATGCGCGTGCTCTCCATTCGTGGAGGGAAGAAGTCATAAACAATCACGCCTGCCCGCCAGTCGCCAGCAGTTCCTAGGCGCCAGGTCGCCTGTCGGAAAGCCACCGGAACGGAACACAGTGCGCTGACGGACGACCCGTCGGGAATCATTGAGAGGTCTACTACTGCCTCCCCGAAGGGCCACCAAATCATTGATCTTATCTCTCGAGGCTGTGGCGAAGCAGCCACGCATGGACTGAATTGGACTAGATCGGGTTGCTTGATGGCAATCCAATCCAAGAACTTGGTTAGCTGTTCCCCCGTCCTGAAGCTAAACGCAGACGTGTACGGGGTGCTCCGTACCTGCGACTCTGATGAGCATGGCCCCCCGAATCCCGACGAACACGAGCCACATGCTCCGACGACGCGTGAAGGATCTCGGAGCCGAGGAGAACAAGTCCGAGTGGATCACTCCCGGCAAAGCTGCTGTTTCATTTCGTCGATCGATCTGGTGGCTAGCTAGGCCACGTGCTACAACGATGTACTCCTACTCAGACTGCCGACTTACAGTAGCGAGACTCCTGGCAGCCAGCCAGCCAGTCGGGCAACGATCAGTCGTTGGTCTACTAGCTACTCGGCCATGGATCGTCCCGTCAATTCTCCTGACAAAGCGAGAGGTTCGCAGAGGCCCGGCAGATCGCGGCCGGCGGCGGCCTCTTACTCCACGGCCATACCCTGCGTCGCCGATCGCGACGGAGTGCGACGACCGACGAATTGAACCCGTGCGCCGGCGGGTCGTGGGCCAGGGTCACAAGTACGGGCGATTGAGCATCGTCGTCCGTGTGTCGTCGTGCCAGTGCCATGCGATTTGGATTTGGCGATAGATGCGGCCATCGACATATCTACTGTATCTCCCAAGAAGATCGATAGGGTCACCCCGCACCGACGCGGGAGCGCTGTCCTGCCCGCTGCCGTCGTCCCGGGGGGACGCACCTGGCATTTCCTCTCCAGCGCCGACGGGCCATCCATGCGCGCGGGAAACGAGACCACCAATCACCAAGGGAAGGCCACCGCTGACCGAGAATCCGAGCGAGATTCACAAGATGCGGACTTATCTTTTTTTCTTTTATCTTTCTTCTCAGCCTGCCTCATACATGGGCCATACGGGCCATGATCTGCAGTCCACGTAGCCCTTGGTGCGCAATGGGCCCCCTGCTCCTCGGCGCCTTTACTCGTTCAGGCTTTGGGCCCAGCCCAAAGTACGGGGCGCGAGTCGCAGACACGCTGCAACCCGACCGTTCGGACCCGCTGAAGACTCCCTCGGTTTCGCCGGATTGCCGGAGCCGTGCGCGCGTACGGGGCGTGGGCGTCCTAGCTGCGGCGATCCGCCGTTCTCGCAGCACCGGTGGACTTCCTAGGTGTTCTGAACTTTGTGATTTAGCTTTAGCTGATTGTAGTTTTGTTTGTGGGGTTCAACTGACTTGATGCAGTTCCCATTGCAAACTGTGCGTCACATTAGCGGGTGTATGAGATTTGGGGAGTAATTAGGGTGTGTAAGAATGATGAATAGCTGTGTTCTGGACCAAGTCGCCATGTTAATCGAAACAATTCTAGCCTTCCCTGTAGAATGTGCAATACCAGCTGAGATTCACAATCTTGTGTTTGGTTTGGTTGGTTCAAGTGCTATCGTAGTTGCAGTTGGATTTGAATTGTATTGGTCATTTTATGATATCTACTTAAGCCACCCAGTTTAATAACTTACTTTGGCATTCTGCCATCTTTACCTTGTTAATCTCTTGCATCCACATCCAGTTTTTGGTGGTACTCTTACATTTTTTTTCTACCATATGACTGACAAAAATAGAAGGGCAGCCCTGGTGTAAGCGGTAGAGCTTTACCGTCTGTGACCAAAAGGTCCCGGGTTCAAGCCCCAGCCTCTGTACATTTATGCAGGGATGGCTGCTGGCTATTTTTTCTTCCTCAGACTCCGCAGTGCGGGAGCCTACGGCACTGGGTACGTCCTTTATAACTGACAAAAATACAAGCTGCCAACTAACGTCTTCTTCTTCAAGGCTAGTGTTGCTGATTCTTTCATGGCGGATCTTGATGAGCTATCGGACAGAGAAGACTATCCTGTGAGTTCATTCCTGTCTCGCGAAGGATTCTCACACTGCAGCACATTGTTGGCTGCATCTTGTGCTTATTTCAGGAAGTTAAAAATGCAGAGGCAGAAAACATGGAAGAGGATGCTGATAGTAATGTCCCTGACAGGCTGACCTGAAATCTCTTGATCTTGAATAGTGTCTCAAAGCTTCAGAAGACACAACGTTATAAAGACATAATGCAGGTAAGCCAGCTATTTCTTGGAAATCCATGTTTTTCCCCCTTGTTACATTTCTAGTTAACTGTAATTATGGTTGAAGGTACCCTAGATGCTAAATGGTGCTTCCCATTGTTTGCCACCAATGCATAAACTGAATAACGTTGAAACGAAAGCCTCTTGTGCAGGTGAATGAATGGATACTACGCAACATAACACAATGTTTTTTTTTGACTGAGTCTCTTGTGCTAAAAGTTCTCTTCACATATTTTATCTCCCCAGTTGAATGGACTTTCCATGATGTAAATGATAAGTGGGGTGTAACGAGGTACCTTCTCAGGTCCTCAGTTGCATGTTAATATAGTCAGAAACAGCCCCTGACGTGGCTTGTACAAGGAGTTGGTTACATGTAGATTGGAGTACAAGAAGATCCTAACAAACTATACGTTGAGTACAAGTTGATCTTTTACTCTATCCTATACAACCGAGATTACAATCTGGCCTCATGGCCCTGGCCGCATGACCCATATCAAACTAATTCTAACACCCTTCCTCAATCTCAACCTGCCTGAAGGTTTAGATTGTGTCTGAACTGTATAAGCTTGGGAAGACTGATTGCCTTCGTGAAGCCGTCGGCGACCTGATATACTGAGTTGATGAACCGCACATCCAATAGTCCTTGTGACACCCTTTCTCTAACAAAATGGAAGTCAATGTCTATATGTTTAGTTCTAGCATGAAACACATGATTAACAGATAAATAGGTTGCACCAATGTTATCACACCAAAGTCTAGCCGCCTTTGGATGTGATATCTTCAACTCATTCAACAACTTCTGCAACCACATCATCTCAGCCGTAGCGTCAGCAAGAGCCTTATACTCGACTTCTGTACTCGATCTTGATACAGTAGCTTGCTTCCTAGCACACCAGGAAATAAGATTTGAGCCAAGGAATACTGCAAATCCACCTGTAGACCTCCTGTCATCAACATCAACTGCCCAATCTGCATTAGTGAATGCACTAACTAACATGGATGGTGACTTTCTTATCTTCAGCCCAAGATTTGGTGTGCTATTTACATATCTTAGAATACTTTTGACTGCACTCCAATGAGTTGCAATCGGTGCATGTAAAAATTGATGGACTTTATTAACTGCAAATAATATATCAGGACGTGTTAATGTAAGATACTGCAAAGCCCCTACAACACTTCTGTACCTTGTAGCATCTTCTGCTCCCAAAACTTCTCCTTCAGTTATACTGAGTTTATCCACACTGGACAAAGGAGTACCAATTGATTTGCTATTATGCATACCTGTTCTTTTTACCACATCTGCAGCATATCTTTCCTGTGTCATCAACAGTCCATCCGAGGATCTCTTCACTTCTATTCCAAGAAAGTAGTGAAGATCTCCCAAGTCCTTGAGAGCAAACTCTTTTTCAAGATCCTTGAGCAATGCCCTTGTTGCTTCTGGACATGAGCTGGCAACAATTATGTCATCCACATAAACAAGAACAAACATCATGTACCCATGCTTATTATAATAAAACAGTGATGTATCTGACTTTGATGGAACAAAACCGAGTGACACAAGTTTGCTGCACAACCGAGCATACCAAGCTCTTGGTGCCAGTTTAAGCCCATATAATGCCTTATCTAGTTTGCATACCAAATTTGGCTTAGACTTAACTTCATACCCCGGCGGTTGATGCATGTAAACTTCTTCCTCCAAGATGCCATGCAAGAAGGCATTTTGCACATCAAGTTGTCTAAGTGACCAACCTTTTGACACTGCAGTGGACAACACAAGTCTAATGGTAGCAGCCTTAACTACTGGACTAAATGTCTCTTCATAGTGCAACCCATACCTTTGTTTGTAACCTTTTGCTACAAGGCGTGCCTTGTACTTATCAATGGTTCCATCTGCCTTTTTCTTAACCTTACAAACCCATTTACATCCTATTATATTTTTACCTCGAGGAGCTGGTACAAGATGCCATCTCTTGTTTTGTAGGAGAGCATTGTGTTCTGCGTCCATTGCAGCCACCCATCTTGAATCACGAAACACTTCATCAACCGAAGTCGGTTCCTCTGAAACAGAAACACCAAGCATACCCCAATGCACTGTGCCATTAGTAAAGGTTTTAGGTTTGCGTATACCATGTTGAAGCCATGTTGTTGGTCGTTGCACTGGAGTCGGTGAAGATGGAGTAGATTCAGGTGCCGCAGCGACCTCAGGGTGGGCAGCCACAACGGATCCGAGACAATGATCCTCCTCGGACCCGCCAGACAGCGGCAGCAGGGTCGAGGTGGATTGCCCCCTGGCGTGGATCTGTCTGTTGTGAAGAGTGCACCGGTGAAGCCTGGAACGGGGCCGGGGCAGCCGTAGAAGATCTGGGCCGAGACCCAGCATCCGCAGAGGGATCCGCGTGTAACATCCACAGAATTAGGCTTAATTAACCCAGCATCACATTGCATGAGCATCTCATGAGCATCTCTTTTGCATCTTGATTTGGGTTTGGGTGTTTGCTTGTTATATTTTAAACATGTAATTAATGGAGTTTTCAAAACCCTTTTTAGAAGTGCTATTTGCATTGCTCATTTCAAAATGAGCCTTTAATATGTTTTGTAGAGAAAATTATTTGGGAAAAAAGTATATTTTCACCAAATCATGAAAATGCTTTCTAGTCACTCAAAAATGGCAGAAACGGTGTCTATGTTTTAAAAATTATTAATTTTATAATTTGAATTTGAGCCAAATTGGTATTTTCAAAAATATGCTGAATTGGCAAAAACTTTATATATATGAAATGTTCCTCTCTTGAAATGGAGCAATTTTTATATTCTGAGTTTTTATAAATTTGCAATATTTTAAAAGTTACAGTAGGTCAAACTTTTTAGTTCAATTTGAATGAGGTGGGACCCACCTGGCTCTCTCTCTCTCCCTCCTCCCGTCGTCTTCCTCCCGCTGAACACGCCAGAGCACGCAGCGCAGCGCCGGTGCCGCCACGGCCGCACCGTGCTGCCACTCTGCCCGCTCGCCGCACCACGCCAACGCCCGCACTCGAGTGCGCACGCGAGCGCCCACGTTCGGTCGCCGCCGCTCGGACCGCCGGGTCGACGTGCCGCGCCGCTTGCCCCGCTGACCGCCATTGCCGCACCGCACACCTACACGCCACGCCAACCGCGCCACGACACGGCAATTCGGGCACGCGCGCATGCACTCGAGCGCACTCAAGTACCACGCTCGCTGCCTGTTTGCCCTGCTTCCCCACTGCTTCGGTGCCGTGCTGGCACCGAGCGCCATTGGCGCCGATCGCCCGTCTCGCCGCTCGGGCTCGGCCTCGTGCTCCCATGCCTGAATTGATGAGCTGGGCGCCCTTTATTTATCCCTCCACCTGCCTCATTCCCTCCCCCACTCCATTCCCTTCATTTTCTCTCCTGCGCAGCACTCGGCCATCGGAGCCGCCATGGCCACCACCAAGCCCGCCACCGCATAGCTCCCTCTTCATCCCACCATTTCCCAATCTAAGAGCATCATCTTGCTGTCCATCACCTCCTCCACCTTCATGACCATCTTCCGCACCTGATTACGCAAGGTAAAGGCCTAATTTGGTCATTCCCTTCCTCCTGCGCGCCACGGCCGCCATGGCCGCCGGAGGGGTTCGTCGTGGCCACTCTTCTCCCGACCCGCTCTGCCCTACCTCTTACCCATTCCGGTGTTGCTAGGCGTAGGTGATGCTCGTCGTGGGGTTAATGACGCCGATTGCGACCTCGCGCGGCCTTCCGCCGCCGGAGCTCGCTGTCGTCCGCCGCCGTGCGCCATCGCCGTTGCTCTGCGCCACAAAAACCTTCATCTTATACACTGTTAGGACCGCCTCGTTGCCCTGAGTCCATAGGTGTCAGCTGTTTCACCGGAGGTGCTCGCCGCTAGCGAAGAGCCACCGGCCGTCGGCCATTTACCCGTTCTACCGGCTGACTAGTGGGCCCAGGCTGACGTCAGTTGCTGACGTCAGCAGGGTGCCTGTTTGGGTGCACATGCCGGGTAGCGTTAGCATAGGAACCTATCTGTGTACACGCGGGGTACACGTAGCGTTTTCGGTTCGAATTTTCAGAAAAGAATACATTTTCAGATTTCAGGTTAAACCTTTGGAAAATCATAACTTGGTCATTTTAAGTCCAAATGGGGTGGTTTAACTTGCAATATTTTTTTATAAGGAGTACTATGCATGAAAAATATGAGTTGAGCTTTTTGAGATACTTTTCTGTGTAGTTTTATTTAAGGCTATTAAATGAATAAATCTTCATAAATGCATAACTAATTCTAGGTTTACCACAAAAATGTGATTCATGTTTTGTTGCTCTAGTTAGGAGGTCCTAGATCTATGAAAAATGTTAGTTGGTTGTGTCATGTGTGAAAGTTGCTCTATCTTGTCAAGGTGCTAGTTTTGATAAGAGAGTAAGAAATTCATAATTAAATATTTAAGCAAGATAATTGCTTGATAATTTTTGTAGACTGTTTTAGGGCTAGATAGAAGCTAGTTATGCTCTGAAATCTACTGTTTGCTATGTTTTATAGTACAAAGTATTTTGTCTGATTAATGCTTCTGCCTAATGATTTTTGTGTAGGATAAAATTCTTACTGTTTTAACCTAAAAATTTTACAGTAGGCTTTATTTGACATGCTTACTCTTCTGTAATTTTGGTAGATTTTTTGAGTAGTATAAATACATGTTCCAGTTCTACCCTAGTTTATTTGCGTGTCGGATTAGGGTTTTCGTGATGCCGTGTCGTGTTTTCTGTATAATTGCTGGTGGGTTTCTAAAAACTATTTCAGGGTAGTAGCAACATAACGAGCTTATTATATCACCTACCACGTAGTCCTGCATACATTCATAACATCCATCATGTTCGTTAAATGCATACATGGTATTCATTTGCATCGACGCATCATACAGGTTTATCGACGGACCTCACGCCGGTAGTTCAGGAGGAACCAGAAGAGAAAGGACAGCAGGGAGCAGTGTTGCAGGTGGCAGCAGAGGACGAGGACCCTGACGCTAACTTACCAGAGTGCCCTTACCATCAGCCCAACTGCTTTGAGAAAGGCAAGCCCCGGAGCATCCCTCCCTACCGTTTTACAAATAACTTAATTTGCGTCCTTTATTGTTTATGATGCATTAAGTTTATAGGCGTTGATCGATACCGTTAATGCATTATGATTACCCTTGTCCACCTGAGTCACCCAAATACCCTGTTCGATATTGGCACGATATATGCTTAGCCCTGCCTAATTAGATCGGTAGAAGTCGGGTGATTTCTTGTCATCCGCGAGATATAGGTGGTGACCCATAATGATGAGCTATGTGATGTTTGAGAATAACCATGAGAAGTAATAAATCAAGACCGGGTAGGATTGGTGTTATGGACAGAACTGGAGGTTCTTGTCACGGCTCTCAAAGTCATGTTGAACGCATGCCCCACAGATAGCTGGAAGGATGTGATCATGCGACCGCGAAGCCTCAAGACTATTTGGGCCGGGTTTTGACTGGAATTCTCGTACTAGAGATGGTGGTGGTGATGAAAGGGGCGCGGAGAAGCCTGAGGTCGGCAGAGACCAGCTAGTATGCAGCCGGGCAGCTCCTGGGTACGTTGGTTCGGTTAATCCCACGACTCTACTCGAATAGGCCAAGGTGACCTAAGGCAAACAAGGCACCGGTTGTCTGGGTTTGTGTGGGGAATACCTCGCTAGCTGGTTTGTAATCGATTATAATCGTCATCGTCCCTGGATAGTGGACACTTGACTGAGCACCGGCATCGTAGTAACACTTGAACAAAGAGATGAAATGGTTATGATGTTGATGCTAAAAGATGCTCAACTGAAAGCAGTTACTATTCTTGCATGGTAATTGCACCATGACTGTTTAGGTCAGGTGCTAATCTAGTAAGAATAGGGTAATGACTATAAAATATAAAGCTAGAAGGTTCCAATAATTGTTCTTAACCAGTGCAAGCCTTTATGCAAAGAAATAAGTCAGCCAGCCTACCTTTACAGCCTTGCATATTTCTTGGAGTCAATTTATTTTTGTTTATGACGGGTAAGTCTAGCTGAGTACATCCTCGTACTTAGGGTTTTATTTTCCATGTTGTTGCAGATGGTGAGATACTCTATGGCTAGTGCCAGACCTGCTTCTACCTAGCTATGGGAGATGAATAGACCTTGGGCATGGTCACTCCATATTATCGTATCCCTATGCTTTTGTTGGATTTCAAAGTGGACCAGGCACTATGTTTAAAACTATGTGTGCGTTTGTGAACTAAACCTATATTTGCTTTCCGCTGTTTGAACTCATATTTGGTATTGTAACAACTTATTTATGACTCTGATGTAATCAACTATGTGAGAACTTTATGTAATATTATGGGTGGTGTACGTTGAACCTCAATCGATTCGGGTAATGAGTTGAGATGTTTGAAATCCTTCGAGATTTCACGGACTACCGGGTTAATATGGGCACAATGTACTAATTAAATTGCTTCGACAGTTTACTTAGTACCTTGGGTTTATATTAATTGGACGGTTCTGTTACGGCTGGTCAGAGCAAGGTTCAATGTATACTGTTCGTAAGCATTTAAAAATAAGGATTTCTTTTACAAAAGTAATTATAAACTTATAGCTACTTAAACATACTTAGGGTTTTCCAAAAGATGTGTGTGGCTTTCAACCTTATATATCTATATGTGCCATGGACCAATCGTATCCTTTATGCCTAGTTGAGGAGTATCAGGTGTCTAATATAAGTATTGACTTGGGGGTATTGCATCATATTTTCTGTTTGTTGCGCTCATACACAGTGGATATGTATGGGGGCCATTCACTTGAATGGTTATGTATGGATCAATTTACCTCTACGCCCTGGTAAATGGGAGTTGTGAGAGCATGATCGGACGCAATGCCGGTCTAGGGGAGTGCTTAATGGTGCTGAATTGTATACGTGCTTATGCATGTTTACATGAAAGTACCCCATGTGAGGGTGTCGTCTTGTGGCGACTTGTTGGGTAGTGCACCTGGGAATGGGTGCAGGTAATTGGAGTTTTCACCTTGTTTGGAAGGTGCGTGGAATTTTACGTCGTTTGCATTCATTGGGGATTTGGGCTGCAATAAATCTTCTGCAGGTACCACTAATCGCAAAAAAAATGAGTAGAATGTTTAGAATTACGTCCATAAATGAGAGCACGTATTGTATGCCACCGCCTAGATGTATTACTCTTAGGAAGTGAGGACGTAAGTAACGTGCATGCATCATGAATTAAAAATTTGCTCATGTCATACATTACATTCCTTCCTTTCCTTACAATGAAGATTCACCCCTTCCTGTCGTTACCGAGGAAATGGGTACCCCAAAACCCCAGGTTTACCGAATTAAACCCCGCAAAAACGGCAACTCGACCCCTCCTGTGACCTCCCGCGTGAACGTATAAAGTCCCGCAGGCTGAGACATTTCGGGCCGACCCACGGACGACGACGGCCCAAAGCCAAAGCCTGCTCGAGAGGCTACCGAACGGACTAGTACTGTACACTCAAAAAACTACCGAACGGACTAGTACTGTACACTCGAGGTTACAATTCGGGCGACCCCTCGAGGACGGAACTTCGCCCAGCGAATGAGCCTACCCTCGAGGACGTAACTTCGCCCGCCGAATGAGCCTGCCCTTGAAGACGGAACTTCATTCGTGCGAATGGGCAGCCCTCGATGAAAGTACACCCCTCGGCTACCAACTCCCCCGTACAGATCCGAGCGCATTTAATGCGATCTATCTACCCCCGCCTAACCGCATGGCCACAGTTATGGTAACAGTTGTAGGCGTGGCGGTCAAATCTGCTTTTACCGCCCATACCCCGGAATCCCACAAATCATATTACGCTGTTGCGCCATACCGAGCGCTGTGCCACGACCCGCACCGCCTCGAGACGTATAAACTAACGTGTTTTCCGTGTTTTTCGGGATTCGGTCTTATCCAGCGAGGCTCGACCTCCTCGGCACGAGCCCCTCGACTCCGGCCAAGACCCTCGACCGTCGCCCCTCGACTTCACCGAGCGAACCCTCGAGCTGAACTTCAACAACTCCCGATGCGACGGCTGCAGGGCCTCCCATACCGACGTACATCACTACAGCGGCACCGACGTGATCGGCCTCAACGTCGTACGTCATCAACGTCATGCGAACTCGAAATACATGTACACCTGTGCCCCTCCTTCATCTATAAAAGGAGGCACCAGGGCGTTAGAGAGAGGGACCAGACTCAAACCGAGAGAATCTAGAGCATAGAAACATTGAGGCTTTAGATCACAGAGCGACACCGTGGGCCTGTGCAAGGTCGAGAGCAAGGCGTCCGAACACCCAAACTCCACCTCACATTCCTCACACCTGCTTGTATTTTCCCCTGTACTAGCACTTCGGTGCAAGATAATACGAATCATCCTCCCCCCGCTGGACGTAGGGCCTTCTTTGCCCGAACCAGGATAAATCATTGTGTCCTTCTTGCATCACCCACCGGATTAGGGAGCACGCAAATACAATATTACTCATTGGTGTTAAACCCTCGAGGGTCAAAACACCGACAGTTGGCGCGCCAGGTAGGGGAGCCGCGTGTCACTAACGATTTCCCGCCATTTTTTCGGATGGGCGATTTCGTTTCACCACTTCCGCACGCTACGGTGATCCGGTTCGGGAGCCTGGAGTTGATGACCCTCGGCCAGGGCTACGACATGACCCTGCTCTCGATCAGTGACCCGAACGGAGGTCGCGGTATGCCCCCACGTTCATGGGGAGCCGCTCGCCAGTCTCATGACCATGCTTCCACATCCAGAAGGAGGCACGGTCGGCGCCGTCATCGCCGTCAACCCAAGTCGAGAAGGGTCCCCGCCGCTTTCTCCACGCCCCTGACCGGAGATGAGAAACCTCTTGTTGAGGGAGTATCTGACCCGAGTTTAGAGGCAGAGGGCAAACTGGCAGGATCCCAGCACAACCCTGACTCCACTTTCACCGTGCGCTCGTTGGGGAAGCACGACGAAACCCCCGCTCGATCGAGCTCGCTTCCGCACGGGCTGTTCGAGCGTCGTCGGTGGCCTTCGTCCGACTTCAACAATCCCACAATGACGATTATGACAGCGACCCACTCCAACACGAGCACATTGGAGGACTGCCCAGGCACCCTTCTCCGCGCGATGACGGACGTGGGGACTGTCACACCGGCCTTCGAGGGTTTGGCCTTCGCAAGAGCGCCCGGCCCCCGGAGGTACACCGTCGGCACACTCTGACGGCGGCTGCAGGAGGAGGCGCGGGGGCAATTCCCCATCTTCTACTGCGGCGACCCTGACTCTGACTCTAATCATTGGGATCCTACCCGTGAGTGCCTCCACATCGATGGTGGCGTCGACTCTGATCAGGAAACCGTCGATCCAGCGGCCGCGGCGGCTACCGCCGTGGCAAGAGACACTCCCCCCAGAGCAGAGGACCAACAACCAGATGCACCTCGAGAAGCGTGCCCTCATCCTGGCGAGCAGGACGCGCAGCTGGCACAGATTCGGGAGTTGCAGGTGAAGCTCGCCGATGAGCAGGAACGCTTGCGCTTACTCGAGCTGACCCTCGAGCAAGAGCGGCGACCGCTCGGCAGTAGAGCCCAAGCCAGGGCCCGAGAAGTCAACCGGTCGATCATCGAGGAAGGAGCACCCGAGCAACCCGCCCACCGTTATCCCCGAGCAAGCCAAAACGTTGTTGCGGCAGCTATGCTCCTTCGCAATATGCCTGCGCCATCCAACTCGCAAGCTCGGCGGATACAACGCGAGGTCGAGGATCTCCTCCAAGTTGCTGCTGTCCAACAAGCCGAGAGCTCAGCCTCGAGGCGTCGAGGGGCTGCCTCCGAGCCTCAGGTCGAGCCCTCCTAGCCTGAGAGGGAGGGCTCGGTCGATCAGGGGGCGGCCCCCGACAGAAGAAGAAGCCAGCCCGAGAACCTATCAATGACGACCGCGCTCCCCGCGACGCGCGCCTCGACATTGTCGAGAATCACAGACGCAAGCACGGGGATGCCGAGGATCGAGGGTACAGCGCCCATCGTGGAGGGTGTTATGACAGCGAAGAAGACCAACAGGCCCCGGAGCCACCGGGCCCCCGGGTCTTCAGCAGGAGGATCCTCTGCGCCCAGCTGCCCGACAAGTTTCGACCCCCCACGAGCCTCGTCAAATATAACGGCGAAACCAATCTCGAGCTCTGGCTAGCCGACTTCCGGTTGGCTTGTTAGGCGGGCGGGGCGCGTGATGATCACGCCATCATACGTCACCTTCCCCTGTTCCTATCTGACACCACGCGTAGGTGGCTCGAGGAGCTTCCCCCCGACCAGATTCGCAGCTGGACCGACCTTGTCTGTATCTTCGAGGGGAATTTCAAAGGTACCTACGTGCGTCCCGGGAACTCCTGGGAACTGCGCAACTGCAAGCAGAAGCCAGGGGAGTCTCTCTGCGACTTTGCTCGACGATTCTCCAAGCTCCGCACTGAGCTACCCCACATCTCTGATCTCGACGTCATCCTAGCGTTTGTTGCGGGTACAACCTGCAAGGACCTAGTTCGCGAGTTAGGGCGTAACCGCCCCGACACCGTCGACGAGCTCATGGATGTGGTCGCCAACTACGCAGCTGGCGAAGAGGCCATCGGCGCCTTCTTCAGTGACGTGAAGGACAAGGGAAAAATGCCGGTAGCTGACAATGCCGGAGGCTCGAGCAAAGGGTCGAAGAGAAATAACAAGAAGAAGAAAAATCAACAAGGCAAGCGTGAGGCTGCAGAAGATGATCTCGTCGCTGCAACCGAACGCAAAAGACCTCGAGGTCCCCCCGCGCCCCCCGAGGGTGCCATCTTCCACAAAATGCTCGAGGAGCCCTGTCCTTATCACAAGGACGGGGAAAGGCACAAGCTTAAGGACTGCTGCATGCTTCGAAGGCACTTCGAGCAAGTGGGCGTGAAGAAAGGTGACGACAAGAAAGACCAAGGCGGCGGCGAGGGAGACAACGGGGAAGACGGAAAATTCCCCGAAGTCTATGACTGCTACATGATCTACGGGGGTCCCTCAACCCAGCTCACGCCCCGACAGCATAAGCGGGAGCGTCGAGAGGCCTGGCCCATCAGCAACATCCGCTCCGAACGGGCGGTCGAGTTCTTCACCGACATCATCCATCGCTTCGGGGTCCCAAACATCATCATCACTGACAACGGCACGCAGTTCACTGGTAAGAAGTTCTTGGATTTCTATGATCGCCATCACATCCGTGTGAATTGGTTCGCGGTTGCACATCCTCGAACTAACGGCCAGGTCGAGCGCGCCAATGGCATGATTTTGCAGGGCCTCAAGCCAAGGATCCTCAAATGCCTCAGCAAGCACGGAAAAAAATGGGCCGCGGAGTTGCCATCGGTCCTATGGAGCTTAAGGACAACACCTAGTCGAGCCACGGGGTTCACCCCATTCTTCTTGGTCTATGGGTCCGAGGCCGTCCTCCCCACTGACCTCGAGTATGGTTCCCCTCGACTAAAGGCGTACAATGAGCAAACCAACGAAGAAGCCCTCGCAAACGCCGTCGACCAGGTCGAGGTGGCTCGAGACATGGCGCTACTTCACTCTGCGAGGTATCAGCAAAAACTTCGACGCTACCACGACAAGCACGTGCGCCCGAGGGACTTACAAGTTGGAGACCTCGTCCTACGTCGACGACAGAGCAACAAAGGACATCACAAGCTGACGCCGCCATGGGAAGGTCCATACGCCATAGCTGAGGTGCTAAAGCCTGGGACGTACAAGCTCGCTAACGACAAAGGCAAAATCCTCACCAACGCATGGAACATAGAACAGCTACGTCGTTTCTACCCTTAGGGCACCAGTGCCCTTGTACATTCTCGCATGTCTTGTACATTTCCGCATGACAAATATAAGGAGTACTTTCGATTATAAGTTCAAACTTGTTATTGTACATGCAAGAGGTAGCCTCGACCCTGTCTCACCAGAGTCGAGCCTCCCTCGGGGGCTAACGGGGGGGAACCCCCTAAGTTCCTAAAAATACGAACGATTTTTTCGCACGCCTCCCTTTTCGCTTCCCAACTAAGTTGACAACACCTCGAGCTCCCTAGGGGTCGAGGGCTGTCGAGCCGGAGCTCTCCTACGCCTCC
>CM041637.1:8163040-8203653 GCA_023333625.1 Bothriochloa decipiens
CGGAGGGTCTCGAGGGCGCCACCAGCCAGGATGATGGTCTGCTCCTTGTCCTGGAGAGTGGCCTTCATTGCCCCGAGCTGGGTTTCTAGGCCGGCGGCACGGCTCTTCTCCTCTTGGACCAAGGCGGAGAGGGCGTTGTGCACCGCGGAGACTTCAGCAAAATTGGCCTCGAGGGAGCGAACGCGTTCCACGGAGCTTTGAACTTCCCCCACGAGTAGCTCGACGCGCTCCTGGGCTCGGATGCTCTCGCCCCTGGCCCTCTCTGCTTCGGCCTTGGCCGCGTCAGCCTCCTCCCTGGCACGCTCGAACTCCTCCTCGAGGCGGGCGGCTTCCCCTCGAGCGGCGTCGGAGTCCTCCCTCGCCCGGGCGGCCTCCTCTTTGGCCTTGGCGGCCTCCTCCCTTGTTCGCTTCAGCTCCTCCTCCCTTGTTCGCTTCAGCTCCTCCTTCTCGAAGGGTCCTCATCGTGATGACGAGGGGATGAAGTCGACACTGAAGGTCTCCCACGACACCGAACGGCCAATTGTATGGACGCTCGGCGATAAGCCGCCCGGTGTACGGCAGGAGGCAACCACCGTCGTTGCGGAGGTAGAACCACTGCTTGTCCCACCGGGAGTGGTTGGACATCAACCTGGTGGGGATGTACTCGCGTGGCTCCTTCGACCTCTCGGTCTTCAACGAGAAGTTGAGGCACCCCGCTCTGACGATTCACCTTACTCCGGCCGACACCGGGGAGGCGAACCACTCCCCCTTGTAGAGGTGGAGCCATAGCTCCCAATGTGGCTCCATTTCGAGGTAGCCCTCGTAGACGGCCGCGAAGATGGCGGCGTTGGAGATGGCGTTGGGGGAGAAATGGTGGAGCTCGACGCCGTAGAAGTTCGTCAGCCCCCGCATGAACTCGCTTGGGGGCACACCGAACCCATGCCGATGGAACTTGAGGAAGCTCACCACATACCCCTCCGGCGGATTTGGCTCTTCGTGGTCCCTGGGCGGCGCAATCCACTCCGGCCGATTCGAATCGATGACGGGGCGGAGAAGTCCTTCCCTCACCAGCTCGAGCAGCCTTTGCCGCGTCACGGTCGATGGGCGCCAGGGCTCAGCGGGCTGGAGGACGGGGGCCATGGCGGCAGCGGCAGCACAGATCTGCTCGGTGGGTGCGGCGGCGGCAACAACAGCACGAATCTCCTTGGCGAACGGTCGACCAGGAAGGTTCCCAATCGTGACTTCTCGCTCTAAGTTTTTATCCTCACGCACGCAGGAAAGCAGGAGCTCGACAGAATGGCGAAAGTAGGGGCGAACAACGCCTATCCCCCTCCGTTTTTATACTCGGGAAGAGCAATGGGAGGAGCCCGGCAGCAGGGAAAAGGTAACTTCCCACAATTAATGCGTTTGCCTGACCGTTCCCCCCTCGACCCTCGACCGGACACACGCGTCACACCTTTGACAGAGAGCCGTTGCTCGGGCCCACCACGATCGCACCGCTAAGCCCTTCTCCTCAAAAGGCGTGCCCAACGGTAAGAAAAAAGAACCATCACTCACTAACGGAGTTTTCTACATAAGGTAAAATGGGCTCTGGCCCCACCTCAAAGTCTCGAGGGAGCGAAGGCCGGTCCTCGAGTGAGGGCTTAACGGCCGCCCTTGAGCGCCGCAAAAGAACGGGCTCCGACCCCGCCTCGAAGTCTCGAGGGAGTGAAGGCCGGTCCTCGAGTGAGGGCTTAACGGCCGCCCTTGAGCGCCACAAAAGAACGGGCTCCGACCCTGCCTCAAAGTCTCGAGGGAGCGAAGGCCGGTCCTCGAGTGAGGGCTTAACGGCCGCGCTTGAGCACCGTAAAAGAATAGGCTCCGACCCCGCCTCGAAGTCTCGAGGGAGCGAAGGCCGGTCCTCGAGTGAGGGCTTAACGACCGCCCTTGAGCGCCGCAAAAGAACGGGCTCCGACCCCGCCTCGAAGTCTCGAGGGAGCGAAGGCCAGTCCCTTGAGCACCGTAAAAGAACGGGCTCTGACCCCGCCTCGAAGTCTCGAGGGAGCGAAGGCCAGTCCTCGAGTGAGGGCTTAACGGCCGCCCTTGAGCGCTGCAAAAGAACGGGCTCCGACCCCGCCTCAAAGTCTCGAGGGAGCAAAGGCCGGTCCTCGAGTGAGGGCTTAACGGCCGCCCTTGAGCGCCACAAAAGAACAGGCTCCGACCCCGCCTCGAAGTCTCGAGGGAGCGAAGGCCGGTCCTCGAGTGAGGGCTTAACGGCCGCCCTTGAGCGCCGCAAAAGAACGGGCTCCGACCCCGTCTCGAAGTCTCGAGGGAGCAAAGGCCGGTCCTCGAGTGAGGGCTTAACGGCCGCCCTTGAGCGCCGCAAAAGAACGGGCTCCGACCCTGCCTTGAAGTCTAGAGGGAGCGAAGGCCGGTCCTCGAGTGAGGGCTTAACGGCCGCCCTTGAGCACCGCAAAAGAACGGGCTCCGACCCCGCCTCGAAGTCTCGAGGGAGCGAAGGCCAGTCCTCGAGTGAGGGCTTAACGGCCGCCCTTGAGCACCGCAAAAGAACGGGCTCTGACCCCGCCTCAAAGTCTCGAGGGAGCGAAGGCCGGCCCTCGAATGAGGGCTTAACGGCCGCCCTTGAGTGCCGCAAAAGAACGGGCTCTGATCCTGCCTCGAAGTCTCGAGGGAGCGAAGGCCGGTCCTCGAGTGAGGGCTTAACGGCCGCCCTTGAGCGCTGCAAAAGAACGGGCTCTGACCCCGCCTCGAAGTCTCAAGGGAGCGAAGGCCGGTCCTCGAGTGAGGGCTTAACGGCCACCCTTGACCACCACAAAAGAACGGGCTCTGACCCCGCCTCGAAGTCTCAAGGGAGCGAAGGCCGGTCCTCGAGTGAGGGCTTAACGGCCGCCCTTGAGCGCCGCAAAAGAACGGGCTCTGATCCCGCCTCGAAGTCTCGAGGGAGCGAAGGCCGGTCCTCGAGTGAGGGCTTAACAGCCGCCCTTGAGCGCCGCAAAAGAACGGGCTCCGACCTCGCCTCGAAGCCTCGAGGGAGCGAAGGCCGGTCCTCGAGTGAGGGCTCAACGGCTGCCCCTGAGCACCGAAAGAGAATGGTTACTCGTCGATGGAGATTTCCACGAAAGGAGAAAACAGGCTCTAACCCTACCTCAAAGTCTCGAGGGAGCGAAGGCCGGTCCTCGAGTGAGGGCTTAACGGTCGCCCTTGAGCACCAAAAATCGGGCTCCAGCCCTAAGTCTCGAAGGAGCGAAGGCTGACCCCACGAACAGTGTTCGACAGCCGCCCTCGAGCACCCGAGTCAGGGGTGACCAAGGGGAGCCAACACGAGGCCCTGCTCGAGAACGAACTCTCGAGACCCCTTTGGATGCATCCAAGGCGAAACGCTACGGACTTTATGGAATCCCCCCGAAGGGAGGCATGGAGCTGCCGAGACCTATCGAATGGAATTGGTATCCGTAGGACCATTGCGTTTTGCTTTAATGAGACCACTTCCGGGCCTCCTGCCGATCTCTATCGAACGAGGAACGGGCTCTCGCTTGGATTTTCCTGTTACCAGCTCATTGAGAACTTCGCGGCTCGCCCTATCGGGGGTAGTCCGATGCTTCTCGCCTCACATCCGGTCGAAAGGACTCATGAGAAGAATGCCGAGGCCAGCAACGCCCCAGCCTCACGAGTCTCGGGGGCTCGCCTGTGCCCGGCGCCCCTCGACGAAAGAGGGTCAAAAATCCCCCGGGGGCTCCCCTCGGTAAAGCGCTATGACTCCAGTTCAGGCCTGCACCCGACTGGACGAGCACCCTTTAACTAAATATAAATAAAGCCCTCACAGGAGTCTTTCGACTCCTACGAGGCCTCGGGGGCTACCCCCGCGGGGGTCGCTCGCGCGCCCCCATGAAAAAATCCGAATCACGTCCCATTTCCGAATTCCTGACCCCCTACCCGAATGCCATCACTCGAGCAGGGGCTCGGGGGCTACTGTCGTTACTGAGGAAATGGGTACCCCAAAACCCCAGGTTTACTGAATTAAACCTCACAAAAATGGCAACTCGACCCCTCCTGTGACCTCCCGCGCGAACGTATAAAGTCCCGCAGGCTGAGACATTTTGGGCCGACCCACGGACGACGACGGCCCAAAGCCAAAGCCTGCTCGAGAGGCTACTGAACGGACTAGTACTGTACACTCAAAAAACTACCGAACGGACTAGTACTGTACACTCGAGGTTACAATTTGGGCGACCCCTTGAGGATGGAACTTCGCCCAGCGAACGAGCCTACCCTCGAGGACGGAACTTCATTCGTGCGAATGGGCAGCCCTCGATGAGAGTACACCCCTCGGCTACCAACTCCCCCGTACAGATCCGAGCGCATTTAATGCGATCTATCTACCCCCGCCTAACCGCATGGCCACAGTTACGGTAACGGTTGCAGGCGTGGCGGTCAAATCTGCTTTTACCGCCCATACCCCGGAATCTGTGTTTTCTGGGATTCGGTCTTATCCAGCGAGGCTCGACCTCCTCGGCACGACCCCCTCGACTCCGGCCAAGACCCTCGACCGTCGCCCCTCGACTTCACCGAGCGAACCCTCGAGCTGAGCTTCAACAACTCCCGACGCGACGGCTGCAGGGCCTCCCATACAGACGTACATCACTACAGCGGCACCGACGTGATCGGCCTCAACATCGTACGTCATCAACGTCATGCGAACTCGAAATACATGTACACCTATGCTCCTCCTTCATCTATAAAAGGAGGCGCCAGGGCGTTAGAGAGAGGGACCGGACTCAAACCGAGAGAATCTAGAGCATAGAAACATTGATGCTTTAGATCATAGAGCGACACCGTGGGCCTGTGCAAGGTCGAGAACAAGGCGTCCGAACGCCCAAACTCCACCTCACATTCCTCACACCTGCTTGTATTTTCCCCTGTACTAGCACTTCGGTGCAAGATAACACGAATCATCCTCCCCCGCTGGACGTAGGGCCTTCTTTGCCCGAACCAGGATAAATTGCATCACCCACCGGATTGGGGAGCACGCGAATACAATATTACTCGTTGGTGTTAACCCCTCGAGGGTCAGAACACCGACACTTCCCTTATAATTGCTTATAATTATAAAATATGTGCTGATCGGGATATTAAAAACTTCTACAGATGGCTCAGACCAAGCAGACGGCCCGTAAGAGTGCGTGTCCACCTCGCCGCGGCGGGGTTGCTTCTCCTGAGGCTGCACCCCTTATGGTTCGCTAGTTGCTGTCCCGCCAGCGCAGGGAGGCTAGCACTTTCTGCAACAACCCGAAAATTCGAACTACAAAATTTTTCGACAAAACCCTGAGTGATGTGGTGCGACATGTCATCATCTACCCCTTACATATGCATCAACCCTAGCATGTCATGCATGGCATTCATATGTTGCAAATTAATTAACATCTCATCACAATGCGCTATGTTCACATGTTACATTTTAATGTTTCAATAGTTCAATCATCATGTTGCATTAAAAGAGTGAGTTGGATTCTTATTTGGTTTATGTGTTGATTATTAAAAATGGCAACATAATATTTATTTTGACAAATAAATATTAAGGGAGTAATACCCTAGCATTATTGGGCCATGTATGCTCACTATTTTGTTGCACAAATTTAGCACACCACATATATATGTATATATATAAGTATATAAAAAAATGTATTTGAAAATGAAAAAGGAAAAGGAGAAGAAAAAGGAAAAGAAAAGGAAACCAGCCCGAGCAGCCCAGCCAGCCCGGCCCGCACGCGCGCCTGCGCTCGCCCGCGCGAACGCGCGCTGCGCGGCCCAACCAGGCCGACGGCCCAGCAAGAGCCGCGCGCGTCCGCGCGCCGCACCGAGCCGCCGCAGCCGCTGACGATGGGGTCCCACAGCGGGACCCACATGTCATCGCGCCCGCTGAGGTCACCCGACCGGCCACGCGCGCTCGTGTCAGCACTGTTCCCTCGCGTCGCCTCGAAGCAACCTGCCTCGACCGCTCGATCCCGTGTCGCCCCGCATCGACGCGCGCCCGCAAGCCACCTGGACCGACCTACCCGCGCAAAGTGCCCACGGCCGCAGGCAAGATTCTCCGCGCGCGTGCACACCTGCGCTGTCGCCGCAGTAGAACGCTGCCGCCATGAAGAGCTTTGACACCCAGCACTACCTAGCCCCCTCTCGCTGCTCTCTGGACCCAGACCGAGCCCCAGCTGCTGACCTGGAACCCCCCTTGGCCGCTAGATCGAGCCGTAGCCGTGATGGACCATCCGCCGGCGACCTACCTCCGCGTCCGCCCTATAAAGCAAGCACCCTCGGCACCCTAGGGTTCCCAGGTCACCGCCACCGCTCTGGTGGAGCCTAATTCCATCTTGCCAGCCTCAATTGGAGGAGAGGTGGAGGAAGGGGGAAGAAAGGAGTTGGGGAAGGAGACCGCCGCCGCCAACTCGGAGCCACCGCTGCTGCGTCGGGAGCAAGAAGGAAGAGCAGTACCTCGAGCCGGAGCCACTTGGACTTGTACCGCGCCTTCATCCCCGTCCACATCGGTGAGCACCTCCGCCACGCCATCTTCTCGACCCCCGCCGTGCTGCTGGCCATGGCGCTCCGCCATGAGCGCGTAGGCCTAGGTCACTAGCGACCTCACTGGACACACCCGCACACACACACGAGACCAGCCGAGCCTCCTTGGACCACGGCATCGGGAGGATGCCGGAACGGAAGCCGCCCAGTTCATCGCCGCGCGCCAAGCGCCGCCGTGGCGAGATCACCTAGCCGCCTTTCCGTTGAGCCTCGACCTCCATTGTTTCCGGATCCACGCTTGCCTTGATGAGACGGACCCCGTGCGCACCCTAGCTCCGCGTTTGCCTCGGCAGAGCACCGACCCGAACCACCTTGTCGTCGACGTGTCAGTGCGTTGCCGCTCCAGAACACCGCCGTTCACCATCGTTTCCTGCCACCTCCGATCACCCCGAGGAGCAAGAAGAAGCCGAGAAGCTCCGCCGTGACGAGCTGCATCAATTGGGCAAGGAGATGGAGACCGTGGACCCTCTCGGAGTGCCGTTGCCGTGCACCGAGGACCTATCGGAGCTCCGCCGTGGGAGTTACTGCCCGCACGGACTCCGTCGTGTGTTTTGGTCACCGCCGGCACCTCGGGCAGGTGCTGCGTGACTCCAATCGCCCATCTACGCCACCAGTTAGAGCTGGAGTGACTTGGTGTGAAGTGTACATCGAGCGCCGTCGCCATCGAGCCGCCGTCCGCCATAGAGCTCGTCACCGAAAGCAAAGCTGCCACCCTGAAGCCCATCAACGTGACCGTCGTGAAGTCCCGAAACCGATGGGCGGATTAATGGCGCCGGAGATCCATTGTGGCACCAGGAATCGAGGGTTTCCCCGTCGCCGATCGCCGAGGAGGAACCCCGCGCTCGAGCCGATCTCGTCCGAGACGGATCGCACGCTCGAACCGACCCTCGAGTTTGACCCTTCGACAAACCGACCCTCGAGCACCGAGCACCACCGTTCCACCGAAGAACCGCTGTGGACTTGGCCTTCGCGCGGACTCCGCCGTGTGAATTGGATGCTACAGGTGCAGCATAGGAGTGCAAGGCAACCCTAATTGCACTCCCAAGCCCAGCCAAGACTTGGATTCGAGCAGAGACGGGCTACCGTCGAGCACCATACCCCTTGAGACCATACCCCTCGAGATCGTACCCCTCGAGAGCATACCCTCGAGACCTAACCCTCGAGACCATACCCCTCGAGACCGTAACCCTCGAGACCGTACCCTCGAGACCGTATCCTCAAGATCGTACCCCTCAAGAGCATACCCTCAAGAGCATACCCCTCGAGACCATACCCCTCGAGACCGTACCCCTCGAGAGCATACCCCTCGAGAGCATACCCCTCAAGACCGTAACCCTCAAGACAGTATCCTCGAGACCTAACCCTCGAGACCGTAACCCTCGAGAGCATACCCCTCGAGACCATACCCCTCGAGACCTAACCCTCGAGACCGTAACCCTCGAGACCATACCCCTCGAGACCATAACCCTCGAGCCCTTTTTCTTTTCAGAAAATGGTTAAATCTTTGAAAATTCATAACTAATTCATACGAGCTCAGAAAATTATGATCCACATATCCAAATTTTCTATAAATCGAGCCCTATCTATCTAGGCTATGTTTGAGCGCATTTGGATCTTCTATTTTGCAAATTGTTCCTTGTGCTAATCTATAGGGGTCACTTCCGTGACCGTTAAATCTCGTTACAGGCTCGAGCGAGGACAAGTCTGACGACAGTGACTACCAGGAGAAGTCCGACAGCTACATCAGTGAAGGTGCCACACACCATCCAACCTCGTAGATCCTATTATGCATGGCAATTATGGTATGGCTAGTGCTTTAAATTCATGTTGCTATAATGCTATGCCTGTGCTAGGACTGCATGATAGAGTATTTATTTGATGAGCCCTACCTTGTTGTAAACTATCACCTTCTTACCCGCTGTTATGATAGCCACCTACTGATCTGCTATACTTATATTTCTATACTTCACTCGCTTACATTTTGATGCGACGTGATGAACCCGGGGAAGGCCTGGAGGGTGCCAGGCTGGATGTGTGAGTTGATGTTTCAGATGGGCATGTGAGCTGATGATGTTGTATCCGGGTTTGGGGTGGAGCTTACGACAGGGAGTAGGGTGAGGGTTGAGTCGATCGAGCCGGGATCTACGATTAGCTTTTGGAGCAAGTCTTGCCAGGGAATGGTTCTGGACATTCCCATGAGAGGAGCCTGTGGCAGGCTAACTGAGATGTGATGGTGGTCCTTGGGTGTGATCCTCTGAGAGGTGGAGCCTGGGATGAAGGTGCCGTGGTAGCACGTTAAACATAAACCCTGATGAAGATATCCCGGTTTGGTCAAATCTAGGAACTGTTGCGCTGGTATCCGGACCTAGGAATCTCTTGCTTTCCACTCGCTCTCCATGGGGGGGAGACGGCCGAACCGCTGGATAGGTCGATGCCACTACTGCTAGGCGAGAAGTGATAGGAAGGTATATGCATGGGATGGAGCTAACACCCTACCGAGATGATCATGGCACCCCCTTCGGGAGTGGGTAAATGGCATGGCATCCTCTACGGGAGTGGATACATGCTCTCTTCACAGTTCTAGTGATCCAGCGCTGGATGGTAGAGTGGCATCGCCTATGGCAGTAGGTGCCCGAAATCTGCCTAGGTGCGCGCGTGCATCGATGATGGTTATCTGGTGGATTAGTGAAACCTCTGCAGAGTGTATGGTTGATCGATCGATACATACGCCGAATCTTTGGCTATGGACCTTTCCTATGTTTTGCATGCACCGGACTAGTGAGTGGAGTGTTCTACCTTCCTCTGAGTGTGATTTCCGGCCGTGAGCCAGTTTGAGGGCTGTGGGCCGCTGTGGCAAGCCAAGAGGGAGTTGGCTTGTCGACCAGAGTCTGAGAGGGTGTTGGGGGAGATGAGATGATGTTACAGATATGGATGGAGATAGATGAAGGGAATGAGTTTGTGTTTAAAACTTGTTTGTTATACTATTGTTTTATATACTTGAACAATTCATAGGAAAACCCTAGCCTTATAGGTTCCTTTTGAGATATCCTTATTTTTGCATCCACTTCCATAAAGCAATGCATAGGATGGGAGTGTGGCCAGTACAAATCGTACTAAAAATTTGGTTTCAGGTTCAAGGAGGAGTACTCATCTGGAGAGTACAACGATTGAGGGTTTCGTGTCTACGCTGAAGTTGGAGAGAAGAAGATAGCTTCCGCACCTCAAGCTTTTACTGTTATGCTACATGAACTCTGATTCCGCCCTGTGGCGATGTAATAAGTTATTGTAACTCCCTCTATTTGCTCTTTTTTGTTCGATGTATGGATTATGGATTCAACTGTTATCGGGTAATGTGATTTAAATGGTCATATTACACTCCGACACTGTGGATTTCCCTTCACGGAAATCAAGGTCGTTTCACTTTCCTAGGGCAGGGTGGTTTGCCCACTCTCCTTTGGAAGTTGCTGCACGGTGCTGGTTACCCCGTGGGAGCAGAACTGCAATACTACTAGGTCAGAGATGACCTGGTGAACAATGGCTTTGCATCCGTGGTGGTTGTAGTGCCACCTTTGGGCCTTGACGAGAGTTGGTCTGGTTGGACAGCTAAGGGTGAGGGCATCACTCTCTTTGATGGTGCCTAGGATGCTGCCTTCTAGATCATTAAGAGGATTGTTGTGGAGCTGCCCAACGAGTTGGAGCAGATTCTCCCTGGTGTCTTCCCTTTGTCTTGACCCTGCGATGACAAGTTGAGGCAGGCTAAGGGCATGGCACTGACGGCAGGACCCCAGGTGGCTGAGAGCAGCCGTGCACCTGCACAGAGTGTTATGTTCGCCTTGATGAAGGCGTATGTAGCACAGGAGGACCTTGTCCTCGCTAGGTACGATGAGCTGGAGTGTGCCAGGAGAGAGCAGGAGGTGCAGCAGGAGAAGTATGAGAAGAAAATTGTGGAGCTCAGAGAGGAGTTGGCATTAGTGACTGAGCAGAGGGACCAGGTAGTCCAGAGAGACAAGCTAGCCACATGGCAAGTTCAGGAGCTTCAGGCAAGGCTTGACCATCATGACACCGCTCTCAAGAACTGTGAGGATGCCTTAGGCCGCACCATTTCAGAGCAGAATGCATCTTGGACTGAGGTACGTGGTTTGAGGTCCGCTCAGCGCATCCTCAAGGAGGACCTACACCAGCAGGAGTGGCGTATTGATGTCCTGCGTGAGGAGATCTACATGAGATAGCACGAACAGTGGGAGTCTTCCCCAACCAGTGGAGTGGCTAGTCAGGGAGCCACCAATCATAGACGTCAGACCTAGAGGGAGGCTGTTCAGAGTATGCTAGTTGAGGTTTCACTAGCCGTAGTTGAACTTTTGTGACTCCTTGTATCCAGTGACCATGATGTGACCTTAGAGTTTGGTGAGGTGAAGCGATGTATCGTTCATGTCTGTAAAAGTCCAGTGTATGTATGCTGGCAACCCTGGATATTGTATAACCTCTATGACATTTTAACTTAATATTATTACCAAGTGCAGTTGTGATGTGGAAAACAAATTGTTATGCCTGAGAGATTGATTGTATGAATTTATTCTCTCCAATTTATTTCACATCGCATAAGTTATACAATTGTTACCATCCAATCCAACTCCTAATAATTGGACATTGTTGAAACACGTAGATGGTGGACACCCACAGTGGAGCCAGTGGTAGCCATAGTGGTGGTCAGGGTGGTGATGAGGCACGTGGTGCGCCACCTCCACCTCCTCCTTTCCCCGAGCAGCTTTTTTCCCAATTCCTGGGGAGTCAGCACAACATTGAGCAGTTGCTGCGTGGAAACTTGGACGCCAACCGTGACATCCGTCAGGGTCATCAGCCTAACCAGTACAGTGGCTTTAAGGACTTCATGGACACCAAGCCTCCCGTGTTCAGGGATGCCCCTGAGCCACTTATGGCTGATGCCTGGATCAACACCATTGAGGAATGATTCCATTTGCTAAGGCTGTCAGAAGATCTAAAAGCTACCTATGCTACACACTTGCTAGAAGGTGATGCAGGACTGTGGTGGAAGCAGCATCGCAACTCTTTTCCTGCTGATCAGCCTATCACGTGGAATCATTTTGTTGCCACCTTCCGTGCCGCCTACATTCCTGCCGCTCTTATGGCAATGAAGAAAGCTGAGTTCCATGCCTTGACCATGGGTACTCATTCAGTGAAGGAGTACTTCCATGCCTTCAACAATCTGTCTCGTTACGCCCCAGAGTCTGTTAACACTGATGAGAACAAGATTGCTGCTTTCAAGAAGGGCCTAAGCACTAAGCTAATGAAGAACATGGGTACTTCGACCTGGGTGACTTTTAATGACCTCTACAATGACTGTCTGACTCAAGAGAATCAGAACAACCTGCATGCTGCCGCCAAGAATTGGAAGAGGGTGCATGAAGGTGGTCCTTCCTAGCCAAGGGTACCGCCTGTATACCATCCTCCATATCGTCCTCAGGGATCGAGGTCTAAGTACAGGCCTCCACAGAATAAAAATGCTCTTACTCAGCGCTTGCATGTGTGCACCACACCTCCCTGGAGGAGATTATTGCTGGAGAACCCATGACTGCTGGTATGTTTCCTATGGACCAGATTCCTACTGCTATTTTATTTGATACTAGATCATCGCATTCCTTTATGAGTCAAGCATTTGCACAACAGCATAATCAAAACATAACTGAGTTGAGTATAGGGTTTCGGTGAGCTCAGCTGGGGCTGATGTAAACACGAGACAAATGGTACGAGGGGCAACTTTGGATTTGGACAAGTGGAGGTTCCAGCTGAACTTGATAGTTCTTCCCAGATTAGGTGTGGATGTGGTAGTAGGAATGAGTTGGATGAATCATTGGGGTGTAGTTTTGGATACTACCAATAGAATGTTGTCCATTCAGAATCCTTTAGGTCAGGAGACTTTCTCGGTGCCCTTACCATGAAAGTTTAAGTTGGATAGTGTGTCGTATGCTACCAAGGTGACCCCCCTACTTGAAATCCTAGTAGTATGTGAGTTTCCAGATGTCTTTCCGGATGAGCTTCCAGGCCTCCCGCTAGATAGGGATGTTGAGTTTTGTATTGAGTTGTTGTCTGGAACAACCCCAATATCTAGGAGACCTTATCACATGCCACCGAACGAGCTAAGAGAACTTAAGAAGCAGCTGAAGGAGTTATTGGATAAGGGTCTGATTCATCCTAGTGCATCCGAATGGGGTAGTCCCGTTCTGTTCGTGAAGAAAAAGGACCAATCTTTGCGAATGTGCATGGATTATCACCAGCTTAATGCAGTAACAGTCAAGAATAAATATCTCTTGCCCCGCATCAACATTCTGTTTGATTAGTTATCAAAGGCTAGGGTCTTCTCCAAGATAGATTTGAGGTCAGGTTACCATCAGATCAAGATCAGACCATAGGACATTCCTAAGACCGCTTTTTCTACCAGATATGAGTTGTATGAGTATTTGGTGATGCCCTTTGGATTGACCAATGCTCCTGCATACTTCATGTATCTGATGAATTCGGTCTTTATGCCTGAACTTGATCACTTTATGGTGGTATTTATTGATGACATTTTGGTTTACTCAGAGAATGAGGCAGACCATGCTAAGCACTTGAGGGTTATGTTGGAGAGGTTTAGGGAGCACAAATTATATGCCAAGTATAGCAAGTGTGAATTTTGGCTGAGAAAGGTTCACTTCCTTGGTCATATTCTGTCTGAAGAAGGCATATCAGTGGACCCCAGTAATATAGAGAAGGTCTTGGAATGGGAAGCACCAAGTTCTATTCATGAAATTTGAAGTTTCCTTGGTTTAGCTGGGTATTATCATCGCTTTATCCTAGGCTTCTCTAAATTGCCAAGCCAATGAACAATTTGTTGCAAAAAGGACAAAAGTTTGCCTGGACAGAAGAGTGCGAAACAGCTTTTCGCACTTTGTGGGAAATGTTGACCACTGCTCCTGTTCTAGCGTAGCCAGATATAGAGAAACCTTTTGATGTGTATTGTGATGCCTTGAAGATGGGTTTGGGATGTGTGCTTATGCAAGAAGGTAGAGTCATAGCTTATGCCTCTTGGCATTTGAAGAAGCATGAGATGAACTATCCAACGCATGACCTAGAGCTTGCAGCGGTAGTCCATGCATTGAAGATTTGGAGACATTACCTTCTTGGCAATCGTTGCAATGTGTACACTGACCATAAGAGCTTAAAGTATATCTTCACCCAGAATGAGTTGAACATGAGGAAACATCGATGGTTTGAGTTGATTAAGGATTATGATTTGCAGCTGCAATACCATCCTGGCAAAGCGAATGTGGTTGCCGACACTTTGAGTCAGAAATCACATTGCCATGCTCTTCAACCACTAATTGCAGATGGCTTCGACCTTATACATCCTGTAATCCTGCAAAATATTCAGCTTAGTTGTGCACTTGAAAGAAAGATTATGGAGGGTCAGAAGTCGAACAGTGAGATAATGGTTATTAAAGAAAGGATAAAAAGTAAGCCCTCTCTGCACTTTAAGAAAGATGACCATGTAATCTTATGGTTCGATGATAGATTGGTTGTGCCAGAGAACCAAGAGCTCAGAACTCTAATTATGGATGAAGCCCATTTGTCCAAGCTATCCATTCATCCTAGTAGCAGTAAGATGTTTCAAGATTTGAAGACCAGATTTTGGTGACCACACATGAAAAGATATCTAGCTGAGTATGTAGCCAAGTGTGACAAATGTTGTAGAGTGAAAGCTGAATACCTGAAGCCCGGTGGGTTACTACAGTCATCACCTACTCCTGAATAGAAGTGGGAAGATATTTGTATGGATTTCATTACTGGTCTTCCCACCTCTAGAAATGGTAACAATTCCATTTGGGTGATCGTGGATCGACTCACCAAATCAGCACATTTCCTACTTGTTCATACTGAGCTTCGAGCACTTCAGTATGCTGAATTATATATCAAGGAAATTGTGAGATTACATGGTGTGCCCAAGACCATTTTATCTAATAGAGGATCTCAATTCATGGTGCACTTTTGGGATCAATTACAGAGAGGCTTAGGTACAAAATTGTTGCATAGTTCAGCCTATCATCCTTAGACCTCGGGCCAAGTGGAAAGGGTAAATCAGACCCTGGAAGATATGCTACGCGCCTACGTACTTTCTGTAAAGGGTTCATGGGAGAAGTGGTTGCCTTTAGCTGAGTTCTCCTATAATAATAGTTACCAAGAGAGTATTAGGATGTCACCTTTTGAGGCACTATATGGCAGAAAGTGTAGAACACCATTAAGTTGGGTTGAAGCCGGAGACAGAAACTACTGTGGTGTTGACTTTGTTAAGGAGGCTGCCGATCAAGTGAAAACTATCCAGCAGCATCTTGCTGTCGCTCAGTCCTGATAAGAGTTATGCCGACAAAAGGCGAAGACCTCTATTCTTCAAAGTTGGTGATTATGTGTACCTCAAGGTTTCACCGATGAAGAAGGTGCAACAGTTTGGTGTGAAACGTAAGTTGGCACCTAGATTCATAGGACCCTTTAAGATCCTGGAACGGAAAGGCAATGTGGCCTACAAGCTAGAGTTTCCTGAACAACTAAATGCGGTTTTTCCTATCTTCCATGTATCGCACTCAAGAAGTGTGTACGTGTCCCATCAGAGAAGGTGAAGGCCAAGGATATTCAAATAAGGTCAGATTTGACTTATGATGAACAGCCAACCAAGATCCTTGATGTTAAGGAAAGGATCACTAGGAATCAGGTGGTTAAGGTTTACAAAGTGTGTTGGGGTCACCATGATGATCTAGATGCCACTTGGGAGACTGAGGACTATCTTAAAGAGGCGTATCCAAATTTCCACAAACTATGGTTAGTTCGCTTAAATCTTTGGACGAGATTTCTTCAAGGGGGGTAGAATGTAACATCCACAAAATTAGGCTTAATTAACCCAGCATCACATTGCATGAGAATCTCATGAGCATCTTTTTGTATCTTGACTTGGGTTTGGGTGTTTGCTTGTTATATTTTAAACATGTAATTAATGGAGTTTTCAAAACCCTTTTTAGAAGTACTATTTGCATTGCTTATTTCAAAATGGACCTTTAATATGTTTTGTAGAGAAAATTATTTGGGACAAAAAGTCTATTTTCACCAAATCATGAAAATGCTTTCTAGTCACTCAAAAATGGCAGAAACAGTGTCTATGTTTTAAAAATTATTAATTTTATAATTTGAATTTGAGCCAAATAGGTATTTTCAAAAATATGCTGAACTGGCAAAAACATTATATATATGAAATGTTCCTCTCTTGAAATGGAGCAATTTTCATATTTTGAGTTCTTCCAAATTCACAATATTTTAAAAGTTGCAGTGGGTCAAACTTTTCAGTTCAATTTGAATGAGGTGGGACCCACCTGGCCCACCTCTCTCTCTCTCTCTCTCTCCCTCCTCTCGTCGTCTTCCTCCTACTGAACACGCCAGAGCGTGCAGCGCAGTGTAGCTACCCCCACTGCCACGCCATGCTGCCACTCTGCCCGCTCACCGTACCACGCCAACGCCCGCACTCGAGTGCGCACGCGAGCACCCACATCCGGTCGCCGCCGCTCGGACCGCCGGGTCGACGCGCCGCGCCGCTTGCCCCGTTGGCCACCATTGCCGTACTGCACACCGTGCCAACCACGCCGCGACACGGCAATTCAGGCACGCGCGCATGCACTCGAGCGCACTCAAGTACCACGCTCGCTGCCCGTTTACCCTGCTTCCCCGCTGCTTCGGTGCCGTGCTGGCACCGAGCGCCATTGGCGCCGATCGGCCACCTCACCACTTGGGCTCGACCTCGTGCCCCTGTGCCCGAATTGATGAGCCGGGCGCCCTTTATTTACCCCTCCACCTGCCTCACTCCCTTCCCCACTCCATTCCCTTCATTTTCTCTCCTGCACAGCACTCGGCCATCGGAGCCGCCATGGCCACCGCCAAGCCCGCCGCCGCATAGCCCCCTCTTCATCCCACCATTTCCCAATCCAAGAGCATCATCTTGCTGGCCATCACCTCCTCCACCTTCGTGACCATCTTCCGCACCTGATTACGCAAGGTAAAGGCCTAATTTGGCCGTTCCCTTCCTCCCGCGCGCCACGGCCGCCATGGCCGCCGGAGCGGTTCGCCGTGGCCGCGCCTCTCTCGACCCGCTCCATCCTACCTCTTACCCATTCCGGTGTCGCTAGGTGTAGGTGATGCCCGTCGTGGGGTTAATGACGCCGATTGCGACCTCGCGCGGCCTTCCGTCGTCGGAGCTCGCCGTCATCCGCCGCCGTGCGCCATCGCCGTTGCTCCGCGCCACAAAAACCTTCATCTTATACACTGTTAGGACCTCCTCGTTGCCCTAAGTCCATAGGTGCCGGCCGTTTCATCGGAGGTGCTCGCCACCGGCGAAAAGCCACCGGCCGTCGGCCATTTGCCCGTTCTACCGGCTGACCAGTGGGCCCAGGCTGACATCAGTTGCTGACATCAGCAGGGTTCACATGCCAGGTAGTGTTAGCATGGGAACCTATATGTGTACACGCGGGGTACACGTAGCATTTTCGGTTTGAATTTTCAGAAAAGAATACATTTTCAGATTTTAGGTTAAAGTTTTGGAAAATCATAACTTGGTCATTTTAAGTCCAAATGGAGTGGTTCAACTTGCAATATTTTTCTGATAAGGAGTACTATGCATGAAAAATATGAGTTGAGCTTTTTGAGATACTTTTTTTGTATAGTTTTATTTAAGGCTATTAAATGAATAAATCTTCGTAAATGCATAACTAATTCTAGGTTTACCACAAAAATGTGATTCTTGTTTTGTTGCTCTAGTTAGGAGGTCCTGGATCTATGAAAAATATTAGTCGACTATGTCATGTGTGAAAGTTGCTCTATCTTGATAAGTAAGAAATTCATAATTTAATAATTAAGTAAGATAATTGCTTGATAATTTTTGTAGACTGTTTTAGGGCTAGGTAGAAGCTAGTTATGCTCTGAAATCTACTGTTTGCTATATTTTATAGTACAAAGTATTTTATGTCTGATTAATGCTTCTGCCTAATGATTTTTGTGTAGGATAAAATACTTACTGTTTTAACCTAAAAATTTTACAGTAGGCTTTATTTGACATGCTTAAGCTTCTGTAATTTTGGTAGATTTTTCTGAGTAGTATAAATACATGTTCCAGTTCTACCCAAGTTTATTTGTGTGTTAGATTAGGGTTTTCGTGATGCCGTGTCATGTTTTCTGTACAATTGCTGGTGGGTTGCTAAAAACTATTTCTGGGTAGTAGCGACATACGAGTGTATTATATCACCTACCACGTAGTCCTGCATACATTCATAACATCCATCATGTTCGTTAAAATGCATACATGGTATTCATTTGCATCACGCATCATACAGGTTTACCGACGGACCTTACGCCAGTAGTTCAGGAGGAGCCGGAAGATGAAGGACAACAAGGAGCAGTGCTGCAGGTGGCAGCAAAGGACGAGGACCCTGACGCTAGCTTACCAGAGTGCCCTGACCATCAGCCCAGCTGCTTTGAGAAAGGCAAGCCCCGGAGCATCCCTCCCTACCGTTTTACAAATAACTTAATTTACGTCCTTTATTGTTTATGATGCATTAAGTTTATAGGCGTTGATCGATACCATTGATGCATTATGATTACCCTTGTCCACCTGAGTCACCCAAATACCCTGTTCCGTATTGGCACGATATATACTTAGCCCTGCCTAATTAGATCGGTAGAAGTCGGGTGATTTTCTGTCATCCGTGAGATATAGGTGGTGATCCATAATGATGAGCTATGTGATGTTTGAGAATAACCATGAGAAATAATAAATTGAGACCGGACGGGATTGGTGCTGTGGACAGAACTGGAGGTTCTGTGTTGTTTTATCCCATCTGTGTCGAACTAGGACCCGTCCGTTGTCGCGACCCTCAAAGTCATGTTGAGCACATGCCCCACAGATAGCTAGAAGGATGTGATCATCCGACCGTGAAGCCTCGAGACTATTTGGGCCCGGTTTTGACTAGAATTCTCATACTAGAGATGGTGGTGGTGATGAAAGGGGCGCGGAGAAGCCTGAGGCCGGCAGAGACCGGCTAGTATGCAGCCGGGCGGCTCCTGGGTACGTTGGTTCGGTTAATCCCACGACTCTACTCGAATAGGCCGAGGTGACATAAGGAAAACAAGGCACCGGTTGTCTGGGTTTGTGTGGGGAATACCTCACCAGCTGGTTTGCAATCGATTATAATCGCCATCATCCCTGGATAGTGGACACTTGACTGAGCATCGGCATCGTAGTGACAACTTAAACAAAGAGATGAAATGGTTATGATGTTGATGCTTGTCGATACCCTGGAAACAGGTATCCCAGACCCCTTGCTTAACAAACTAAAGCCCCGCAAAATCAGCATCTTGAACCCTCCGATAAACTCCCGCACTAACGTACGAAGGCCCATAGGCTGAGACGTATCGGACTGGCCCGCGAACGAACAACGACGGCCCAAAACCGAAGCCTGCTCGAGAGGCTACCGAACGGACCAGTGCTGTTCATCAGAGAGGATACCGAACGGACAAGTACTGTATACGCGAGGGTACGATTCGAGCTACCCCTCGAGGACGGAACTTCATCCAGCGAACGAGCCGGCCCTCGAGGATGTAACTTCGCCCAGCGAACGAGCCCCCTCGAGGACGGAACTTCGTCTGGGCGAATGGGCGGCCCTCGAGGGCAGCGCACCCCTCGGCCACCGACTCCCCCGTACGGATCCAAGCGCATTTAATGCGATCTATCTACCCCTGCCTAACCGCATGGCCACAGTTACGGTAACAGTCACAGGCGTGGCGGTCAAATCTACTTTTACTGCCCATGCCCCGGAATCCCGCAAGTCATGTTACGCTGTTGCGTCATACCGAGCGCTGTGCCACGACCCGCACCGCCTCGAAACATACAAACTAACCTGTTTACCGTGTTTTCCGGGATTCGATCTTATCCAGCGAAGCTCGACCACCTCGGCACGACCCCCTCGGCTCCGGCCAGGACCCTCGATCGTCGCCCCTCGGCTTCACCGAGGGGCGAACCCTCGAGCTGAACTTCAACAACTCCCGATGCGACGGCTGCAGGGCCTCCCATACCGGCGTACATCGCTACAGCGGCACCGACATGATCGGCCTCAACGTCGTACGTCATCAGCGTCACGCGAACACGAAATACATGTACACCTGTGCCCCTCCTTCGTCTATAAAAGGAGGCGCCAGGGCGTTAGAAAAGGACCGGACGGAGACCGAGAGGATCTAGAGCATAGAAACATTAAGGCCCTAGATCACTGAACGACACCGTGAGCCTGTGTGAGGTCGAGAGCAAGGCGTCCGCACGCCCCAACTCCACCTTTCACTCCTCACACCAGCTTGTATTTTCCCCTGTACTAGCACTTCGGTGCAAGATAACATGAATCATCCTCCCCCCGCTGGACGTAGGGCCTTCTTTGCCCGAACCAGGATAAACCATTGTGTCATTCTTGCATCACCCACCGGATTAGGGAGCACGCGGATACGATATTACTCGTTGGTGTTAACCCCTCGAGGGTCAGAACACCGACAGTTGGCGCGCCAGGTAGGGGAGCCGCGTGTCACTAACGATTTCCCGCCATTCTTCCGGATGGGCGATTTCGTTTCACCACTTCCGCACACTACGGTGATCTGGTTCGGGAGCCTGGAGTTCATGACCCTCGGCCAGGGCTACGACATGACCCTGCTCTCGATCAGTGACCCGAACGGAGGTCGCAGTGCGCCCCCACGTTCATGGGGAGCCGCTCGCCAGTCTCATGACCACGCTTCCACATCCAGAAGGAGGCACGGTCGGCGCCGTCATCGTCGTCAACCCGATTCCAGAAGGGTCCTCGCCGCTTTCCCCACGCCCCAGACCGGAGATGAGAAACCTCTTGTTGAGGGCGTATCTGACCCGAGTTTAGAGGCAGAAGGCAAAACGGCAGGATCCCCGCACAACCCTGACTTCGCTCTCACCAAGCGCTCTTCGGGAAAGTGCGACGAAACCCCCGCTCAATCAAGCTCGCTTCCGCACGGGCTGTTCGAGCGTCGTTGGTGGTCTTCGACCAATCCAACAATCCCACGACGACGGCTACGACAGCAACCCGCTCCGACACGAGCGCGTTGGAGGACCGCCCAGACACCCTCCTTCACGCGATGACGGACGTGGGGACTGTCACACCGGCCTCTGAGGGTTTGGCTTTCGCAACAGCGCCCGGCCCCCGGAGGTACACCATCGGCACACTCCGGCGGCGGCTGCAGGAGGAGGCGCGGGGGAAATTCCCCGTCTTCTACTGCGGCGACCCTGACTCTGACTCTGATCACTGGGATCCTACCCGAGAGTGCCTCCACATCGATGGTGGCGTCGACTCCGATCAAGAAACCATCGATCCAGCGGCCGCGGCGTCTACCACCGTGGCGAGAGACGCTCCCCCCAGAGCAGAGGACCAACAACCAGACGCACCCCGAGAAGCGTGCCCTCGTCCTGGCGAGCAGGACGCGCAGATGGCACAGATTCGGGAGTTGCAGGCGAAGCTCGCCGACGAGCAGGAACGCTTGCGCTTACTCGAGATGACCCTCGAACAAGAGCGGCGACCGCTCGGCGGTAGAGCCCGAGCTAGGGCCCGAGAGGTCAACCGGCAGATCATCGAGGAAGGGGTACCCGAGCAACCCGTCCACCGTTATCCCCGAGCAAGCCAGAATGTTGTGGCGGCGGCTATGCTCCTCTGCAATATGCCCACGCCGTCCAACTCGCAAGCTCGGCGGATACAACGCGAGGTCGAGGGCCTCCTCCAAGTCACTGCTGCTCAACAAGCCGAGAGCTCAGCCTCGAGGCGTCGAGGAGCTGCCTCCGAGCCTCAGGTCGAGCCTTCCCGGCCAGAGAGAGAAGGCTCGGTCGATCAAGGGGCGGCCCCCCGACAGAAGAAGAACCCGGCCCGAGAGCCTATCAACGATGACCGCGCTCCCCGCGACGCACGCCTCGACATTGTCGAGAGCCACAGACGCAAGCACGGGAATGCCGAGGATCGAGGGTACAGCGCCCATCATGGAGGGCGTTACGACAGCGAAGAGGACCAACAGGCCCCAGAGCCACCGGGCCCCCGGGTCTTCAGCAGGAGGATCCGCTGCGCCCAGCTGCCCGACAAGTTTCGACCCCCCACGAGCCTCGTCAAATATAACAGCGAAACCAATCCTGAGCTCTGGCTAGCCGACTTCTGGTTGGCTTGTCAGGCGGGCGGGGCGCGCGATGATCACGCCATCATACGTCACCTTCCCCTGTTCCTGTCCGACACCGCACGTAGGTGGCTCGAGGAGCTTCCCCCCGACCAGATTCGCACTTGGACCGACCTTGTCCGTATCTTCGAGGGGAACTTCAAAGGTACCTACGTACGTCCCGGAAACTCCTGGGAACTACGCAACTGCAAGCAAAAGCCAGGGGAGTCTCTCCGCGACTTCGCTCGACGGTTCTCCATGCTCCGCACCGAGCTGCCCCACATCTCCGACCTCGATGTCGTTCTAGCGTTTGTTGCGGGTACAACCTGCAAGGACCTAGTCCGTGAGTTAGGGCGTAACCGCCCCGACACCGTCGACGAGCTTATGGATGTGGTCACCAACTACGCTGCTGGCGAGGAGGCCATCGGCGCCTTCTTCAGCGACGTGAAGGACAAGGGAAAAACGCCGGTAGCCGACAACGCAGGAGGCTCAGGCAAAGGGTCGAAGATAAATAACAAGAAGAAGAAAAATCAACAAGGCAAGCGGGAGGCTGCAGAAGATGACCTCGTCGCTGCAACCGAACGCAAAAGACCTCGAGGTCCCCCCGCGCCCCCCGAGGGCGCCATCTTCGACAAGATGCTCGAGGAGCCCTGTCCTTACCATAAGGACAGGGCGAAACACAAGCTTAAGGACTGCCGCATGCTTCGAAGGCACTTCGAGCAAGTGGGTGTGAAGAAAGGTGACGACAAGAAAGACCAAGGCGGCGGCGAGCGAGACAACGGGGAAGACGGAAAATTCCCCGAAGTCTATGACTGCTACATGATCTACGGAGGGCCCTCGACCCAGCTCACGCCCCGACAGTGTAAGCAGGAGCGTCGAGAGGTCTTCTCCGCTCGTGTCGCGACACCTCGCTACCTCGATTGGTCTGATGCGCCCATCACGTTCGACCGCGATGACCATCCGGATTGAGTCCCCAACCCCGGGGCCTATCCACTCGTCGTCGACCCGATCATCATCAACACCCGCCTCTCGAAGGTCCTCATGGACGGCGGCAGCAGCTTAAACGTCATCTACCTCGAGACCCTCGACCTCCTAGGAGTCAGGAGGCACCAACTCCGACCCAGTGCCGGGGGGTCCATGGCTTCATGCCAGGGAAGAAGGCTTTCCCCGTCGGCCGCATCGAACTCCCTGTTTGTTTTGGCACCCCTGCCAACTTCAGGAAAGAGACCCTCACCTTCGAGGTGGTCAGGTTTCACGGAACGTATCACGCCATCATCGGCCGACCGGGCTACGCGCAGTTCATGGCGATCCCGAACTACACCTACCTAAGGCTCAAGATGCCAGGACCCAAAGGTGTCATCACTGTCGCCTCCTCCTACGAGCACGCGTACGACTGCGATGTCGAATGCGTCGAATATGGGGAGGCCGTCGAGGAAAACGCCATGATAGCCGCGACCCTCGAGCACCTCGCCGACGAGGTGCCAGATCCCAAGCGACACGCCGGCAATTTCGAGCCGGCACAAGACACCAAGAAAGTCCCCCTCGACCCGAGCTGCCCATGCGAGAAGGTGCTAACGATCAGCGCCGACCTCGAGGACAAATAGGAAGTCGTGCTCGTCGACTTTCTCCGCGCAAACGCCGATATGTTTGCGTGGAGTCCCTCGGATATGCCGGGCATACCGAGGGAAGTCGCCGAGCACGCCTTGGAAATCCGGGCCGGGTCCAGACCGGTGAAGCAACGCCTGCGCCGCTTCGACGAGGAGAAGCGCAGGATCATCGGCGAGGAGGTACACAAGCTTTTGGCGGCTGGATTCATCAAGGAGGTTCATCACCCCGAATGGTTAGCTAATCCCGTGTTAGTTAAGAAAAAGAATGGAAAGATGCGGATGTGTATTGACTATACTAGTTTAAACAAAGCATGTCCCAAAGTTCCGTTTCCTTTACCACGCATTGATCAAATTATCGACTCTACCGCGGGGTGTGAAACCCTCTCGTTCCTCGATGCTTACTCCGGCTACCACCAAATTAAGATGAAAGAGTCCGACCAGCTCGCGACTTCCTTCATCACACCTTTTGGCATGTACTGCTACGTGACAATGCCCTTCGGCCTCCGAAACGCCGGGGCAACGTATCAGCGATGTATGCTCCATGTCTTCGGCGAACACATAGGCGACACGGTCGAAGCCTACGTCGATGACATCGTGGTCAGGTCCAGAAAAGCGGACAACCTCATCCGAGACCTCGAAATCGCGTTCGGGTGCCTTCGAGCCAAAAACATAAAGCTCAATCCCGAGAAATGTGTTTTCGGAGTACCTCGGGGCATGCTCCTCGGATACATCGTCTCCCAACGCGGGATCAAGGCCAACCCCGAAAAGGTGGCGGCCATCACGCGAATGGGGCCGATTCAGGATCTCAAGGGCGTGCAGAGGGTCACGGGTTGTCTCGCGGCCCTCAGCCGCTTCATCTCACGCTTAGGGGAGAAGGCCATGCCTCTGTACCGTCTCTTGAAAAAATCCGAACGATTTACGTGGACCGCGGAGGCCGAGGGGGCCCTCGACGAACTCAAAGCCAAGCTGATGTCCACTCCGATCCTCGTCCCTCCTCGACCAGCAACGGCGACTGAACCGCCCGAGCCCCTCCTCCTCTATGTCACCGCAACCACCCAGGTGGTCAGCGCGGCCATAGTGGTGGAGAGGCAAGAGGAAGGACGCGCCTTGCCAGTCCAACGGCCGGTTTACTTCATCAGCGAGGTGCTTTCGAAAAATAAAATCCGCTACCCACAGGTGCAGAAGCTGCTATACGCCATCGTCCTTACGCGTCGCAAGCTCCAACATTACTTCCTCGGCCACCCGGTTACTGTGGTATCCTCGTTCCCCTTGGGGGAGATCATCCATAACCGGGAGGCGGCTGGAAGGATTGCCAAGTGGTCGGTCGAACTGATGGGCGAGACCATCACCTACGCACCACAGAAGGCCATCAAGTCTCAAGTGCTGGCGGATTTCATCGTCGAGTGGACCGACACTCAGTTGCCACCAGTCCAAATTCAAGCCGAGCTGTGGACGATGTACTTCGACGGGTCGCTCATGAAGACAGGAGCAGGCGCGGGCTTGCTCTTCATTTCACCCCTCGGAGTCCACATGCGCTATGTCATTCGCATCCACTTTGCCGCTTCAAACAATGTCGCGGAGTACGAGGCACTTGTCGCTGGGTTATGAATCGCCCTTGAACTCGGGGTCCGACGCCTTGACGTTCGAGGCAATTCGCAGTTAATCATTGACCAAGTGATGAAGGCCTCGAGCTGCCACGACGCCAAGATGGAAGCATACTGCAACGAAGTGCGCAAGTTGGAAGACAAATTCCACGGCCTCGAGCTTAGTCACATCGCTCGACGATACAACGAAGCCGCGGATGAGCTCGCGAAAATCGCGTCGACTCGAGGTACGGTCCCTCCGGACGTGTTCTCGAGGGACGTCTTCGAGCCCTCCGTCGATTTGGGCTCGGGGGCTTGCTCTACACCCTCGAAGCCCCACCCCATGACCTCGATAGGGGCCCCCTCGACCAGGGCCCAGGTTATGGAGATACAGGAGACATCCCCTCCGTCGAACCCGCCACCGGATTGGCGAGCCCCTTTGCTCGACTGCCTTATTCGGGGAGAACTTCCGGAGGACCGAACCGAAGCTCGACAGATCGCACGACGGGCCAAGTCCTACGTCATCTACAGTGACGGCAAGGAACTCTACAGGCGAAGCCCTTCGGGCGTCCTTGAGCGCTGCATCACCATCGAGGAAGGCAGGAGGCTCCTCGAGGACATACACTCAGGAGCCTGCGGCCACCACGCGGCACCAAGGACCCTCGTAGGCAATGCTTTTCGACAGGGTTTCTACTGGCCGACCGCCATTTTCGACGCCACGAACATCGTCCGCTCGTGCAAAGGGTGTCAATTCTACGCCAAGCAGACGCACCTCCCAGCTCACGCCCTACAAATGATCCCCATCACCTGGCCGTTTGCGGTCTAGGGGCTCGATCTTGTGGGGCCTCTCAAGAGGACGACCAAAGGGTACACGCACCTGCTCGTTGCCGTCGATAAGTTTACCAAATGGATCAAGGCCTGGCCCATCAGCAACATCCGCTCCGAACGGGCGGTCGAGTTCTTCACCGACATAATCCATCGCTTCGGGGTCCCGAACGTCATCATCACCGACAACGGCACGCAATTCACCGGCAAGAAGTTCTTGGATTTTTGCGATCGCCATCACATCCGTGTGAATTGGTCCGCGGTTGCACATCCTCGAACTAATGGCCAGGTCGAGCGCGCCAACGGCATGATTTTGCAGGGCCTCAAGCCAAGGATCCTCAAACGCCTCGGCAAGCACGAAAAAAATGGGCCGCGGAGTTGCCGTCGGTCCTATGGAGCTTAAGGACAACACCTAGTCGAGCCACAGGGTTCACCCCATTCTTCTTGGTCTATGGGTCCGAGGCCGTCCTCCCCACTGACCTCGAGTATGGTTCCCCTCGACTAAAGGCCTACAACGAGCAAACTAATGAAGAAGCCCTCGCAAACGCCGTCGACCAGGTCGAGGAGGCTCGAGACATGGCGCTGCTTCACTCCGTGAGGTATCAGCAAAAACGTCGACGCTACCATGACAAGCACGTGCGCCCGAGGGACCTCCAAGTTGGAGACCTCGTCCTACGTCGACGGCAAAGCAACAAAGGACGTCACAAGCTGACGCCGCCATGGGAAGGTCCATTCGCCGTAGCTGAGGTGCTAAAGCCCGGGACGTACAAGCTCGCTAACGACAAAGGCGAAATCCTCACCAACGCGTGGAACATCGAACAGCTACGTCGTTTCTACCCTTAGGGCACCAGTACCCTTGTACATTCTCGCATGTCTTGTACATTCCCGCATGACAAATATAAGGACTACTTTTGATTATAAGTTCAAACTCGTTATTGTACATGCAAGAGGTAGCCTCGACCCTGTCTCACCAGAGTCGAGCCTCCCTCGGGGGCTAACGGGGGGGAACCCCCAAGTTCCTAAAAATATGAACAATTTTTTCGCACGCCCCCCTCTTTTTGCTTCCCAACTAAGTTGACAACGCCTCGGACTCCCTAGAGGTCAAGGGCTGTCGAGCCAGAGCTCTCCTACGCCTCCGGGCTACGGTACCTCCACTCGCTCCCCCCTCGAGGGATACGAGTTCACGTTGAACGCTTAGTCGGAAAGCAAAAGTGAGGCGAGCAGAACTCGAGCGCTTCTTCTTTCTCACACCTCGATACACTTCGCGACTAAGCAGAAAGCGCCTCGAACTCCCTTGGGGTCGAGGGCTATCGAGCCGGAGCTCTCCTACGCCTCCGGGCTATGGTACCTCCACTCGCTCCCCCCTCGAGGGATACGAGTTTGCGTCAAAAACTTAGTCAAAAAAAGCAAAGTCTAGGTGAGAAGAAAGCAGAAAAGGTTCGAAAGTAAAACGACGCATCACATTACGATAGATGTATTAATGTCCAAAAAGGGCTTTCGAAGCCACAATCGAATATAATTTACAAAAATTTAATTCATTACATGGGCACCCTCGCCCAGTCTTGTCCTACAGGCTTGCCCCGTCACCGCCCTCCTCGACGTGGTAACCTCCATCCGCGGGGGGGAGGACTTCGCCCTCGAATAACTTCGCCAGCTCTCCCCCCGGCCTCTCGGCGTCGTTGATGAGCCCTCGGCAGCGCTCCTCATTCTCGGCGTCGGTCCTCGAGATGTCAGGAACAAAGCCTTGGGCCACCACGTTCATATCAAAAACGAAGCCGGAGGAGACCACCGCAAGCGCCCGCTTCACACCAGTGTGGAGCGCCTCCCGCACGCGATCGCGAAGGGTGGCATCGAGGTAGTAGATCCGGTCCACGATCGCGGCACCCGGGATGTCTTCTTCGGCACCCTCGACGGGCCCGACCTCCCAGAGGGCGCAGAGCCCATCGAGGGCAACCCGGAGCCGACCAAGAAGCGCCCCCTCCGCCGCAAGGCTCTCCTACAGTGCCTTGGCGGCGGTCTGGGTCGCAAGCAGCTCGGACTCGATGCCTGAAGCACAAAGAAAGAATTCGATAAGCCATACGGAAAGAACAAAGATCAAAAACCCTTTGAGGAACTCACCGGCACAGCGAGTCTCGAGGGCGTTGCGATCCCCCAGCACGGCGTCGCGCTCCCCCCGAGCCTCGTCCCGCTCCCGCTGGGCCTCTTTGAAGGCTCGGGTCACCTCTGTCTTCTCGAAGCGGAGGGTCTCGAGGGCGCCACCAGCCAGGATGATGGCCTGCTCCTTGTCCTGGAGGGTGGCCTTCATTGCCCCAAGCTGGGTTTCCAGGTCGGCGGCACGGCTCTTCTCTTCCTGGGCCAAGGCGGAGAGGGCGTTGCGCGTGGTGGAGACTTCAGCGAAGCTGGCCTCGAGCGAACGGATGCGCGCCACGGAGCTCTGAGCCTCCGCCATGAGCAGCTCGACGCGCTCCTGGGCTTGGACGCTCTCGACCCTGGCCTTCTCCGATTCGGCCTTCGCCGCGTCAGCCTCCTCCCTGGCACGCTCGAGCTCCCCCTCGAGGCGGGCGGCTTCTCCTCGAGCGGCGTCGGAGTCCGCCTTCACCCGGGCGGCTTCCTCTTTGGCCTTGGCGGCCTCCTCCCTCGTCTGCTTCAGCTCCTCCTCGAGCTCGGCCACCCAGCTCTGCGCAGAACCGCCGGCCTCGAGTTGGCGAAGCACTTCCTCCCGGCTGTTGTGCGTTTCGTGGAGGAAGACTGACTTCAAGTAGGACCACCTCCGCGCCACCTGGGGACAGGAAATCGAGGGTTAAGGCATCCCATACGAAAGAACTTAACAAAAAATATACATATGGCCTAACACAGCGACTCACCCCGAGATTCTGGTCAAGGCCTTCGGCAAGCTCGGCGCCCAGTTTCAGCAAGTGCCGCAGCCACGCCCGGGACCGCTCGGCCTCCTCCCAGCACTCGACCTCCGCCGGGTCGTTCATCTCGATCCCCGGAGCGCTGGGATCACCGAGTTCCCGGAGCACGATGCGCTCCTTGCCCCAATCTGGAAGGACCGTCTTGACCTTGGCTCGCGCCAAGGAATTGATCTCCTCCACCACATCGCCTGGAACGCCGTAACCCACGGCCAACTCTCCCGGGATGTGGAACTCCGACGCAACGCAGGCACCCCTCAGCCCGGGGTCGGACGTCGACCTCCTCAGCACACCGACAGCCGCCGTCTCCTCCGGCTGCTTCGTCGACGGTTGCGGCGCCTGATCCGGTGCTGCGTCCGGCGCCGTCGGAAGCAGCGAAGGTGTGGAGGCCGAAGCTTCACCCAACGCCACGACTTGTGGCGCCGGTGGGACCACCGCCGGCGCGTCTTCTGCCGGGCTCGGTACCGAGGCATCCTTCGGTTGCGCCCCTGGCAGCCGTGGGACCGTCGACGCCTTCGACGCCGCTTCTTGTTCGGACAGCAACTCGTCCAAAGTGATCACAGACACCCATTGTTTGGGCAGTCCGGAAGTCACTTCCGCCTCAGACGTCTCGGGCGGTTGCTGCGCTGACGGGTCCAGCGGCGCCGCATCGCCCGGCGGCATCTGCTGCGCCTACTGATGCTGGGGCTGGTCCCCAGTTTCGTCCTCCTCCTGCTGTGGCCGTGGCGGCTCTGCTTCTTGCAGGGCCCCCTGCTCCTGCTCCCTCCGGGCCTCGAGCTCGCGCAGACCCGCCGGCCAGGGCCGCCGCTCTCCCGTCGAAGGGGGAAGGGTCGAGGCCTCCTCACCCTCGAGGCCCACGACGACGGCCCCCTCTCCTGGCTCGTGGCCCTCGGGGGCTCCCACCTCGGGTGCGGGGATCGAAGCCTCCGGACCACCAGAAACGGAAGCCCCCAACGTCGGGGCGCCGCCTCCTGGTGCCGGGTCGAGCTCGAGGGCCACGGGCGGTGATGTCAAGGAGGCGCTCCCTCCCTCGTGCGTCCTCCCAGGCACGGAGTCGCCACTCGCCACCACCCCCGGGACGCTCGACCCTGCAGCAGGAGTGGAACCCGTCAGCCTACCACGTGCCATAGCACCAAGGGCGGAGGACAACCACTTGGCTTCCCACGGGGCCAAGGGCCTCGACGACGCACCTGTAGCCGGGGCCTCTGTCTTCGAGGCTGCATCCATCTTGAGCCACTTGGCTGGCGCAAGAGACGCCTCCTCGATCTGGCGCTTGGGCCTGAATGGAAAGCAGAACGCAAAAAGGTTTATTGAAACGCACAAAGACGACGCAACGAAAAGAAAACGATTCAACGGCACTTACCTGAAGGGTATAGAGGCCTTTCGGGCACCCCTCGAACTGTCCACAGATTTCGAGACCCCTCTCGAAGCCGAGCCCTTCGCAGGGCTGGGGCTGCTCGGGGCCGTCGGTGGGGTCGCCGCGCTTCCCTGCTTCGACGGGGCCTCCTGGGCACGCCTCTGCTCCGCGCGCGCCGATGACCGGGATCGGGTCTCCCGGATCGAAGTGGGTGGGCTCCCGCCTCGAGTACGATGTGAGGTGGGTGATCCCCCTCGAGGCGAGGCCTCGGCCCCCCTTTTTCCACGTCGGCGCTCTGAGGCCGACGCCGCCGGCTGAGGGGCGCGCTGCTCTGCCACCTCCTCCTGCACGAAGGGGCGGTCAGCATGGGTGGATTCCGGCAGGAAGCGGTCGAGGCGCCCCTCCACCCCCTCGACGTCATCACTGTCATCATCATCGTCTTCATCTCCCTCGGACGAGGGAGACTCCTCCTCCGGGAGCCCGTCGCGCCTCTGCTCAACACGGCGCTTCGCGAGCCTTTTGTGCTCCCGGAGCTTCTTGGCTTTCTTCTTCACCTCCTCGTCCTTACTCCGCTTCTCTTGCTGGGCGGTGAAGCGTCTTACCTGACGATCGGCGGCGTCCTCCCTCAGTGGAGGCCTCGATCTCCGGTAGTCAATTCTCCCCTGCGCAAAGACATTCAGTCACAGGGACGTAGGAAAGGGGAGGAGGAGGGGGGAGCAGGGGGAAAACTCGAAGGTCACGAGTCGAGGCACTCACCAGGTCGAGGCAACCCTCCTCTGGCCGCATGGGGAGACGGTTGACGTCTTCCACCTTGAACGAGCCAGACACCATCCCCTTTACCCGCGCGATGACTTCCGAGGCGGACGGCCTGTCGCCGGACATCCGGCACCTCCTGAGAAGCTCGGGCACCGCCGAGGGGAGCATCTCGTCCAACCGCAGCGGGCGCTCCATCAGAGGGAGCACCCGTCAACTGTGAAAGGCCGAGGCGACTATCCCCGCCGTTAGGCCCGCTTCTCGAAGGGTCCTCATCGCAACGACGAGGGGGTGAAGTCGACGCTGAAGGTCTCCCGCGACACCGAACGGCCAATTGTATGGACGCTCGGCGATGAGTCGCCCGGTGTACGGCGGGAGATAGCCGCCGTCGTTGCGCAGATAGAACCACTGCTCGTCCCACCGGGAGTGGTTAGTCGCCAACCCGGTGGGGATGTACTCGCGTGGCTCCTCCGACCTCCCGGTCTTCAACGCGAAGTTGAGGCATCCCGCTCTGACGATCCGCCCTACTCCGACCGACACCGGGGAGGCGAACCACTCCCCCTTGTAGAGGTGGAGCCACAGCTCCCAATGTGGCTCCATTCCAAGATAGCCCTCGCAGACGACTGCGAAGATGGCGGCGTTGGAGATGGCGTTGGGGAAGAAATGGTGGAGCTCAACGCCGTAGTAGTTCGTCAGCCCCCGCATGAACTCGCTTGGGGGAACGCCGAACCCGTGCCGATGGAACTTCAGGAAGCTCACCACGTACCCCTCCGGCGGGTTTGGCTCTTCGTGGTCCCTGGGCGGCGCGATCCACTCCGGCCGATTCGAATCCGTGATGGGGCGGAGAAGCCCTTCCCTCACCAGCTCGGTCAGCCTCTGCCGCGTCATGGTCGACGGGCGCCAGGGCTCGGCGGGCTGGAGAACTGGGGCCATGGCGGCGGCGGCGGCGCAAATCTGCTCGGTGGGCGCGGCGGCGGCAACAGCGGCACGAATCTCTTCGGCAGACGGACGACCAGGAAGGTTCCCAATCGTGACTTCTCGCTCTAAGTTTTTATCCTCACGCACGCAGGAAAGCGGGAGCATGGCAGAATGGCAAAGGCGGGAGCGAACGCCTGTCCCCTCCGTTTTTATACTCGGGAAGAGCAACGGGCGGAACCCAGCGGAAGGGAAAAGGTAACTTCCCGCAATTAATGCGTTTACCTGACCGTTCCCCCCTCGACCCTCGACCGGACGCACGCGTCCTATCTCTGGCAGAGAGCTGTTGCTCGGGCCCGCCACGATCGCTCTGGTAAGCCCTTCTCCTCAAAAGGCGTGCCCAACGGTAAGAAAAAAAGGACCGTTACTAGCTGACGGAGTTTTCTACATAAGGTAAAACGCACCTCGAAGTCTTGAGGGAGCGAAGGCCGGTCCTCGTGTGAGGGCTTAACGACCGCCCTCGAGCACCGCTAAAGAGCGGGCTCCGACTCCACCTCGAAGTCTCGAGGGAGCGAAGGCCGGTCCTCGTGTGAGGGCTTAACGACCGCCCTCGAGCACCGCTAAAGAGCGGGCTCCGACCCCGCCTCGAAGTCTCGAGGGAGCGAAGGCCGGTCCTCGTGTGAGGGCTTAACGACCGCCCTTGAGCACCGAAAAAGAGCGGACTCCGACCCCGCCTCGAAGTCTCGAGGGAGCGAAGGCCAGTCCTCGAGTGAGGGCTTAACGACTGCCCTTGAGCACCGCAAAAGAGCGGGCTCCGACCCCGCCTCGAAGTCTCGAGGGAGCGAAGGCCGGCCCTCGCGTGAGGGCTTAACGACCGCCCTCGAGCACCGCTAAAGAGCAGGCTCCGACCCCGCCTCGAAGTCTCGAGGGAGCGAAGGCCGGTCCTCGAGTGAGGGCTTAACGACCGCCCTCGAGCACCGCTAAAGAGCGGGCTCCGACCCCGCCTCGAAGTCTCGAGGGAGCGAAGGCCGGTCCTCGAGTGAGGGCTTAACGACCGCCCTTGAGCACCGCAAAAGAGCGGGCTCCGACCCCGCCTCGAAGTCTCGAGGGAGCGAAGGCCGGCCCTCGTGTGAGGGCTTAACGACCGCCCTCGAGCACCGCTAAAGAGCGGGCTCCGGCCCCGCCTCGAAGTCTCGAGGGAGCGAAGGCCGGTCCTCGTGTGAGGGCTTAATGACCGCCCTTGAGCACCGCAAAAGAGCGGGCTCCGACCCCGCCTCGAAGTCTCGAGGGAGCGAAGGCCGGTCCTCGAGTGAGGGCTTAACGACCGCCCTTGAGCACCGCAAAAGAGCGGGCCCCGACCCCGCCTCGAAGTCTCGAGGGAGCGAAGGCCGGTCCTCGAGTGAGGACTTAACGACCGCCCTTGAGCGCCAAAAGAGAATGATTACTCGACGACAGAGATTTCTGCGAGAGGAGAAAACGAGGTCTGACCCTATCTTAAAGTCTCGAGGGAGCGAAGGCCGGTCCTCGTGTGAGGGCTTAACGACCGCCCTTGAGCATCAAAATCGGGCTCCGGCCCTAAGTCTCGAAGGAGCGAAGGCTGACCCCACGAACGAGGTTCGACAGCCGCCCTCGAGCACCCGAGTCAGGGGTGACCAAGGGGGAGCCAACACGAGGCCTTGCTCGAGAACGAACTCTCGAGACCCCTTTGGATGCATCCAAGGCGAAACGCTACGGACCTTATGGAATCCCCCCGAAGGGAGGCATCGAGCCGCTGAGACCTATCGAATGGAATCGGAATCCATAGGACCATTGCGTTTTGCTTTAATGAGACCGCCTCCGGGCCACCTGCCGACCTCTATCGAACGAGGAACGGGCTCTCGCTTGGATTTTCCCGTTACCAGCTCACTGAGATCTTCGCGGCTCGCCCTAGCGGGGGTAGTCCGATGCTTCTCGCCTCACATCCGATCGAAAGGACTCGTGAGAAGAATGCCGAGGCCAGCAACGCCCCAGCCGCACGAGGCTCGGGGGCTCACCTGTGTCCGGCGCCTCTCGACGAAAGAGGGTCGAAAATCCCCCGGGGGCTCCCCTCGGTAAAACGCTACGACTCCAGTTCAGGCCTATACCCGACTGGACGAGCACCCTTTAACTAAACATAAAATAAAGCCCTCACAGGAGTCTTTCGACTCCTACGAGGCCTCGGGGGCCACCCCCGCGGGGGTCGCTCGCGCGCCCCCCGCGAAAAAATCCGAATCACGTCTCTTTCCTAAAATTCCTGACCCCCTCCTCGAGTGACATCACTCGCGCAGGGGCTCGGGGGCTACTGTTGATACCCTGGAAACAGGTATCCCAGACCCCTTGCTTAACAAACTAAAGCCCCGCAAAATCAGCATCTTGAACCCTTCGATAAATCTCCCGCGCTAACGTACGAAGGCCCAAAGGCTGAGACGTATCGGACTGGCCCGCGAACGAACAACGACGGCCCGAAACCAACGCTCGCTCGAGAGGTTACCGAACGGACCAGTGCTGTTCATCAGAGAGGATACCGAACGGACAAGTACTGTATACGAGAGGGTACGATTCGAGCTACCCCTCGAGGACGGAACTTCGTCCAGCGAACGAGCCGGCCCTCGAGGACGTAACTTCGCCCAGCAAACGAGCCCCCCCTCGAGGATGGAACTTCGCCTGGGCGAATGGTCGGCCCTCGAGGACGGTGCACCCCTCGGCCACCAACTCCCCCGTACGAATCCGCACGCATTTAATGCGATCTATCTACCCCCGCCTAACCGCATGGCCACAGTTACGGTAACAGTCACAGGCGTGGCGGTCAAATCTACTTTTAGTGCCCATGTCCCGGAATCCCGCAAGTCATGTTACGCTGTTGCGCCATACCGAGCGCTGTGCCACGACCCGCACCATCTCGAAACGTATAAACTAACCTGTTTACCATGTTTTCCGAGATTCGATCTTATCCAGCGAAGCTCGACCACCTCAGCACGACCCCCTCGGCTCCGGCCAGGACCCTCGACCGTCGCCCCTCGGCCTCATCGAGCGAACCCTCGAGCTGAACTCCAACGACTCCCGATGCGACGGCAGCAGGGCCTCCCATACCGACGTACATCACTACAGCAGCATCGACATGATCGGCCTCAACGTCGTACGTCATCAGCATCATGAGAGCTCGAAATACGTGTACACCTGTGCCCCTCCTTCGTCTATAAAAGGAGGCGCCAGGGCGTTAGAGAAAGGGACGGGACTCAGACCGAGAGGATCTAGAGCATAGGAACACTAAGGCCCTAGATCACTGAACGACACTGTGAGCCTGTGCGAGGTCGAGAGCAAGGCGTCCGCACGCCCCAACTCCACCTTTCACTCCTCACACCAGCTTGTATTTTCCCCTGTACTAGCACTTCGGTGCAAGATAACACGAATCATCCTCCCCCCGCTGGACGTAGGGCCTTCTTTGCCCGAACCAGGATAAATCATTGTGTCATTCTTGCATCACCCACCGGATTAGGGAGCACGCGGACACGATATTACTCGTTGGTGTTAGCCCCTCGAGGGTCAGAACACCAACACCGAGTGACATCACTCGCGCAGGGGCTCGGGGGCTACTGTCGATACCCTGGAAACAGGTATCCCAGACCCCTTGCTTAACAAACTAAAGCCCCGCAAAATCAGCATCTTGAACCCTCCGATAAACTCCCGCGCTAACGTACGAAGGCCCATAGGCTAAGACGTATCGGACTGGCCCGCGAATGAACAACGACGGCCCAAAACCGAAGCCTGCTCGAGAGGCTACCGAACGGACCAGTGCTGTTCATCAGAGAGGATACCGAACGGACAAGTACTGTATACGCGAGGGTACGATTCGAGCTACCCCTCGAGGACGGAACTTCGTCCAGCGAACGAGCCGGCCCTCAAGGACGTAACTTCGCCCAACGAACGAGCCCCCCTCGAGGACGGAACTTCGTCTGGGCGAATGGGCGGCCCTCGAGGGCAGCGCACCCCTCGGCCACCGACTCCCTCGTACGGATCCAAGCGCATTTAATGCGATCTATCTACCCCTGCCTAACCGCATGGCCACAGTTACGGTAACAGTCACAGGCGTGGCGGTCAAATCTACTTTTACTGCCCATGCCCCGGAATCCCGCAAGTCATGTTACGCTGTTGCGCCATACCGAGCGCTGTGCCACGACCCGCACCGCCTCGAAACATACAAACTAACCTGTTTACCGTGTTTTCCGGGATTCGATCTTATCCAGCGAAGCTCGACCACCTCGGCACGACCCCCTCGGCTCCGGCCAGGACCCTCGACCGTCGCCCCTCGGCTTCACCTAGGGGCGAACCCTCGAGCTGAACTTCAACAACTCCCGATGCGATGGCTGCAGGGCCTCCCATACCGGCGTACATCGCTACAGCGGCACCGACATGATCGGCCTCAACGTCGTACGTCATCAGCGTCATGCGAACACGAAATACATGTACACCTGTGCCCCTCCTTCGTCTATAAAAGGAGGCGCCAGGGCGTTAGAAAAGGACCGGACGGAGACCGAGAGGATCTAGAGCATAGAAACATTAAGGCCCTAGATCACTGAACGACACCGTGAGCCTGTGTGAGGTCGAGAGCAAGGCGTCCGCACGCCCCAACTCCACCTTTCACTCCTCACACCAGCTTGTATTTTCCCCTGTACTAGCACTTCGGTGCAAGATAACACGAATCATCCTCCCCCCGCTGGACGTAGGGCCTTCTTTGCCCGAACCAGGATAAACCATTGTGTCATTCTTGCATCACCCACCGGATTAGGGAGCACGCGGATACGATATTACTTGTTGGTGTTAACCCCTCGAGGGTCAGAACACCGACAATGCTGAAAGATGCTCAACTGAAAGTGGTTACTATTCTTGCATGATAATTACACCATGACTGTTTAGATCAGGTGCTAATCTAGTAAGAATAGGGTAATGACTATAAAATATAAAGCTAGAAGGTTCCAATAATTGTTCTTAACCAGTGCAAGCCTTTATGCAATGAAATAAGTCAGCCAGCCTACCTTTACAGCCTTGCATATTTCTTGGAGTCAATTTATTTTTGTTTATGACGGGTAAGTCTAGCTGAGTACATCCTCGTACTTAGGGTTTTATTTCCCATGTTGTTGCAGATGGTGAGATACTCTATGGCTACTGCCAGACCTGCTTCTACCCAGCTATGGGAGATGAATAGACCTTGGGCACGGTCACTCCATATTATCGTATCCCTATGCTTTTGTTGGATTTCGAAGTGGACCAGGCACTATGTTTAAAACTATGTGTGTGTTTGTGAACTAAACTTATATTTGCTTTCCGCTGTTTGAACTCATATTTGGTATTGTAACAACTTATTTATGACTCTGATGTAATCAACTATGTGAGAACTTTATGTAATATTATGGGTGGTGTACGTTGAACCTCAATCGATTCAGGTAACGAGTTGAGATATTTGAAATCCATCAAGATTTCACGGACTACCGGGTTAATATGGGCACAATGTACTAATTAAATTGCTTCGACGGTTTACTTAGTACCTTGGGTTTATATTAATTGGGCGGTTCTGTTACACCACGCGCTGCGTGGGCGCGAGCGCTGAGGTTGATTCTGTCGGCGCAGTGACGCGGTCGGGCACAGAATCCTACGTTGAAGGATCAACACCGGGATCGGTGATGTCGTCATGGGGGGAGCACATGTGATCACCTCCCTAATGTACCGTTTCTCCATCGTTTTGATCCAAATTTCCTGCATTGTTTCCACCAAAATCTATAGAATCTATTAGAGCATTAGCAGGGTCAGGATTACGATCAAGTGGACCCGATATTTGTACATTCCCAAAACATGTGGATGAAACAAGAGAATTGGGAAGGAGGGAGATCTTGGATCGAAGGCGTGCTCCGGCGTTTGGATGGAGGGTACTAAATGGAAAAACATGTTCATCAAACGTGACATCTCTAGAAATATAGACCCGCCCCTCTGATGGATCAAGGCACTTAAAACCTTTGTGTTGGTTGCTATAGCCAAGGAAGACACAATGCTTTGACCGAAATGCAAGCTTGCGCATGTTGTAGGGCCGCAAGTTTGGCCAACATGCATACCCAAACACACGAAGGAGAGAGTAATCTATTTTGGTGTTGAACAAGCACTCGTAGAGAGTACTATACTCGAGGGAATTGGTTGGGAGTCGATTAATAAGATGCACGGCAGTACTGAATGCTTCATCCCAAGACTTTAACGGCATAGATGCATAGGCTAGAATGGTGAGACCAACATCAACGATGTGTCAATGTTCGCATTCAGCGATGCCGTTTTGTTGGTAGACGTGACGACAGGAGACTCTATGATGTATGCCAATGCGTTGGAAGAAAGAGTTCAATGCTTGATACTCTCCCCCCAATCTATTTTCATGGATAGAATTTTTGCATTGAATTGGCATTCAACTAAGCATTAAAAATCCTTAAATCTTTCAATGACTTTGGATTTGTGATGAAGAAGGTAAATCCATGTATATTTGCTGAAATCATCAATAAATGACACATAATAACTATTTCTACCGACTGACGTGGGAGCTGGACCCCAAACATCAGAGTACACAAGTTCAAGAGGACTAGATGAAACACTAGATGAAATAGGGTAAGGCAGCTGATGGCTCTTCCCTTGTTGGCATGCATCACAAATAGCATGCTTATTGGAATCATTGAAAAAAGGAATCATGTGGCGATCTAAGACTTGCCTAACTACATGTGTAGAAGCATGCCCTAATCTATGGTGCCACAATGAGGTCGATGCCTTAGCAACTCCTAGCGCCTAGTTATTCTGATCTTTGAGAGGGTAGAGCCCCTTCTCACACCTGCCTTGAAAAATGACCTTCTTCATTGCTCGATCCTTAATAAGAAAATAATCAGAATGGAATTCAAGAAATACATTATTGTCATGTGTAAGACGATTAACAGAAGCAAGACTTTTGTTTGCACTTGGAACATGAAGGATATTGTTAAGATGAATAGGGTGATTTTGGGAATGTAAAACACTGGATCCAACATGCCGTATATCCATACCTGACCCGCTCGCAATGTGAACTTGCTCATGGCCACCATATTTCTCACGGGTCATGAGCTTCTCCAGTTCGCCTATCACGTGATCGGTTGCGCCAGAATTAGCATACCAATTCGTATCGATCCCATACGAACTGGTTGCCAAGCCTGCAGTCTTCTGGGATGGAGAGACGTAGTTGGCATTGAATTGCTTGAAGCACCGATGAGCAGGGTGTCCTTCCTTCTCGTAGATATGGCAGAAAATGCCAGGCTGGAAGTTGGAGCCACGGTCGGTATTTCCACGACCGCCTCCGCCGTGCACAAAACCGCTGCGATCGTCGCCACCATGATCACCTCTATTTCGCCCACCACTACAGGACTGGTTCCCACCACCACGCACCACGGGCCGCGATGTTGGCAGAGGAATTTGCACCACCGCCCTTTATCTCCATGCGCTGTTCAAAGGCGACGAGCTGGGTGAGACACTCGCTTAACGGGATGGGCTCCACACAAGTGGTGATCGTGGTCACCACAGCATCCCAATGATCATCAAGACCAATGAGAATGTATGACACCAGTTCTTCATCCTCCAGACGCTTCCCTGTTGATGCCATGTCGTCGGCGAGTGCCTTCATCTTTTGGAAGAACTTGTTGATGGTTGACGTCCCCTTTGACGCCGTTGCCAACGCCATGCGCATGCTGATGATGCAAGCATGGCTCCTTGACGTGTTCATATCTTCAATGACGGCCCACGCATCCTTTGCGGAGCACACCATCGTCGGCATTTGCCCAAGGATTTCCTTGAACAGCGAGTTCAGCAGATAGCTGAGCACCATCTTGTCCTTCGCGATCCATTGCGCGAACTCAGGGTTTGGCTTAGGATCTTTATTCTTCGCCTTCTCTTCCTCAGTTTGTGATAGAAATGCCACTGGTGGTTCCGCTGACACCTCCAGGTACGACGCCAGCTACGCGCCCTCCAGCGTGGTGATGATCTGGAGCTTCCACACCGCGTAATTGCTCTTGGTGAGCTTCTCGGTGACGGGAAAGATGAGAGATGCCATAGACAACGCAGCGGAGGACGAGGCTAGAGATTGAAATGCCATGGATCCTTTTCGTGAGGATGATGGCTCTGAATACCATGATAAGTGGGGTGTAACGAGGTGCCTTCTCAAGTCCTCGTTTGCATGTTAATATAGTCAGGAACAGCCCCTGACGTGGCTTGTACAAGGAGTTGGTTACATGTAGATTGGAGTACAAGAAGATCCTAACAAACTATACTTTGAGTACAAGTTGATCTTCTACTCTATCCTATACAACCGAGATTACAATCTGGGCTCATGGCCCTGGCCGCATGGCCCATGTCAAACTAATTCTAACAGTAAATAGTTCTTCATCAAATATTAATAGGTGTATCTTAGACTGTAAGTAAAGTCTAAAATTATCTTTTTTTTGTTTTTATTTTAGATAGTTGTGTTTATGTATTTACCTTTTGTGCTAAAATGTTGATCATATCGATATTTAGTTTAATTGACAACACTGGATAGTTTATTCTGCTTTGCTAAATAATTTTTATTACTGATGTAAGCCTTAGCATTCTTCATTTCATAAATCATTTTTATAGACCAATTTACTTATTGCTCACTGTAAGGTCCTAGATGGCTAGAGGGGGGTGAATAGCCTATTTAAAATTCTATAAACCACTAGACAAAACTTGATTAGTACAACAAATGGCGTAACCGCGGTTTTGCCTAGCCTACAAGGTGAGCAAG
>CM041637.1:8206678-8220218 GCA_023333625.1 Bothriochloa decipiens
GATTTCACGAAGGTGCCCATGACGGACATGCGGATGCGCGCCGACCCGGCCACGGGGTACCCCGGCCGGACGTACCGGTTCTACCGCGGCCCGACCGTGTTCAACTTCGGCTACGGCCTCAGCTACTCCAAGTACTCGCACCGCTTCGTCACGAAGCCGCCGCCTTCCATGAGCAACGTCGCCGGCCTCAAGGCGCTGGCGACGACGGCGGGCGGCGTGGCGACTTACGACGTGGAGGCGATCGGGACGGAGACGTGCGACCGGCTCAAGTTCCCGGCTGTGGTGCGGGTGCAGAACCACGGGCCCATGGACGGGAAGCACCCGGTGCTGGTGTTCCTGCGCTGGCCCAACGCGACGGACGGCAGCGGCCGGCCGGCCAGCCAGCTGATCGGGTTCCAGAGCGTGCACCTGAGGGCGATGCAGACGGCGCACGTGGAGTTCGAGGTGAGCCCCTGCAAGCACTTCAGCCGGGCGACGGAGGACGGCAGGAAGGTGATCGATCAGGGCTCGCACTTCGTGATGGTCGGCGAGGATGAGTTCGAGATGAGCTTCATGGCATGATCCCGGTTGAGAATTGTGATGGAAGCCTCGAGCGTTTTCTCAGAACTCCAACGCCTTTTTATAACTTATTCAAACGAGAAAAGGGTAATTTGAGCAAGATCACGGCATAATTGATGCCAGAGGTTCATTGATAAAAGTTCCCCCTCTCCTTATGTTCTTTTCGAACAAGCTAACACGGTGAGACGAATTATTATATTGATTATTAACAGATACTCTGACATGGTGAGACGAATATACAAACAAATTTCACTAACATATAAATCATTTAAAAATCAGAAACACTGAACCATTGATTCAGCACATTGTAATAGTCATTAATAATAGTATCCATTTAATCTATTCCATCTTACAAAAAGTTATGAACCCTTAGTGCAGTGACCGTATAACTAAGAAAGGGTGGAATTCTATCCCTTATAAAGGCTATGGCACAAAAAAACACTTATAAAAATACTACTAAAGAATTCTATCTAAATACGCACTTGTTTTTTATAAGTATATTATTCCAATCTCTAACGCAGAAAAGAGTTTTACATCACAGATTTAAATCACAGACACCAAGAAATACGAGCACTAAGGATGTGTTTAGTTCCGCATATAATACAAAATACAAAATACCAAGTACTTCGGAATAATAAAATGAAAAATACCAAAATTTGCATGGGTGTGTTTAGGTTCATCTAAAATGCCAAATTTTTTAGTGGGGGTGGGCACTGCCTCCCAGTCGCTTTTGGACATTTTTAGCCTCTTAAGGCTAAAATCTAAAATGGAGAATGATCATCTTTTTGTCAAAATTTTTAGATGGTGTTTAGTTCTATTAAACAAAATGATGGATCAAAACTCAGAATTTTTTAGAATGAAAGGGGAACTAAACACCCCCCAAACGAAAAATAATAAATAAACACGAGTTGAGTCAGGGAATGCGAACTCATGAACAATATAATACGTGGAACGCCAAATCATCATCATCATATATCATTTTTTAGCAGAATTTTTTGGTTAGAGAGCCGAGAGGCCGAAGGCCCAAGTCTTGGTATACTGGGCTTGGGCCCTCCTCAGGCCACATGGGCCGTAGTGCTCGGAGAAGCCGGCCGACTTGATGGTCTTGAAAAATTGTCAAGGTCCAGAACGGCCTTTGCTCCTGTGGCAAGCGTGACGACGGATGCGTCATGCGTGGCAGGAAATGCGTGCGCCACGTCGCCGACGAGCAGCAGCACGGCAGAACTCCAAAGTTGAAGCAGCGCTGCCTTCCCTTCTAGAAACAGCATAGGCCGTGGCTGTGAACATGTGTGTCTTGCTGGCCTTTTGGTCAAGGGAAATCCGGGCACCCGGAACTGGCAAAAAGTCCTCTGAACATCCAAATCCAATCACGCGGACAAAACCACTGGTAATCAACACAAAAAAGGCAACTACCGTCCTCACCTTTCTCCATCATCATCATCATTACTACCACCACCAGATGATCGAGAGCGAAAGCATACATCGTATAATCCCCAAGCACAACTGATGGCCACAGCCCACAAGAAAAGGTCGTCCGCGGAAAATGCACACGTTTCCTCTTCCACAACGTCGACAATAAATTTTTTGCCATTCACACAAACGATGGCACGATCACTGATCCGTGATGACGGGCAACCTCCCTCGCAAACCTATCTGATCCGGCAGCAAAAACTATTTGCACGCCGAGCACATGTCCTCGTCCCGTGATCCGGATCGCTGCAACACCAACCGGTCCAGTCCAGCACGTCGAACACATATGCGCCGGCAAGTACGCGGGCGTGGGTCCGTCCCGGCCGTCCAAATACGCCACGTGAGAGCCCCAGCCGACGGCAGCCGCCCGATGCGACCGCCCCCCTCCCGTCGGCCGTCGCCGCATAGGATTTTCCTCCCCAGGCATGGGCAGTCCCCATCCGTCTTCGCTGGTTTGGTTCCCGAGCACCGGGAGGAAGAAGAGGGGAAGAGGAGGACCGGGACCGGGACGGTTCGCGCATCCTGCCTCGCTCTCGGCCTCTCGTCGCCTTCCTCCGCTCGAGCGGCTCGCTGAGGTGAGCGCCGGGAGCTCTCGTGCTCAACTCTTGCTCTATGTTGCTATATCTTATTGTGGGGGATTAGACTTTCCTGAGAGCGCCTTTCTGTACGGAAGATTGCTTGCTTGTTGTTCCTAGCGATTTGGTGATTGCGCAAGGAACCCTCCATCACGCGATACGCGGTACGTCGGTAGCTTGGAGGAGGCAATCACATCGCATCCTGCACTGTGTATCGGTTGCGTGATTGCGTCTTGTGGTGACATACTGCCATTTCGTGGAGTAGCTGGGTTTCCTAGTTCAGCCAGGAGAAGGCCGCGTTGACCGTAGCGGTGGCTGAGAGATGTGCCGTGCTTGAACCGGGATTTTTGCTATTCTGGGCTCTGCTCGTTTACTGAAATGAAATCGGGACTCGGGGGGTCGATATCCAGATTGCTGCATTATGATGGTTTCATTCCTGCTTGCCCTGTCTACCATTAAGATTGCCGTCGTTGACTCGTTGGCAGTGTTTTATTGTGCTACTACTAAATCAGTGTTAGCATCTCTGTAGAAGGCAGAAAAGGTGCTCTCTGTTGGTCTATTTATACACAGGATGTGGCTCTTTATACATGGGAGTAGGTATGTTTATGCACACAAACATGGTAGTTTTCCATTGTCTGTATAGGTTTGTTCATACACACGTTGTGCAATGCAAAAAATCTAGTACAGTATCTCTAGCATGGGCTCTGTGAAGTTGCTTTAGTTTACCTCTAGATATGTTCTGATACTGCTTGGGCATGGGCAATATGTTTTTTTTTTAGTTTGGGTTTGAATTTGATATGTTAGCTTTACTGTCTAGACAGTCTTTATGTGCATGTGCATAACCGTGCTCGATTCCATGAACTCAGTATGGAGTTCAAATGCTAGCATGATTGTACAATTGTAAATTATGAATCATTTTACCATCAGCACTTTTGCTGTGCATGTCTGCTGGAATTCTGTTTTTACTTTGCCCGTCCTGTTGTTTTTTCTCCCTCAGATCAGATATATGAGTAGTTGTTCTCTTTTATGTAACTTATTAGACTGAAGTTCTTACAAGGCCTTTTGATTTTATTCTGGTAGGAAATAGTGAAAGGGCACTATGAGTTCAGTGCGTGGTACAACCAATGGCCATGGGAAAGAAGCAGCATTGTATGAGGAGCAGCTGTCCAAGGTGATTTCATGTCACTAGGATTCAATATTTTGTTTGTTTCGTACTTAAGTGGAAGAGCTCTGGATATAAAATGCAACTTAAACATGTTTGTCTCCTTTTCTTTTTCTTTTCCAGTTAGGCACCCAAATAGCCAATTGTTACCATTACCTCATATAGAACTCATACAGTGTGTATTCTTATTTTTCTTTTTATTTTGTGTCAGATTGGTAAAGTTAGAACTGACCTAGGACAACTCTCTGGAAAATCAGCTCTATATTGCTCAGATGCTTCAATTGCAAGGTACCTGATAGCAAGGAACTGGGACGTAAAGAAGGCTACTAGAATGCTGAAGAAAACCTTAAAATGGCGTTCAGAATATAAGCCAGATGAAATCCGTTGGGTGAGATTTTTTTTCTAAGTCATATTGCTTTGAAGGATGTGACAATGGTACACGTGATTAGGCTTATGCCACCATGGAGCTTTTTAGCCTGCTTTGTGAAATATTTGGTGCATTATGACATATGTTCTGATGGATTATTATCAGGTAGAAAATCTTATTTGCATTTCATTATGTAGGATGACATATCTGATGAAGCAGTGACCGGAAAAATTTACCGAACTGATTACTTTGACAAGCATGGGCGGAGTATCCTTGTCATGAGACCTGGATGCCAGGTTTGATAATGCTCTTCTGTCCCCGTACCTTCACCTATCTTTTGTTTTTTGAGACGTGAATGTGCAGCACCTTTTTGTTTTTATCATTTTCACTGCACATATTTATATGCATATAAATACATGCTGTCTAATTCAATCATTCTAAGTTGTTATTTTATCTTTCAGAATACCAAGAATCCCAATGGGCAAGTCAAGTACTTGGTGTACTGTATGGAGAAGGCAATTCTAAATCTGCCACATGGTCAGGATCAGATGGTTTGGCTTATTGATTTTGCTGGTTTCAACTTAGGTAACCTGTCAATTCAGGTGACAAAGATGACAGCAGATGTCCTACAAGGCCATTACCCTGAAAGATTGGGTGTAGCAATTCTTTACAATGCTCCAAAGTTTTTTGAGCCTTTCTGGAAGGTATGTTTTTACAAGCTTTGAGCTTATTTATTTCATCAGATACATAGGATGATATGTTCTATTGTCCGGACTAATTGCCTTCACATCCCTACATATAGACTCCAGTAAAAGATGGATGTAACATTTTTGAATTTCCATCTTGATATTGGAGTAAAGTATATTTGTTTATGTACTGATTCGGTGTGCTACTGCAGCTAGGGGTGCAAGCAGGCCAGCCTGCGAAACTGCATATAGGCTTACTTTTGTGGGTTGCTCGTGACAACGCACAAAATTAAAGCCTATTTGCAGGTTTGCGGGCTAGCCCGCTTGCATCTCTAACTGCAGCACTGCAGACTGCAGCTGCATAGCACCAGCCAGCCATAATGAAACACTAGAGAGTAACTGAAGGGGAACAGCAGCACCTAGTTTTGCTGTAGATAACATAATTATAAGTTTTATATTGTGGCAGAACCTCCTAAATTATATGGCCCACACATACCTATCATTGTCCCAAGACTTCTGACAGCCATGTATGTGTTCTATACAACCTAGAAAGCTCAGTCGGGTGTCTTGAAAGGACCCCGATTAAACCACCTTTGACTCATACCAGGATCAATAAAGGAGTACCTGCAACATTATAACATTTATTATAAAATATACATCAGAGTGCGGAAGAATAATAAAATTAAATTTACAAAATATATGAATAAGTTAAATTTTTATAAACTTAACTTTAATTGCGGAAGCAGAGAAGAACTACAGAAGACAACTTAGGTAGAGCGCCTAAGTCAGGAGAGGATAACCAGATCACGTCGAGCCCATCGACATGAACTTGATTTGAACACCAGTTAGCACCTGCAACAGAGGTTCAACAAACCCTGAGTACAAAAGTACTCAACAAGACTGACCCGACGAAAAAGAGGGGTGAAGACTCAGAAATGTAGGCCAGAGGGACAAGGTAAGGCTCGTAGGAATTTTTGCAGAAAAGCTTTTGTAGATCAAATTTTTACTTATCTTTAATTATAACAGAAAGTAAAGTTGTTTTGCTCTAGCTCAAAATTACCAAACAACTTCATTTAGATACCTTATCATCATTCAAGTTGTTACTACGATGATGAACACCGATCGAGTCTTCTTTTTCGAGAAGCAACGGCGATTCGAATCCATTTTCATACCCAGCTGGGACCTAGGTCACTGATATAGAGGAGACTTTAACTCCTAACAACCGCAGCCATATATCACCACATGATACACGTGAGCACTTCGACCCAGTGTACCGAGATACGTGGGAATTTAAACCCACAGTATAACACACTATGACATATGTGAGGACTTTGGCCCACTATATATCACTCCATGACATACGTGGGGACTCTGGCCCACTGTATACCACTTCATGCATGTGGATTTCTAGTTTCTCGATATCACCAGTTCACCATCGACACGGGACCTAGGGCATCAACAGACGAAAACACTACAGAGGGACTCCTTTCCCAATGCAAGTTACCCGTCCGGACTCGATTTATTAACTATCATCACGTTTTCACAGATAAAGTCATCCTCATCTTTTTCATTCTTTTACTTTTTGCTAACCTAACTAATTAAGCAGGGCTAAGCATTACTACGTATTTTTCATATAACATGTAACAAGGAATATGAAAGTAAGACGGGTAATGCAATTGGTGGGTTTTCACTCAACTCCTAATACTTAATGCAACATTTCATAACTGAAGCGATAAAAATTTTGTAAAACAAAGGTAGGGTTAGAATGCATCCGGGGCTTGCCTATGTTGCAGAGAAGTTAGATTCTAAATGTCAGATTTGACATCAACTCCATGGATCGACGATACCGACACCATGGATGGATGAACATTTCTAATACTTGTTCAACACGAACCTTCTCACTCTCGTATACACTACATGTATATAAAAGATGTATGTTTTAGCATGATGGAATGTATGACATGATGCATGATGATACATGGATGAAAGCATAGCAACTTAATTAACATGAGTACAAATTTCTTTCACGATAAAGTTGCAAGCCAACAAAACTTATTTACTAAGTTCATTAGGGTTAACTATTTCATTAATGAAATTCATTAAGCACATAAAATATCGTCAATTAAGCCCTAATGACATGATCCAGATAGGTGCAAACAATTAATTAAGGTGCCAAAGGTCATTAGGGTTAATGACCCAAGGTCATCAATCAATCTCAAAGTCAAACAACCCTATAATGATTAAGCATGATTAAAAGGATTAATTAATTAATTAAAAAGCATAAAATAAAGATATAAAATAAAATTGGTCAAATTGATCTCAAAATTTTATCTTAGGTTAAACATGGTCTAAATAAGCTGCAAAACAAATTTTAGAATTTTTGGATAATTCTATGATTTATTAAAAATCATAGAAAATCCATTTATTAATTAATTGTGCTAATTAATTAACCAACAAAACTTGCTCAAAATTAACATCCAATATTTTTAATAAATTAAGCTCATCAAAAAGTACATATAAATATTTTTTTATAATTTTTGGAGCTATAAATAATTACTTATGAATTTCCAAAGAATAAGCATTTAAATCTATTTTCTGAAAATAGAAAAATCAAATCCTTTTCATTTTCCCCGAGTTGACCATGGTGATAGCGGGGTTGACCGCGGCGAACTTCGTCGACGGCGAGGTCTTGTAGTGCGGCAAGGGCACCAACGTGACCTACTCAACCTCGCGAACACGATGGGGTAGCCTATGCGGTAGCTAAGGCATGGCAACGAGCTCATCGCCGGCCATGGTGGCCACGGCGGCGCTGCGCGCGACACGCCGGTGGCGAGGATCGGGTTGAGCCCAAACGGAGGACGGGGTTAGCGCCAGGAGCTCACCATGGTGCTTCTGTGCTAGAAGATGAGGCCTGAGACGGGGCAGAGCAAGTTCGACGGCGTGCGGTGGTCGGCGGCGGCGATTTCCTTCGGCAGCGAGGACGACTGGCGCCTCCGCGACGTCGAGACTACAAAGAGATGATGCGTGAGCTGAAGCATGATGCGGTGAAGCCAACGCACGCAAGAGATGAGGCCTGAGCTCACCGGAAGTGGACTCGCGACGGCGATAGAGATGATGGCGGCGGCGCTGGGTCGCCGGAGATGAAGGAGAAGGCGACGTGCGGGCGCCCTGGGCAAAATTGGGCGGTGAGAGTGGGCTCAGAATCTTCGCAACGACTATGCGGAGCTAAGGACGAGATCAAGAGGGTGGTGGTGTCACGATGGTGGCGAATTTTGCCGGCGACGAAGAACACGACGGCGGCAGAAAAACAGAGAAGGAGAACTCGGCCACGACGTCCCAACTTGTAGCCAAGGGTCGATGAAGGGGATGGCGACACGACGACGACGACGAATTTTCACACGCGGGAGGCGCGCTGGCGGCCGCGCAAGCCGGTATGGCAGCCATGGACACGGCATCGCCGGTGAACAGGGGGGAGATCGATGGAGATGACGTCATCTTTACTGTAGCAGGTGATGTCACGGCAGTAAATTGCAAATTACTCCAGATTTCACATAAGAACTTGAAAATATCCAAAAATATCATTTGCATAAATTTTCAAGAGCTACACTTTTCATTTCACAAACATTCTCAAATTCTGCTTAGTTTTTGAAATATGAATTCAAATTCAAAAAGGGAATAAAACCCTAGAAACAAATATTTAAAATTACTTTTAATTTTTCAATAAAACTTGAAAATCTTCAAAACTATGAAATGTTCAACTTTTCAAACCAAACATTTTTCATATATAAAGTTTTCCCAAATTATGCATAATTTTTGAAATATGGATTTAAAATCAAAATGGGGGCAAATGCCGAAAAACTGTATTTTTAAATTTATTTGAAATTCTTTATTGGAACTTGAAAAACTTTGAATACCATTATTGTAGTTCTTGTTAAGATCTACAAACCATATATTTAGAGTATCTCAAAATTCCTTATAGATTTTGAAATATAGAAAGAGGGGTAAAACAGGGTTTTGAAATTAGGATTTCGAAAGCGAATTCAAACTCGATTTGGTTTCTAAATTAATTGGTTGGTCATTAGTGATCACAAACACCATCCAAGGACATTTTTAGGTCAATGACCCAATAGTACCCTTGGTTGACCAAGTTGACTTTTGAAAAAAATTTTAATATTGCCCCAATTTGAATTTAAACTTGAATTACCCATCTTGAAGCAAGTTTTGGGAATCCAATTCCAAATTCAAACTTGGAGCCCAATTTTTAATTGTTGCTCTTTAACTTATCCCCTACACATGACTCAAGTATAAAGCATGACTTTACACCTTAATCCATATAGGGCATAAATCGAGAATTGAAAGTGACATTAAAAATTAGGGTTTTATGATTTCATGTCACTCATCAGATCAAAACACAAGCAACCTAAGGAAAGTAAATTTGTTTTAGTTGAGACATATCAAGGTTGACCTAACATAAACATTAAGCAAAGCACAAGATAACAAGATAAATTTTAGATTGTTTTATAAACTTGCAGAAACACTTAAAATGACAAAAAACTTTAAATAAACCCTAAACATCATCATTTCATGTATAAAACTAAACATCACATAAAAGATATTATCAAAACATGAATGCATTTATGCCATGATGCTCGATGATTATGCTTGATAAAGCACGTGATTAAGATTTTAATTTGTCATTAACATCTAGAATGTTACACATATGTATCAAGGAAATTAAACACCTGATGTTACTATCAGTCATGAATTCATGATACATTTCAAGAACTAAAGTCTCGATCTGAATGTAGATGGCAAGCCCACTTCTTGAGAAGAAGACCAGAAACAAGGTCAAATTTGTATACTCAGACAGACCTGACACCATGAAGATTGTTGAAGAGCTTTTCAACATGGATGAATTAGAATGTGCATTTGGTGGCAAGAACCCAGCTACTTTCAATATAAATGATTATGCTGTGAGGATGAGAGAAGAAGACAAGAAGATGCCATCATTTTGGAGCCCTGAGAATTCAGCTCTTGCTTCTGAGCCATATCACATGAGCAGCCAAAAAGCCCTAGAAAGCATTTCGGGTGCGAAGACTGAAGATGCTGGATCTGGAAAGAGGGAAAACATGGAGACTGCTCCTGAAAAGAGTGAAGAATCTGGTACTGAATCTGAAAAGGAGGAACAAACACAGACTGAATCAAGCACAGTTGAGCAGAAAAAATTGCCAGGAGGAGATAATGCCCCAGCAGATAAAAGTGTTCTTTAATCTGATCTCTGAGTATCTCCATGAAACACAAATGCTAAACATTGATATGAGCTCTACCACATTTCACTAAGAGATGAACATGAAAGGCAATGAAAAACTCTTTTAACACGGCAAATTGGCATGCCTGACTTGTTTCGTAGTCGGCACCTATTTCTATGTCCTCACGATTTTATTTGAGGAACCTTTTCATGACAGAATGAGATCTACCAGATGGTAAAGAACCAATACCATAATGTTCCCTCAGTTTTCATTACAGAATGTGATCTGGTGTTCAGTTTCTGCTATGCCCTTGTATTTACTGGGAAAATACTATTGTATATCTGGATGGCATTTTCTATACTCAATGGCAAGACCACAAGCGCTTTTCACCGGCAAGCAGTAGCTGTTGGGTGAAATACAATTGTTCACTTGTATTCTGTTCAGTAACCACCATTGACTTTCAGTTAGTGTACCACTTGGCACAAGACCTTGAAAAACTTCAGCCTTTTCGCTACAAACGTTTCTGATCTTTGTAAGCTACTATATTATAGACAAAAGCTACCATCACAAGTCAAATTTTCAGAAGTCATCATAGAAGCTGTGTCTCTTGGGTATCGCGGAGGAATCACAATGGATCCTAGCATCCAGAGTTGAGTAGCCCTTTCTGATCTTGCTCCCACTATCTACATCGGCTTCGACCACGAACACGCTGCAGACAGGCCTGTGATCGGAGAGCCTGAACTCGCCCCTGATGTACTGTAGCTGCTCGATGCCCTGGCCGTGCCACAGTATCCGGTCACACCTGCAACAACAAGGAACATTCAGAAAAAAATCAGTCTGCCTCAGGAACTCTCAAAGCTCTGGCATGTCTGAATCTTCAAACCGATGTTGTACTTGTTCTATACCATGCCGGCGTTCGTCGTTTCTTCTTCGATTTCGCGGTCTCCCATACATATGAGTCGGAGTTATGGTTGTACTTGTATGTAGGGGCGAAGTAGATCTTACCCTCCTTCCACCCTTTGAACACTCTCCCGGCTTGTCTCTCCGTCGCGAGCTGTCAATGTACGATATTGTCAGCATCAGGTTTTCTGAGCAAAACCACGGGCATTTTTACTGCTATTTCTCTCTAGTAACACTGTAGCATATGCATATCTGAAAAATCCTGTTTCATACGGAGTTGTTGATACCTGATCTTTCTCCAATAAGATGTCCCACTCATTCTCCTCCAGCAGCATCTTTGTTTCCTCGTAGCTCAACGAGACTCGGTAGTTTAAATCCCCAAGCCAGATGATCCGACTGCCATGAAACGGACAGATTCAGATGCATGAGTAAGCGCCAGAGGTGTAAAAGAACGATCTGCCCTGCCATATGTTTTTGTTTTCAGTGGACGCTTGCTTACTCATGGTCAATGATCTTCTCAGGAACGCGCTGGCCGGGCACCTTGCAGATGCGCGGGAACTGGGCGTTCTTGAGGATCTCGGCGACGTCGGAGTTCCTCCGCACCTCGTCGCCTTCCTTCTCGCCGGACGCCAGGTGGCAGCACACGAAGCAGATGCTCGTGTGGTGCAGCGTCATGCTCATGGCGATGCATCCCTGGTCATTTCAGATTTCAGAATCAGACACTCGCTCGATCGTAAGCAAGATTCGGCATGCACGAGAGAAGACGCGCGCGCGAAGCGCTCGCAGACCTTGTTCCCGAGGCGGCCCATGATGCCCCGGCCGACGCAGTCGACACGGAGGTGGCCGACGTACTGCACGAGCTCCCGCCGCACCCACACCGACAGGAATATGCCGACCATCTGCTTCCTCGCGATGAGGCAGTAGTTCATTCCGCCGCCGCCCCTCTGGTCGCCGCCTTCGATGGAGGCCAGCGCGTCGTCGTCGGCTCCGGCGCCGGCGCCACGGCCCGGCGAGGCGGCGGCGGCCTCGACGCGGTAGAGGAACTCGCGCATCTCCCGCGCCCGGCTCTGCATGGTGGTCGGGTCGGACATGCAGGTGCACGTCTTGACCAGCTCGTTGTCGACGCGGTAGGTCTTGTTGACCATCTTGAGCGGCGGCGGCGGCTTCTGCGCGAAGAGCTGGCCGCCGCTGGAGGACTTGGGCATGGCAGCGGCGTTGCTGGGGTCGCGGCCGCCGAGCCGGACCTGGGACGGCTGGGCGTAGTTGTAGGAGGTGGACTCCGGCGGCGAGAGCTCGTCGCCGGAGGACTGCCCGTCCGGGGCCGACGGCCTGTTCAGGGCCTGGTAGATGAGCTCCATCCACTTGCCCGCCGGCTCGTTGTCCTCCACGACAAGCACGTTGCCGGCGTTCAGAGGCACGATCTCCTGAAACCTTTGCGAATGCCCAAATGCATTAGAGTATATATACATGAGAATGGTGCAGGATGCATAAAAAGTGAGTTGGCAACGAACGAAATCGGGAAAATCTGTACCCCAAGACGTATATATCGGGCAATCCTTCAATCTGCAGAAATTCTTCGAGATTAACGCTGCTGTCAGGAGGCTTCCCTCCCACATTCCATGTGCCTACAAACACCCTGCAAGATCGTCAAACACGGTCCAGCTTCAAAGTTTATATACATCAGAATCAGATAAAGCAAAACAGACACTCGAAAACGATCATCTAGCAATGAGCTTGAGCTCTTTTTTTTCAGAACCAGGAGAAATTAGCATCAAACTCCAGTTCAAATGGCAAGTTGCTGTTACCGGTACTCCCGGGTGTCGACATTGGGTCTCATGGGAGAATCCAGGCAGCTAAGGGTCAGGTTCTCGATCCGCGTCGTGCAGTGGCGATCTGAAACACAAAGTCATCAGGCGCGCACAGGCACAGGCGCACATTCTGGGCAGCAGATCACTGCCAACGTGACGCATTGTCACCACGGTATCCTCTCGCATGATCGGCTGGCGACTGGCGTTGTTACCTGAGAAGCTCTTGCGGACAGCGGAGGACGCGTCCAAGAGGTCCATCCTGTCGCCGCTTTTGCCATCCAAATCTGCAGAAAACAACGTCAGCAATCCAACCGCCGGCTGGGCCGTCGAACGCGACAATCCGCCGGGCACGCATGAGCGCACTCACCGAAGACGATGTCCCGCCGCGAGAGCAGCTTCTTGTCCGCGCCCCTCCCTTTCTTGCGGAAGAGGCCCGACATGAAGGACTGCGAGAACAAACAAACCTCATCAGCAGACGCATTGCACGCACGCATAGGCAGCTTCCGGGAGGGAAAATGGACGGATACAGTACCTTCTTCTTCTTGCCATTCTTGACGAGGAACTCGTCGACGGAGGCCGGCTTGGGGATGTCACAGGGCGCGTTGTGATTTGACATCCAGCTGACGACGGTAAAAGACGCGGCTGGACCCGACCCTCATCCGTCGTGGTCGTAGGGGTGGGGGCAGCGGCGGGGGGCGAGCGAGGCGGTTGTTTTCTTTTCCCCCGGCAAAGCCAGAGCGAAACGAGGAGTGGTGGGGTAAATGC
>CM041637.1:8220318-8237120 GCA_023333625.1 Bothriochloa decipiens
TTCACTGGTCGTTCGTTTCAGGCTGCGCTTCGCGGTTCCGCCCCTACGGAGCGCTAGTGCGGCGTAGCCTTTTACCGATGCTGTTGCCGCACCGGGTAGGGGTGACCCCGTCATTGCGGAAGCGCCGGCTCAACGAAACCTGCGCGGCGGGCCCCAGGTATCCACGCTGCCTGCCATGTCCGCCCGCAGCCTTTTTCAACCGTCGTCTCGGCGGCACCGAACCGCCCCGGCTGTGACTGTGACCACGCCCGTACTACGCGGCGCCGGGGGCCCGGCGGTAGTTCTTGGTTGGCCGCAGGGGCTGCCGGCCGTTAGACGAGTCCCCTCCGCCGGCGTGGGGCCGCCGAAAGCACCCGGTCCTTCTCCCCCACTTCCACCCGACGGCTCCAGGCTGCTGCTCCCACGACCCACGATGCTGCGGCGCCTGCGCTGCAGGGACGCGCCGGCCCGGCGGCCACTTCCACGAACCGCAGACGCGGGCCGGGACGCCGCACCCCGGACGCCTTCCCCGCGTACCACCGCTGTCGCGCGGCACATGCCGTTGTCCTTTCCTCCGATGGAGAGCACTACTACTAGCTAGCAGTACTACGATATGTCGAATATCGCGGCAGCGGCGCGCGGTGGACGAGCGAGCGAGGGACACCGGGTGCGTGCGCCCAGCTGCACATTTTCCACGGGCGAGGCGCGAACACGAACACGACACGCCCATGCTGCCATGCAGGCGATGCAGCACTGCACGTCTGCGTTGGAAGAACGTGAGTATATCCGTACATGATTACCAGGTACTGTACACAGGTCGTCGCAGTTTTGTCATTGCATACAGCAGGCCCAAGTACTCGCGTCGGATATCGTGGACGTGCCGTGTTGGGTCAAAGAACGGGCAATCATTTCTGGTTGGAAAGCTGCAGGGGAGCTGGCGCCGAGACTTTTGCAGAGGAGGTGCATGTGTCGGAATATCGTTCGCAGATGCAAGCGGATACGGTATACGGAGTACTCCTGGGTAAAAAAAAAATGAACCGATTAAACTTTCTTAATTTTAATTAAATTGATAAAAAATACGTATAATATTTTTATCTTTAAATAAATTTATTAAAAAACTAGATTTTAAAATTTTTTAATAATATTAATTACTTAGTATAAATATTTATATATTTTAATATATAATTATCGATATTTTAAAAATATTGATTTTTTGAAAAACGAGAATAACAACCGGAAAGAGTCCCGACACACGCAAACATGCAAATATGCGACGGAGTCCCCGTCCATCTTCGCTCTTCGCTTCACATGAAGCTGTGAGCCTGTGTGTGAGCAGGACGAGGAGGCCTGGTGCACGATCGAAGAAAGGGAAGGGACAAAACCTCTGCCGCCTCAAATTTTCACTGTTGATGCGCCCGATGGCAACATGTACACTGTACACGGAGTAGGCAGGTCCATGACCTAAACCGGACAGAGATTTAGGCCTTGTTTAGTTCACCCAAAAGTTAGAATTTTTTCACTCTCTCTATCACATCAATATTTAGCTGTTTATATGGAGCATTAAATATAGATAAAAAAAATAACTAATTATATAATTTAGTTGAAAATCATAAGATAAATCTTTTAAGCCTAGTTAGTCCACGATCGAATAATATTTATCAAATAAGACGAAAATAATGCTATTTATCGAGTACATCTTTTTTCTAATCTAAACAAGGCCTTGCTACGCCACTTTCTCACGTGAAAAGATGCCTCTGGCAGTCGTTAGCTTTGTTGAGTGGTCAGATCTTGACTAGGCGCAGCAGAACAGTACAGATGGTCCTCTCGCATTTTTTTGACCGCGCGTCCGTACGGGCCCCCCGATAGTTTTTATTCACACGCAGGACGTTGGCTGGTTGGTGGAGCTACACATACCGACCACTCTGGTCGATCACGATCAGAAACGATCACTGATCATAGATGGACCTCTTTCTTCTGACTGTGCAGTGGTAGTTACTGCACCGCTCCCTAGCTCGCTACTAGCCTCTGCATAGATCGACCAAACGCAAAGTACTGCCGCTCAAAGAACTTGCTACGTGCTCGATGGCCCCTCAAAGAAAGAAATGACGACAGTGTACTACTCACTAAGTCCGGAGACACCATGAGTTTGTCCTAAACCAAATTGGCTAAAGTTTTAATCAAGTTAGTAGAAAAGAGCAATGTTATATGACATCAAAGTAGCATCAATGTATCCATTATGAAATCAATTTTTCATAATTTATCTCTTTAATATGGTAGATGTTTGTTACATATATAAACAGGTTGAGCCAAAAATAGTTTTAGACCTACTCTCTCCGTCCCAAAAAGGATGACGTTATGGGAAGCGTGTCAGTTAATCTTTCTCAATTTTAACTAGATTTGTACAAAATACGTGCAACATTTATATCTTCAAATAAATTTATTAAAAAACTAGACTTAAAGATCTTTCCGATGATACTAATTACTTAGCATAAATATTTATATACTCTAATATATAAATGCCGGCAGTTTAAAAACGTTGACTTCTCGAGAAACGAGAATGACATCTATTTTGGGATGCAGGGAGTAGGGCTATAAAAGAATGTCTTCTACTGTTTCAAATGGATAATATTTACGATAAAAATTAGTATCATTAGATATGTTATTAAATATATATTTTTAGAATATATTTATTTGATGTGGTAGATGTTAACATTGTTCTGTGTAAATTTATGATGTATTCGGTTTATAATGCCATAATTAGTCAAAAGCAACCTTGTAGCCACACTGCAAGTGTGTAAACTTATGATGTGTATTCTAGATTTTTTTTTGGAAGAATCATACGTACTACTGTTGGTGGCATGGGGTGGTGTTCCTTGCAGACTTTAGCCATGGTGCCGGCCGACCTTGCCGGGTGCGTGAACGGCCATCATCTCATCTGAGCAAGTAAACGGACTTAATTGCTTTCGAGATAGCTCACATGCGTCCATAAATAACACTTTGCAGGAGAAGAGGCACTGTTCACTCACGTATATACGAAAGAGTCGTGTGCATTCTGGGCTGGCCAATTGCACGTTCCTTTGCTCCGCTTGTCTGGTGTGTGCAGCCAAACTCGAGAGATTTCACACAATAAACACAGCCTGGGTGCGAAGCAGTCGCGCAGAGATGGACAGCGCTCTAGCACCGAGACGGCAAGGAAGCCCGGTGCCTTTTGGTGGCACGTACTGGATCGGAGCTAGCTAGCGTGCGTGACTTCTCGCCCCGGCCGGGTCTCTCTCGGTCGCCGATGGATCGACGGATCGACCGCGGCATGTGGGGGCGCGTGTCGCCGAGGGCAACGGGTGATCGATCTCGGCTAATTAAGGATGATCGGTTTCAAGGCAGCGCGCGCTAGCTAGCTATATACTGCCGGTGTTGACGCGAGGTCGCGAGGCTTTTCCTGATCCGCTCACCGATTCCTTTCAGGCTCGTGGAGAAATAAAAGAAGGGACAAGTCCAAGTGGGCCGGGGGAGAGGTCGATCGACGCGCGCGCCCAGAGCTTTGTCACGACGCCGTGCGTGCCGTCGGCGTCCATGCACCGATGGATCGGTCGTCGTATGCTCGTCGACGACGTAGCTTGCTAGCCACAGTCGTCGGTCTATCGTCGGATACATGCTACTCGGCTAGCTAGTCGCTTCCTGCTGGAGGGCCGGCCGGGGACGTACGTAGGCAGCAAGTATATGTACGTGTGATGAGACAGTGCACGGCAGCAAGCATATATATACAGCTAGCAGCAGTACCATACACAGTGGTTACATATTTCTTAACCATGGCATCAGAGTGAAAATAAACACTTAATGATTCACGAGGGACGTACGTTTTGTACGTAGCAAGTAATTAAAGTCGTTAATAAATAAGAACTTGAACAGTACACCATCATGATGATAATCAATTTGCTCTAGGGTAGTAGTGGTCGGTCGGTTGTCTCTTACCTGTAGAGAGAGCTAGCCAACTCGATCCAAGCCACCGACTAAATGTACAATAGAGTTTACAATACAAGTGAGAAGGGAACATATCAAAAGAAGCTGAGATGAGGTGTGGTACGTGCGAGCTAGGACATACACATGAGAGATCACATGGAGCTATCCATCGTATGGATCGGAGGACACAACGACGAGAAGAGATCGACGAGAATCGAGAGAGTGCGAGGAGCTAAAGTGAGGAGGATAAGATTGCTTAGGCCCTATAGTGCTAGTAGCACCCTACCCAGTGAAGCTTAGCAGCAGAGACCATCATACGTGTGCGTGTAGCTAGTAAATTTTGATATGGACCTAGCCACATGATCTCAGATCTAGGGAGACAGGTAAAAGGAAGAGAAAGATACACATACTCTTGTAGAAGAGAGAGAAATATATATACCCTAGCTAGCTAATTGTTGAGCTCAGCTCCTCCCGCACGTGGGCCAGCCGGATCGGCCGGAGAACGGATGCGGTCGTCGTCGTCGGCGAGGCCGGCGTTGACCTCGCTCGCTCCCGCGCGCATGCCCGCAGCCCCGGCCCCGGTGCCGGCGCCGGTGATCAGGAGCGGAGGATGCTGCGGATGATCTCCGCGCCGGGGCTGTTGTGGTCCATGGTGGACATGAGGTCGGACAGCCGGTCGCTCAGGTCGTCCACCTCCCGGTGGAGGCTCTTGATGTAGCTGCAGGTCTCCTTGAGCAGCTTCGTCGTCGACGCCTGCATTATCCGCGCCGCGCGCATTAGACGTACGGTACGTTTTAAACACAAAAGAGAGCAGAGAGCAGCAGCCGCGCACAGCAGCGGAACCCACCTACTTGACTATTAGCCTGGCCACTCAACCTAACTACATCGCTGTTCAAGTGATTATGGACTAGGAGTTAGCCCTGCTAGCTGCTTGGTTAACGAGTTGAGCCAATGAATAATGACGCGAACGCAAGTTGAGCGGCGCGCTATCAGTTCGCAAAGCAACGACGACGCACCTGGCCGGAGCCGCGGCGGCGGGAGCTGGGGAGCAGGGCCTGGAGCTTGGCGATGAGCTCGTTGATCTCGTCCTCGGAGATGTTGCCACGCGACGACGACCTGCGGCTCGACATCCTCGTTCTCTACCTCGTCGGTGTCGTGCTTCGCCGCCGCCGCCTGCTGCTGGAACGAACGGACACTCCGCCAGCGAGCGTAGGATTGGGGGGCTAAGCTTGAGAACGAAGCTACCACCAGTATGTACGTGATTCGTCCACCGGCGCGCGGCTCGATCGCTGGCTGGCTATATCTTGTGGGAACTTGGAACAGCGAAGTTGTGGTGGGCTACTACCCGCGCTGGACTAGGGGTCGCTCTGCTTGTGTGCAAATTAAAGCTGGAGGAGGAGGCCGGAGTGAGTAACTGAGTTGTGAGGGAGACAGAAAGGGAGAGGGTGCCTTTATAGCGAGCTAGAGCTGGCTCCCGGGTGGATCGATCCAGATTGGGTCGGAGACCTAGGCCCGCTCAGAGCAGAACCGGAACTCTCCTCCTCTGTGTTGTGTGTGGGATGTGTGCGCGAAGAGGAAGCGAGAGAGGGGTGTGTGTGTGTGTGGTAGAGTAGTCTGTAATGCAACGAGAGAAGGGAGGAAGCAGAAGTGAACTAGTACTGCTTAATTGTTGTCTGATGCATATATATAATAATATGCATGTCTCTGAGTTTTGTTTTTTTTTCTCTTATTTGTTCTTGTGTAACCATAAAGTGTTTTAAGATCAAAGGATATGAATCAAATTAAAAAAAAAGTGAACTAAACATGAAGTAGCTAGGGCCTATTTTAAAATTTCGCACAGGGTCTCCATTTATGCCGGGACGGCCCTGATGCAACGGAGTACATTTTAATCACCTCGACAAAAGGAATGTAACAGCAAAGTCCATTTCGCAAATTGAAGAAGTTTCCAAAATCGTTAGTCGGCTTTGAAAATTGACAAGGTTGAATTTCTAGGGCGGATCTTCCTGAAAGCTTAAATTACTTGCCCTGCTAACCCCAAATTTGCTCTATGTGAATTTTGTTCGTGCCATACATGAATTCAATAGTGAACTCCAATTCATATTTTGAGAAAGTTCCAAAACCGGTTTAGCCAAATTAGAAATTGGTCTTACCCGGTTTCCCTAATAGAATTACTCTTGAGTTTTCCTCTTTTGCCAAATCTGAGTGAACGCAGGACGCGCCTCAATGTCTCCAACTTTTGGACCTCTACAATTTATAGCTAGACTCTTTCGTTTAATGAAACATGTGCTAATATAGATTACAATAGCGAAACAAAAGGAATTTTACTACTGCCACCATGCTACTACTACTAGTAGGTTACATGTACGTGTAGGACAGCACACAGACACGAAGGGACGCGGAGCACGTAATTTGTACGCACATACGTGCACGACAGCGACTCTAATCATAGGGTCTTAAATTAAACGCAGTCAGGTTTAGATTTGTCTGCTAAATTTAAGAAAAACAGAGAGTCGAACACCGCTGCAGCGGACTCAAAAGATGCCTCTGTCCCCGGTGCGCTGAATCTATTAGCATCGTCCATGCCCGTGTCTGATGTCTGCACACTGCGGTGTCATCACCAAATGACCATTATTTTTTTTTAGTATCTAATTCAACGAGAAAAATCGTGTATTAAACGCAACTACCACACACGGGCAAGCAGCAAGGTATGCTGATGCCAGCTAGATGCCACAATACGATAATCAAGGAGCATGATCAGCGTAGCACACGAACGCTAGAGTTTGTCCATCATGTCCAATGTCCACGCCTGGGCTGTCGTCTCGCCACCATGCACGATCTACTATATATATTTGTATATGTAGTACTCCGTATCTGTATGCCATCGCCAACCAAAATGATGCCCGGCAGGGCTGCATGCGCCTGTTGACCACGCCCACGCGCGCGTCTACTAGTATACTGAAGAAGGCACGCAAATCTCGGAGGGGCCGACGTGGAACCCCCGCGCCGCTGCCATGCATGTCGGACGCATGATCAGGCCCCGACCGGACAGCGTGCGCCAACCCTTTCACGGACCGTCGCGTGGCTCAGGCATGCGATGTTGCCTGCCCCTGCGCCAAGGCGGCCAGGCGCGAGGACGGTCGCTTCCAATCCGGCCCGCCGGCCGGCCGGGCGCCACCACGTGACGACGATTGACGCTGCCGCGCGCGCGATTATATTGTGGGCTGGCGTTCATGCGATCGACGTGAATGAAGAAAGAGATCGAGGGGGAATTCTTTAAAAAAAAAATTGTCATCACGTCATCACGGCCCGGATCGATGATCGATCGTCGGGTGACACGACAGGGCCCCGGCCCGGTGCGACCACGCTTTGGTGCTCTGGCTGCTGTCCGTGGTCCGTCCGTCGCGTCGAGAGCCAAAGCATGTGTGTGCTGGCCTAGCAGAGGGCTACGTACGTTGCCGCGGTCGGGTGGAGATAGACGGAGGCTGCGAGCGCGTGAGAACGAGACAGGGCCACGACATGCGGCGCGCGGGTGGCCGGCCGGTCGCGCCGGGGGCGGGCGAGCGCAGTTGGTGCTGCTGGCCGGCCCTGTTGCTTCGCTAGCGTGATAGCTAGCAGCGCGCGGTGGAGGTGGAGCCGAGCGGGGTGGGGGGCGAGGCCAGACAGCTGCCACTTGTGGCGGCCGAGCAGGGGAGGCCCATGTGAGGGGCGTGCATGCAGGCATGCCGCGCGCGCCGGTGGGCTCGCCTTGGCCTCGATCTCTGATGGCGACCGAGGTCGGGCGCCTACCCACCGGCCGGCTGGTCGATGCTCTGATGGGTCCATCACGCGGCCTTGGCGTGGGATCGCGGTACACGGCACGTACGCCTGTCGCCGCGGCCGGCCGGCCGGCTGGCTCTGGCTGGGTCGTCGTAGTACTGACATGCACGTCGTCCGGAGGCCAGATCGATCGATGGACACCCTCATATATGCGACGATGTTTCTTACCGGTACGGCCCTATCTCTTTCATGTGCGTGCTACGACAATGTGCAACGTGTGGTATGTAGGCTTCTGGAAAGACCGGACCTGCTAGCCGAGCAGAAAACGGCCGATCAGGGGGGGAGGAGTAACTCCGATTCCGATGCCAGCTGATGATGTATAAATGCAGGAAACAACGTGTCGGTCACTCCATGTACAGCATCCGGACCGTGGTGCGTGCAATGGTGCTAGTGAGCAGGCCAGGCCCTGTTTTTTTTTTTTTTTTCACAAATCCCTGGCCGGCCGGCTCGATGCACGCCGTGCTGTGCTTTGCCGCCTATACCATGCCATTGCCACAAGCTAGAAGAGCTCACATCGCAGGCGTCAGGCTAGCTCTCACGGATAATGCGTGCGCGCGTAAGGGGTGCATGCCGGCACCTGTGCTTTCTGCATCCTATCCCTTGTGCCGTTTCCAAAACCGGTTCTTTTTCCCGTATGCACCCTGGTGGCCGTGTGTATCCATGATGGCATTGTCGCATGTACTATGATCTAAGCGATCCCCTCGGTCGTCTATATCTGCTAGTAGCCTAAAGATTGGTTGGTTGGTTGGTTAGCTTGCTCGCCGGGCCAAGCCTAACGATGGTACGGCAAAAGGCAATTAGGAACAGTTGCGTGTGCCCGGTCCCTCTGCACAGTCATGTTCGATCCACTGTCGTCCACGGGCCCCCCGCTCTGACAAGGCAATGCTGCAGCCGAAACATCTGCCATTTTCAACTACTACTACTAGCTAGTACTAGTATAGTAGGAGTACCTCTGGAGCTAGAGCTGGAGTCGTTCGATATTTAGGCCTGTGCCAGCAGCAGTTCTATATGGTACAGTACCACGTACTACTACCGCGCCCTCCGTACAGTTGTCATTTGTGGACCTATACTGTACGATCGTTATCTCCTGCAATTTCTAGGAAGCGAAGCGAGCAGAGTCCAGCATCAGTAGCCAATAAGCCAATGGCCAGCTACTGGTTGCTGCTCGTAGTAGCAGTAGTAACGGTGTGGTAGGACCTGACCGTAGGGGAGAACGAGAGGCGGGACCAAGTTGCACGTCGCCGTCGCGGTGTTTATTGCATGCATGGGGGCGGGGCGGACCCGATTGCATGCGCTGCTCCCCAGCCGTGGGCTCCTACACGTGCCTGTGCCCGACGTCACAAGCAACCGCCTCCATCGTTGGGCAGACGGCAGTTGCGGCGCAGGGCAGGCACTCTCGCTTACCTCAGTTACATGTAGGCTAATAAGCTAACCCTAGTGTAAGCAAACTGCTGCTGCAAGTCACGGCCAGCACGCACAGGACACACGCACGCGTTGCATGCTCCATCGCACCGACCACGGTACGAGCCCGGCCGGTGGTTATGTGTTTCGTGGGGGTTGCCGGTACCTCATCGATCTGTTTTTCTTTGCACCAGCAGCATCCCAGCGGTTTAGTGCGGTGAAAAATATTTCTTCGAAGACAGTGTCTCGTACTTCTTTTTCGTTGTTTAGAGGTAACTTGTTAGTGTTTGACTATAAGAGCAAGTGTACTAGCTAAAAAAGTTGTAGTTATGCTTACGCTGAGGATGGCGAGGTGGGCACGCGCTGCCCATTGACATCCCGCGCATAGGACTGCTAGCCGACGCCGCAATTTAGGTTGATTTTTGTCCAAATTAATGTATAACAAGACTAGCTTCATTAAATTAGGAAGTGGCCAAAAAGCACTATGAACAACTTTATTGACCCTGTAGGGCGCCTCTAATACGTGTTGTATCGAACATTTTCTCTATCATAATACAAATAAATGTCAACCTTTTACGTGATGCACAAGAATCGGAAAAAAATTGTGTGAGAAAAAAAATAAGGCAGGTAAACTAATTACTGTAGAAGTTGAATGATAGATAGGCTGTAGGTGTATATACAGCTAGCAGAAACTAAAGCTAATCTATTACTACTAACTTTGCTCTTACTACTCTTTGTCCGGCCGGCCGTGCTCTGTAGTTGATTTTTCGCTTTTGTTAACTGTGTCATGGAATCCTGCGGTCGTCCAGGCAAAATTTTTACTCTAGTTTATTCGCCAAGATAGATATGACTAGTATATAGTATGAGATGGTCCAGGTAATCACTTTGGGAGCGGTGCTCTGGGTACAGCATGGACCATCGAGCGCTGCAAGACGAAGACGATATGGTATTGAATCGGTCGCACGGTCGGGGTAAAAGAGTGTGTGAATCCGACCAGATGAACCCACGGCTCCCCGGCTGCTGGTCTCAAGCTCTGGGTCTTACTCTCGGTGAGGTTGATGCATGAACCTCTGAATTCTTAAGTTTCGTCGTGTCACATGATTAGCCGACCGCCCATTTTTCATCCTGCAGTGACTTAATTGTGCATATGCCGCCGTCGATCGAGACTGAAACTTAGCTAGAGACACACACCGCGGTACCCGAACCCGGCCTAAGGCACAAGTACGTACCTCCAGCGCGCGTCAGACCTTGTACATGTGGTCGGTCGGTGACCGGTTATCTTCCTGTGGTCGTCCACACAACACATCACCTCCGGAAGCGCACGTTGTCAAACTGCTGCTACGGAGCCAGCACGGATGCTCCGATATGGTCTTTGCAAAGGCTCAAGGCTCTGAAGTAGAGATAGCAAAGGTTACAAAATTCGTGGGTTTTTGCCAAACCAAATCTCATGAAAATAAAATTAATCCATTAAAAATACTCATGACCTGTCATGGCTTCAATTTTGTATGCAGACCCACCCAACGTGTTGTCCTTGTCACAACAGTAAGCACACCACATCACCACTAGTAAGACTAGTCTCGGTGTTAGTTTCATCAGAGTTTTATTCACATTTAATGAGCTGCCACGTAAGCATTTTAGATGATGTGGCACTTTATTTAAGAAGAGAGATGAGAAATAAGTGTCATAGAGATAAAACTTTCTTGGCACGAATACCAACTCTATAAGTCATGAAATTTAATGTGTACGAAACTATAGAATGAAACTCTCCATTGAGAGTCAGGGTTTCGTCCGCGTTTCATTTTCTACGTGATATGGCAATCTTGGAAACAACGCTATGACACTGCCTACTGAGATTGGCCTAAGCAGATTGTAGTATAGACATTCATAATTGCCATATACTTATGTATATGTATAATGCAATGAAAATAACATAAATAAGAAATCAGATCTCACCGACTATACACCAGACAACCACATTAATTCATAGGTTAATGACATGTGTATATCAACTAAGAATTCCAGCTTCAATTCTATGGTGTAGCTTGACTCACAAGACTAAGCGTGAATGCACGATCGATTTGTGTGCCATCGTTGTCATGTAGCATGGTCAAGTGTGTGAGGGGGAAGGAGTGTGTGAGGGGGAAGGAGTGATCTAGCATATTATGCTAGCGTGTTTCTTCCAACCAATTTCCACTCTCCACCAGATGATCTCTCTTATGAGAGCAAGATTGCACAAACTTCCCGTGCAACACTCCACACAAACTTGGGTGCTCACCAGCGACACCTAGCTATGTAGGAGCCAAGGTCTAAGAGTGAAAAATGCTTCACCATGAGACTTGTTGCTGCCACAAAGTGCTCAAGGCTTTGCTCAGCTCACTAAGGCTCACACTAGCTCATAAGGATCAAACATATCTATCCATTTCAATGGATATGGCAATATCACTCAAATCCCACAAAGGGTGAATTGGGAGCTCCCACAAGGTTATTATGAAATCAGAAGACTATGCAAAGCATTAACTACCCACCAATGGTCGTGGGATAGAGTACATATACCTTTCCCACAAAAACTAGTCCTTATGAACTTATCAAGGGAGAACTAGCCAGAAGGCCTCAGAAAAAATCTCGTTTAGGTTTTGGGACATTTTTTTTCGAATTTGCTTGGAAGGCCTCCGCGCAAAATTTTGTTAGCCGGAAGGCCTTCCGTCCAATCTGTTAGGATAGTCCGTTATGTGTGCTACTGTAGTCGATGCAAAAAGACAAATATACCCCTCCCTCTCCAATCACTTGAGACGCAGGCGCCCACGCCCTCCAGGCCCTAGCCCGACTCCCCCCGACTGCCCCTGACACCGGACCAAAGAAAAAAAAGCGACGACGATGGCCGACGCCGCCGGTGAAGCGCTCCCCCGGCGCTGAGTCCTAGCTGTCCCGTGGCACGCCGATGCCGGCCTGGCGGCGCTGCGGCCATGGTGGTGGGGCGCGTGCGGCCAGGGCTCGGCGGCGAGGCCGTCGGGGCGAGCCCACAATGCTAGGACTCCGCACCCCCGACATGGGGAACGCTGGCATTCTGTGCCCCTCTCCTGAGACCGCTAGTCATGCTCGTGCAGCAGCTGCCGCCCCTTCGTCATGCTTGTGCAGCAGCTGCACGTGGCCAGAGTGCCTCGGGCCATCGCGAGCCACGTTGAGGGCGCCCACTAATGCGCCTCGTCACCCCAGAGCTCCCGCGTTATTCCTCGCCGCTGGCCACAACCTCCGGCCACCGCAATCGAGCGGCCACCGTCCGTCCCTTGCTCTGTACAAGAGAAAAGAAGAAAAAGGACCCTGCACATGAATAAAAGCTTCTTCATGGTTCCTGCTGCTAAAGTTCTAGAGACAGTAGACAGGTGGGAGGACTGGTTTTGATTTGTAGAAACTCCAGGGTTCCCAATGCAAAGCGTATTTCTTTTTCTATTATCTGTTTTTATGTGTAAATGGGCTGAAACTTCAATAAATCATAGTGATCTATACTGTAATGTGAGATATATTTGTGTGGATATGCTTAAAATATATGTGTGAGATTATATATTGAATAATTTAAATATGTACATATACTCAAAATACTATGAATAATAGAAATCATATTTTTTTTATTTTTTTGACCCAGGGGTAAAATCGTCTTTTTACCCCCTACTTAACACCGTCAACAACCCAAAACTGACGGAAGGCCTTTTAGCTAACGAAAATTTACGCGGAGGCCTTCCAAACAAATTAAAAAAAAGGACCCAAAACCTAAACGATGTTTTTTATGAGGCCTTCTAGCTAATTCTCCCACTTATCAATAAAAACTAGCTCAACGAAAATTCCAAAACTATCACAAACAAACAATGAAAACAATCACAAACGATTTTTTTTAAGAAACCAGGAGTGGAAATGGTGTTGCCAAAATTTATCATGTAGTAGATGGATGACATTCATGCTTGCACTTAGGCCTATGCCCATTAGCGATTGCAGGTTTGCTAGATGGCTGATGATATGGGCATGCGGTTCCTATTCGTGTTGAGCATTCCGCTGGCACCAATTGGCCAGAACGTTAGTGTTTCTAAAGTAGTGCACGTATTGTATCATCGAAGGCTCTCAGCAATATTTACTCCACTAGTTTTAAATTATAGCCTATTTTCGTTTTTGTTCTAAGCTAACCAATTTTCAGAAAGGGTCTTATCATCAGTTATTGACGGTCCAACTGCTAAGCAAAAGAAAAGTTATGTCTCTTGAGATCGAGGCCATGCATATGCAATGCGATCTAAGCAAAAGAAAAGTTATGTCTCTTGAGATCGAAGCCATGCATATGCAATGCGATCGGCAGTCGGCACGGGCCGGGCCGGCGTACGTACAGTACCGTCAGTCTTATAAATCTGCGGCAGTTAGAGCGCAGTGCTGGCCTGCTGGACCGTCCATCGGTCGACCGGACCAGTGGAGACTCTAGCTCCCAGATGTCATAGACCGAACCCTACGTATCCAATATGGCTCTGGTCCCAGGATATATGTGGGAACTGCTTGGATCAACTGTCATGCAGACCGTAGTGTAAAATTGGTCCAGTTGTAGCTCCTGGAGGGCACGCACGGTCGGCCAGTTGGACAGCGATTACCGATTAGTGTGGCCACCAATGCCACCAAAGCTTTACTAGATCCGTGGAGATTTAGCAAGGATTTGATTCTCGTATATGTCAGCATCTTTATCTTGGGCTACCTGCATTTGCATCCGCCTAGCATTTCTAAGTTTCAAGTACGGCATAAATGTTTCGTTTTACACGACTGATACACACACTGGTCCTGAACGTACGTACATACGTACGTCTTAGACAAGCACAGAGGTCCACCGTCCACCTCACATGCACGTACCGCTCGCGCCCGTGGCGCAGATCACCTCGTGCTCGGCACGTTCGATCCATCAGCAGCTAGCTGGTCACTGGTCAGTACCGAGCGCGGCGGCGTCAACTCCTGAGGGCCAATCAGGAGCGCGCCTGCGCCTGCGCGCACTCGAGTACTCCTAGTCCACTAGCCCTATTCCCCTAGCTAGCCTCCTACTACGGTCCTGTCTAGGCACGCGTGCCGCACCACCTCCTCGGAACTCGGATGGGCCGTCGTCTCGTCAGCCGTCACATGCATGAGCATACGTGCGCGCGGCGGCGCGCATACTTGGGTCGGCGCACGCGGAGACCAGCGGTGCATGCAGTCTCGGCTGCCAGGGGGCGGAAACGCTGCGCGCCTTGTGCCTGTTAGTCTGTTAGATTAGATTAGGCCGAGGGCGGGACGGCGGGAGAGACGAGCTAGCCTAGCTAGCAGCGCGTGCGGACGTGTACGTAGGACGACGGGCGGCGTCGGTGTCACGCGCTCGGGGACCAACCGAAGCGAATGCCGCCGTCGAGGGGCCGCGGGCCGCGGCCGGGGACCGGGCGGTGGTGGTGGCCGGGCTGCACGGCTGCCCGCACGGCAAGGTGGTCTGCCCCTGCCCCTGCCCCTGCCCTGACCCTGCGCGCGGGCAGGGTAGGCACGCACCTACTGGTGCCGCCTGCCGCGCGCGCCCCCGCAGCCTGCAGGCCACCCCCCGCTCGGCTCGTCCGATGGATCGCTCGTATCGTATCAGCGACCGAGACGCCTCCGCCTGTCCCTATCCGTCCGTCTTTTCCCGATCGTTAATCCCCGGCGAGGCCGGCCCAGGGTTAGGTTAGGTGAGTGAGTGAGTGACAGACAGCATTATCCGGCGGTGGTTCGGGGCCGGGAGGCACGCGGGCACGCGTGATTAAGGCGGAATCTTTCGGGCCCAAGATTTGCAGCCAAAAGTTGTTGCGCCCGCTGCCGCATTAACGCTCCGGTTGGGTCGGGGCTGACACGGTCACGGTCTCCATCCACCGACGTGTAAGGCGCGTGTTGGCTTGGCAAACGAGAGAGAAGCGGGGAGCGGTTTGCGATCAGGCTCAAACCGAACCGCGACATTGCTATGAAATGGACCGAGTAAAGGGAAATGCATGGTTCCCTGAAAGAGGCAGACCGTCAAAACACTCTGATTCACTGGCCTTCGGTGCACTTCAGTTCCGAACCGAACAGCTTTAGGAAAAAGGGTGCTTTCTTGGTCCTTTCAGCAAGAGAATAGACAGCCTTTTCGGTAAGGAAAAGTGAAAACAAGACAATATATTTGCAATCTCATAACTAGTCTCTCCATGCAATTTGATGATAATATTTTATACTCCAACCAGCACGCTAAGAATGTAGCTGTATACCCTTTCGGGACAAAACAAGAGAATGTAGCTGTATATAAGATACAAAATCTGTATGAGGTAAAACAGTGTAAACTCTTTCAAATTTGATGATCCTTTTTCCAGCTTCAGACTGATGTTAGTTAAGTACAGCTCATCATGCATCATATACCCGATTTTTTATTATCTTCTCAGTGTCAGCAGCTGTCAGATGCCTAATGCCATATTCCCTCAACCAATTCTTATCCGTAAACGCCCCATCTCTGACCTGCTGTTCATCAATCTTCAGTAACTTCAATCCCTCAGACAGTCGAGGGAAGAAGCCTTCAGGTCTCAGACACCACGCTGAAAAAATAGCAAACAGAACGCTCAGGTCGCCCTGTAGCCTTTGCACTCCATCGCTGCTAATCTTTACGCCACTTGTGAAAATGCCGGCGAAAAGCAGCTGGTCTACCCCACTTGCCACACTTCTCCAAACCGTCACAAAATCAACGGTATTCAAGCCACCTCGAAGCTTAGATAGTTGCCCTTGCATGTAGTCTAAAGATTCTACGAAGGTCCTGGATACAGCAGGTCCCTCTGATTTCTCCAGCCACTGCCTCTTATTTTTAAGATAATCCCGACAACGAGCATCAAATCCACGCAAAATGACAGTGGAAATCTTATCGGCCCATTCCACTCTGAACTCTTTCAGATGATTTATCTCTTGCTGAAAGATACACCCACCCTCACCATTTACAGGTACATTTTCCATCTCAAGAAAGAAAACATCCTCACACCATTCTGTCAACGTGGATTCGAAATACCGAGCTGCATTGATAGATTGTGACACCTTGAGCACAGCATTATCATCAGCCAGAGCAGTTAGCCCCTCTGCTTCTTGACACCTCCGAAGCATGTAACCAAGGAATTCCGATATGATGGGTGCAGCAGACATCCCATTGAATTCTGCCCTAAGTGTGATGCTAGGGATCGGACGAGCACGATCAATTAGCAAAGACAAGGTCTGATGAACGGCACTTGTGATTACTGGAGACTTGTAATCATCTGAGTCATACTCGACCATTGTTCCTTGAATTCTTGTGTTCCAATTTTTCTCTAAATCCATTGCTGATTGCAGCTTATTAAGACTCTCCTGTCTCTCATTCTCTGCCCATAATTGAAGCCAATCTGGGTGATCACAGAAGACACAAAGAACTGAGATCCTCTGCCAACTGTCATCATCCTTTACCGTAAGTAGCAGTCCAGTACTCGAGATTAAATCTTGAATCCGCTTGTCAAAAGATATCATTAGATCAACAAGGCTGAGCCACGAGACTCTAGCCTGATACGCCGTGCTGCTTGCATCACTTGAGCTACTACTTTCTTGAAGAAGTTCAATCTGCTTAGGAAATATCTCTTTCACCAAGTATGTAGACA
>CM041637.1:8246378-8262430 GCA_023333625.1 Bothriochloa decipiens
CGGGTTGCAGAAGTGGAACCAAAGCATATTGATGAGAGTAAACCAGGCCAAAATTCAGACATTGAAGCTGTCAAGGAAACTCAGATTGTTTGTGAGAATATGGAGAAAACTCAGAGTTCCTTGGAACAAACTGTTGAAATGATCAGTGACCGCTCAGTTACAACTGATAAGTACAGTTTGGAAGAATCACAGTCATCATCTGATCTGCCGGCATCAGACCAGACTGGTGTCACTGATGAAAATGTTCTGAAGAAGTTTGTGGAAATCTCTGAGAAAGTTGATTACTCCTCTTCTTCCAGGGAGCAATCATCTTCGTTTACGAAAGAGGAGAAAGTTTTGCACCCTCAAACATCTGATCAGCCATCTCCTCCTGTGAGTGCTTTCAATTCAACCGAGTCACATGAGCCTTTGAGCTCCACATACCTACCTGTCAGCTCCTTCCCAGAAGCTGCTGCCACACAAGGGATGCTGCAACAGGTATGAAATTTGCATTGCTCTGAGTGAAGCACAATACCACATACATTATCAAATTATACATTTGTTATTGGTCTAGCTGGTCGTACCATTCTTGTTTTTGGGGGCAATGTAAAAATGTAAAAGTTTTGCCTGGAGATCACGGGCAAGCGTTGTAGGCGTGTGTGTGTGTGTTCGTGCATGCATGTACGCTGTGTATGGCTATTTTGGCCTAACTATCCTTTTCTTAATGCAATGATATGCAGTCCTCCTGCATATTCGAGAAAAAATATAATTTAATCTGTTTCAATGCTTAACATTTTAGTGCAACATTGTTACATTGGGCCTACTCGCTGCAGCTCGCTGCAGCTGCAGGTTTAGCAGTTCTTTCCCATTTTTTAGTTCACCAACTGCAGCAGAAAGTGAACTTCACTAAAAAAAAGCAGAAATTCTTTTACTTTAATTCCATTTCATTGTATTCTATGTACTAGTTTTGGGCCACACTAAAAAAAAGCAGAAATTCTTTTACTTTAATTCCATTTCATTGTATTCTATGTACTAGTTTTGGGCCACACTATCCATAAGCCAATCTTGAAACCCTCAGCTGGACTTGGGGTGATTATAAAATTTCAACTTAATTCTTTTTTTGTCAGCTTGCAAAACTAGCAAAGCGACTGTTTTCTTTTTAGGAAGAAAGATGAATTCTACTTGTGTTTCTGCTCAGTTAAATTTGGTATTCTACACTTGGTTAGTTTACCATAGGAAAGGACTCGAGATTTCACAATTAACTATAGGTTTTCTGTTTCACTAAATGTTACAATGTAATAGCACTATATTGAAGCTCATTCATTATTTGCTGTGGTTGTATGTATTCCAGCTCATGGGGATGCAGAAGGACTTGGAAAAGCAGCTCAGTACTGTGGTTCCTACATCCATCGCAAAGGAGGGCAAGAGACTTGAGACATCATTAGGGCGCACTGTAGAGAAATCGATCAAGGCTAATATTGATGCGTTTTGGGTTCGTCTCCAGGAGGAAAACACTAAGCGTGAAAAGGCTGATAGAGAGCGAATGCAGCAATTGGTTACTCTCATTACAAACTCAATAAATAAGGACTTACCTTCTAATCTGGAGAAGTCTCTTAAGAAAGAAATTTCTTCACTTGGGCCTGTTGTTGCGCGCTCAATTTCACCTATTGTTGAGAAGTGCCTAACCTCTGCTGTTTATGATTCAGTTCAGGTTAGTTATTTCCTTCTGTTCTGTGTTTATTATGCTTAATTTGATCATGCTTCCTCACTGATTATTTGTTTTCAGAAAGGGGTGGGTGACAAGGTGTGCAATCAGCTGGAGAAGTCTATTACTGGAAAACTTGAAGCTACGCTTGCCAGGCAAATCCAAATGCAGTTCCATACATCTGGAAAACAGGCTCTTCAGGTATGGATCTCCTTTTATATAGATGTTGTAAAGCAACATATTATTCCCCAATCCCCATTTAACATGGCATGCTTTATCTATTTGCTAGGCATGAATATCTTTGCAAATTGCTTCAGATGTTCAGATATGATGTTTTGGTGCCTTTGTTTTAGCTATGCTATGCCTACTGATCGGTTTTAAATGGATGCATGCAGGATGCTTTGCGTACTAGCTTTGAATCATTGCTTGTTCCAGCCTTTGAGCAAGCATGCAAGACAATGTTTGAGCAAGTAGATGGTGCATTTCACAAGGGAATGTCTGAGCACTCCATTGCTATTCAACAGCAAGTTGAGACTGCACATACTCCGTTAGCGCTAACTCTAAAAGTAAGTTCAGGGCCTACTTTTGATATACTTGTATGCCAAATAACAATTACATCGATTGATGGATACTCATTTCATTCCGGCCATCTGCTAAGAAATGACTTCTGTATTTTGTTTTTTTTCTCTACTCCCAGGAAACCATCAATTCTGCATCATCAATCACCCAGAGTTTTTCGCAAGAGTTACTTGATGGCAATCGGAAGCTATTGGCACTTGTTACTTCTGGGAATGCCAAGGCACATAATGCCAGTGCATTGCAGCCCATTAATGGTCCTATGGGTGGCCCCCAAGAGGTGGATGCAGACAATTTTCCGTTTTCAATAACACTGCTGATCAGAATTTGTTTATTTTATTTCATTTATGTCTGCTCTTTTCATGTATTTAGTTTCATATCTGTTATAAGTCTGTTGGTCGGTTAATGATAACTCTATTACTTTGTATTCAGTTAGAATATAAAGAATGAACTAACAAGCATGCATGTAAACATTAATCTACCTTCCTTTTTTGACAGCCTGAGGCTCCGTTAGATCCAATGAAAGAGCTGAGCAGACTGATATCTGAACGAAAGTTTGACGAAGCATTTACAATGGCTCTTCAAAGGAGTGATGTTTCCATAGTATCATGGCTGTGCTCCCAGGTATCTTCCTTCCACCAAATTGACCAGCTAAGATGGACCCTAGTTCCCCATATTAGAACCTTGTTTTGGCTTTGTGATGCTTATACCCCCTTGTACAGGTTGATTTGCGGGCATTATGTGCAATGGCCCCAGTGCCTCTTAACCAGGGGGTCCTTCTGGCCTTATTGCAGCAGCTAGCAATTGACATTCACAATGACACATCACGAAAGGTTCAATGGATGACAGATGTTGCCATGGCAATCAACCCAGCAGACCAGATGATTGCGGTGCATGTGCGACCTATCTTTGAACAAGTCTACAACCAGTTGGCCCACCAGCGGACTCTCCCCACCATGACCGCAGCAGATGGCACCAGCATCCGTGTGATCATGCATGTAATTAACTCAGTTCTGCTTAGCTACAAGTGATAGTAGCTATGCAACTGTGGGAAGTATGGCCTATTCTATCTTGTATAGAGAAATTTTGAATGGCAAAGGGAACCAACAACCCAGGAGGGTGATGGCGTGACATTGTAGCCGAGAATACTTACAAGAGGGTGGAGGCTACTCCTTGGTGTAAATTTGGCGTCTGTCGCTCTTGAAATTGGACTATTGTAGTAATTGGGCATCCTTGAATTCTCTAGGTCATGTTCATTTGTCATGATCGTCTTGTATTTCGGCCCTACCTTTATGGAATGGGTCGAATATATCAGTCGGACCTTGTAGCTTGGACAGTTTGGAGCCAATACCCGCTGCTTAGTGGTGGTTGATCCACACATTTTTGAAGTACAATGTAGACGTTTATGGAGGTAACTGCAAAACTGATGTTTTTCTGTTTGGCTATTCGCTACGTTCTTAGTTATGTGATGTAGTGGAATTGGAATCCGATGGACCAGGACCCCGAGACGCCCAAAGCGTGTTTGATTGTTTTGAGGCAACAAACTCTGCATTTGATCAGTAGTGCGTAGTGCCCACTGGGTCATGCTACTAAAATCTCGATCGATAGATTGTAATTATTATTCTCGAATTGGACGGATATATCAATTGAGGTAGCTGAACGTCACAACTTTATATTTTGAGATGGGACGTTAAAACTAGAGCCGCTGGTTGGTGTCTGAACTAGCCGTTAACAGCTAATCTATTTCAAGTTTTAACTTTTTTGAAAAGTTAAATATCTCAAGTTTGACTAAATTTATAGAAATTATAACTTTTTTGAAGAGTTATATTCTTTTTGTGACGAACGTTCAAATTATATAAAAAATTACAAAGATTAATAACATCGAATAGTTATAGTATGAAAAAATAATTAATTAATAAAAATGTATAATACTTATATGACATCACAAATATTATTTTTTTATATAATGAATTTGATCAAACTTAATACGCTGACTATAAAAAATGTTGATTCTCAACATTCGAAGTTAACTTAAAATATTCTGCATCAGCAAAGCAGAATCCAAATTGAAGATGCAAGATGCCGTCAGTTTTATTGTTATTAGTATGCAAACGAGAAATTCGAATGAAATATAGCAAGCCTCCATGCTTGCAGTGTACACAGATAAACAGTTAGCATTGCTTCAATCCCAAACAGCGTTCTTAAATACGTTTAGATAAGAAATACAAGCCGAGAGCTTTCAAACGCTCCAAATGAGCATTACACAAACCACGTTGCTACAAAACCCTGCACAACCCAATATATAGCGCAACAACCTATGGCGCATAACCTAACTCCCCAGTAGCAGGAAACACAACTCCGGATATATGTTTTATCAGGTACGGCCGCCTCGATGCTGGTGGCGCGAGACCGTATTGGGCCAGTAGCCAGCGAGGCAACCCCATGTGTACACATGATCGGTCTCAGAATAGATGATTTGGTTGGTTCTCCCTTCATGATGCTTGCAACTTTGTTAACTACTCCCTTGTCTTAGCTCTCTTCATTCCAAGGCTGTTGTGGAAAGGGGACGCTGAACCAGACCTCTGCATCCCTTCCTCACGAAGGGTGCCATTAAGCATTGCAAGCTCCCGTAGCTGCTGCTTCTTGAAGAAGTCCTGGGATTCATCCTGCAAAGTAGAAAACAAGAGTCATTCAGGTATCAATTCTTCAAGATGGACTAAAAGCAAGCAATCTAAGAGTTTTAAAAGGATAAAGGTGTTGATGGCATACCACAGGCTTCAGCAGATCTTCAAGGATCTCGCGGGCTTGCATCAGGCGAGCATCAATGATTTCAACAGGTAGCTCTGCCTCAACTAATATATGAAGGGGTTCATTCAGGTGTTCATATCCGGGCTTCCCTCGCATCATATCCTCCTGAAAAATAATAGCATAAGTGACCCCCAATGCCATAACACAATGTAAACAGAAATCCACTAGATGTACACATGCATAAAGGTAGCTGGGCCATCTAAGGATGGATGGCCCCATTCTGGGGAGTACCAGAAAGTGTTTCTTTTTTTAAAGAATCACCAGGTCAGTGTGGTCTTTCATACCAAGACACAGACAGGAAGGTACATAAAAAAATAATTTAAAAAAACAAACAGGAACAAAAGGTAAAACAGCCATATTTTCCTAGCCAGAGGTTCTTGGATTCAGGGTTGATTTCACTTTGACTGACTCAAGTCATACATGGCAAATCAAGTCCATAAGTTCATGTTTCATACATAAACTCCAATCCTCCAGATTTCTGAGTACGTCTAACTACCAAGTCCACAAGGCTAATTCTTACCCGTGCTGGATCTTTGATGCTGCCACGACCTCTTATCAGCACGCGGCAATCTGTATTTGCCTCCACCCGCTTCAAGGAATTTCCTCTTGGACCAAGGATGCGGCCAACAAAATTGTACTAGGAGGATATACATAAAAACAAGATGAGAATGTAGCAACTCAAGAGTATAACAGTTTGTGAAATAGCACACTTACTGTTGGATATTTGTCTACTGGGATATCGACCTTCATTGTTTTCTTAACAATAAGTCCAGAGGAGCTGCCCTGTGATCCTCCAAGCCAGCTATAAGCTGGTGAACTCTGCATAGTTACAAGTTGATCATATTATAAGTTTAGAATACCTTTTCTGACTAAGTGATGGAAATGGAGTAAAGTGAGTAGCTAAGATAGCAAATTAAAATCAACAGAATTCAAGCCAAAGTAAAAGCCATCGTGCAATGCGTACAGTTTGATGGATCTGAATAAGTAAAGGATTATGCTGAAAAGAGTGACGATGACACATCCAGCTATTCCTGTGCACATGGATTCTATTTTACTTCTGCTGTTGAGCCAACGTACAAAAATTAAGAATAATATGTTTATGATCAGGCATAGCTGTCACAAGTCACTCTATATCGAATATGAGCTACTGTTGCTGAAACATAAAATTGATAGCAATCTGGTCAGAACAGTCAGCGGATTGCCAGATTCTGATGTAGGATGGGAAACTGATTAGAATTGCCAGACTTTCAACATATGGAGCCAAATTAGTGACAATTAGCGTTAGCATGTTATCCAAACTTCGACACATGGAACATAGAAAAGAATTTAATGCAATCTTGGAACCCACTGCCTGAAAGGGATTATATTATAGTAAGCAAGTTAGCATAGGGGCCAAGTAGTACGAAGAATGTAAGCATCTACAGTTCAGTAAAAATCAGTTAGAGAAAACCTGATCTAAGCTTTCAAGATCGTAAATTAAACATGAAGAGTAAGTAAGTCATGTTAAATAGTCAGTATCCATACTTCTGATTGAAACGCAGATGTCCACCCATTCATGTCAGTAGCTGCTCCATTTGAATATAATCCTCCCGTTGTTAGTGGACTACCATGTTCAAGGCCACTTTGATTTAAAAGGGCCGCGTTCTCCAATAGTGTGGAAACACGTAAAATTTCTGCTCCAACATTGCAATTACAAGCACAAGATGTAGAAAAAGTCAGCAGTTAGAATTAGTGATTAGTAAATGCAGTTAGCATTAGTGATTAGTCAAGGCAGTCAGAATTAGTGAGTAGTAAATGCATAGATAACCTCACGTTGTTAGGATCAAGACATTGATTTGGAAGAAATTTTCCATCTTAAAAATACACAGCTTGTGCAGTCAGAACAGAGTCAAGTTCTTTTATCTAAAATATACAAATATATCAAGTAAGTACTATGGCAATCTGTCAACAACAAAAGAAGCTGCAAAAGAAAAACTTATAGTATGATAAAAAAAAAATCATCGAAAACAAAACAAGCAGATATGCAATATAACACCTACATGAAAAAAAATGCAAAATAAATGTTTTATAGGATTGTAACAATTTGTCACATCCATGTACCCCAAAAGAAGAAAATCAGTTTCTCTGGCTCAATCTCTGCAGATCATCCTGTCATTATCATATCGAAGTGAACAGAAACAAAGAGGTGTGCTTCTATCTATTAATCCAAAACACATGAACCATCCTATATTTCTCACCAAGCTCTAACTTTATGTGGATTTTAAATAAACAGAGGAGTGCACGTTGTTTGTCACTGTAAGCACAAAAATGATCCTCAAAATTTAATCATATGGATCTCTTCACCCAGCCAACCCAAACCGGGAGTCATGCACACTCGCGTGCCTCAAAGGAAACCACAATTCTACGAATTATTGTTACCTCCAACTGATCATTTTCAGCAATCAAGTGTTCACTGCTGTGCCATTCTAGGAAGGGAATTCAATGACACTATGGTATGATTTGATTGCTATAGCTAGAGTGATCAGAGAGAGAGAGAGAGAGAGAGAGAGAGAGAGCTGGTACTCATTCAATAACTGCTGGGTGCACTTGCCAGAACCCTCTTGAAGAATTTATGGTAACGACAGAAAAATGCAAGTCTCTAAATTACCACTAAATATCACAGGGCTACACAGAAATCAAGAAGCATCTTCATAATGAAACCAATACATTGAAACAACAGCAAAATGGCAGGGTTAGTGCTACTTAAGACATTTGCCTTTGGGCCAACACACAGCAACCAACAAGGCAACGACTCAGACCAATGGTGCAACACACCCAAAAGAGTTTTCTATTTGTATTTGTTTCCCTTTTTTTTTTTTGTGGGGGGGGGGGGGGGCTGGTGTTTAGAATTGCCGAGTAAATACAATCTGGAAAAACGGATTCAAAACAAAAGAAAGAGAAAAGAGACCGGTTCGGTGTGAGTTGGATTCATATTTCCACAATGAAATAGCGAGAAACAAGAAATGATTTTGCGGTAAGTCTAGCTCATCCGAATCTGAACAAGAGGTGCAGAATGTACACCAACACCAAGCCAACTACTCCTACATCGCAACAGAATATTCTGAATGCGTGGCAGGCTGGCATCCAGCAGTACCAGTGCATCCAGCTACGGGTCATTCATGCTTCATCTGCTCAAATGCATCACGTTCAAATGGCATGACGGCACGAGATCTAACCTTGATTCAGCAACCGTACGCTATGCGGGATCACTGGGATGAACGGGCCAAGCTTGTGCCTCTCCGCGAGCAGTTCGGCAAGGTACCTACAAAAGCATCGGAACATGGTCATCATTCATCATGTCATGTGTGAGAACAGCTATGCAAAGACAATTTTTTAAGTACAAAACAGGGTACCCTGGAAATTCAGAAAATTCCCCAAAATCCCACGGCACACAAATGAAAGGGCCATAACGTGATCACGAACTGAACCAAGTAGATACTCAGCTCAGCGACTCGCTTGTTGAATCCAGCAGAAATCCAGCGAAAGTACGACGAGAAGCGACTTTGACCAAAAACGGGAGATCTTGCAGAGGCGAATCAGATCCGATGCTGAAAGGGCCTAAAACCTCGGCGCGCTACACTAGATTCAAAGCGTGAAAACTTCGATGCTCCCCAGAACGGACGACCCAGGCAGGCCCCAATTCGCTCCTCCAGGGCGCGATCGGAGCCGACACGAAGCAGGGGAGTGCGATGACTTACTTCTCCTGTTCGGCGACGGCGGCAGAGGGGGTGCGGAGGCCGGCGATGCGGGGGGAGTGCGGGGTGGTCGACGGCGAGGGCGAGTAGGCCATGTACCGTCCCGACGACATGTCTGCTGCTGCCGCTGCCGCTGCCGCTGCTGCTCTCCCTCCCTCGGCGAGATCTCAGGGGCCCCGGACTATCGAGACGTCGTCGGATGGAGCTGCTGGCCTGGTAGATGGCGGCGGCGGCGGCGGCGGGGAGGGAGGGAGGGAGGGAGAGGAGAGGGGGAGTTGGAGGGGGTGGAGCGAGGGCTTATATGGGTGCGCAGGAGTAGACTCGAGTAGTGGTAGGCGCCGCGCGGCGCGCGCGGTAACAGCCTGGGGAAGGTGAAGTGAATAGTGGCCGGGGCGAGCGTGGAGAACGGAGGGGGAGGTTGCGGGCGGGCGGGCGGCGCCCGGTCTCCCGGTGGTGGTTGGTAAATTTGCCGGGAGAGCGCGAGGAGGGTGGGAAATCTGACAGATCATCAGGATCAGATTCAGACGAGGGGGAGCGCCCTCCGTGACGTCCGATGAGCAACGTACGGTCCATATATACGCTGGAACATACTATAACTGGGCTACTAGACTGTACCACTATATATAGACATATTTTTCTGAAAAAAAAATCCTACGCATACCTCATCATGAGTCAAATTTCACTATCCCGAATGGAACTCTACGGCGGCGGTCAAAAACGATATGCGATTTAATAGAGACCCCGGCCACTACTGGGTGAGATTTTGGGGACTGTTTGGTTGCCGCCGCAACTCGCCGTGAGAAAAGTTTGTTTGGTTGTTCAGTAAAGTTTAGCTACCACATTTATTTGCTTCTGTTCACCGGTCCTTTAGCCAGTGGCGGGTGTGACGAGCTTCTCATCGTCTCGGCCGTGGCAACGCTACTGACACCACACTGTGGCGTGGCTGATTAAGGCTGTGAACCAAGCAACCCCTTAAAAAAGCATCATTTATATGGTGGAGCTCAAATCAAAATCAATGGAGTTCTATCAAATAAGGCCTTATTTAGATACCAAAGTTGGTGCACCAACTTTGCATAGTAAATTGTGTTAAACACAGTAGTAATTTTATTTTTATTTGATAATAATTGTCTAAACATTGATTAATTAGGCTTAAAATATTCGTCTCGTAAAGTACAACAAAACTGTGTAATTAATTTTTTATTTCATCTATATTTAGTATTTTATATATGTGCCGGTATTTTGATGTGACGAGAAATCTTGTTTTTGCATAGTGAAATTTAGGGGTGAAATCTGGAATCTCAATAAGGCCTAGGATGAGATCTTAATTGGGTATGAGGGCTAAGTATTCTCCACCCATGATAAATATCTACCGCTGATTCAGGAATGATTGACATCACCCACCATTGTTGTAGCTCCTACGACGAGTTGCTATCGTCCATTACGTGTTTCATCTAACTAATGAAATGTAACGTGTAGAACACAAGATGTGGTGGTGGCCACGGGAGGATAAGCCAGTACATAGATGATGATGACTTCTGACGAACAAGCTACGCTCAAGTTTACCCCCTCCTGGTCCTGGTTGCTTGCGTCTTCAAGTTACAGTTAGTATTTACCAATGCAAAGGGCAAAGAAGTATACAGCACAAAAGGAAGATGGTAAGCTCTCATGTGGAACAATCTATTGTTTTTTACTCGACATTTCTGCAGATGGTTATAGTATTTTTTGATTAGATGATTTCTATAGGTAAATTATTACGTAGCAAGCAGCTCGCTAAATAAGCACTAGAGCCATCAATGTCATTACCTGAGGCGATATTAGCAGAGGACAGTTGTCCGTGCAGTAGGTAATACTCCTATTTATGGAGTACACATAATGATAGACCCTACTGTATTAGAGAACGATAATACAGACCATAAATAGACATCTGTATATTCTACATCACGGGTGTCAATGCTACCACACGCTAGCTACGGAATACTTATCTTGCAGAATACACGAGCGACGACTCGCATGATTAACTGAACCGTTCTTGATTCTCAGTACGTTAAGAAATTGCGAGATAACGATAATGATAAAAACAGCGCTGAAAAGTACGAAGCAGACACAGCACATTCATCCCATTCCCATCCCATCATCTGATATGAGAGAAAAATACAAGACGCCCTCCCAGAGGCAGACGATGCATCGCATGCCACCTGTTCCTGCATCCTGCCTGCCATCGATCTACCAAGGAAATAGGAAAATGCACCGCGCAAAGAAGCATCATCGGTGGACGAACGGCGCGAACGGTGATGAGCAGATAGATGCTGCCCATTACTGTAATGGCAATACATACATTACGTTACATTGGCCGCTGGACGGCGGATCGGTTCAAGTCAGAGGTGATCGATCGCTCGGCACGGCAGGCGGGAACGGGATGCATGAATGGCGATGACCCAGCCGCGCGTCCCGATCAGCCAGCCTGTTCTGTCGCGGCGAAAGGGAAAGGCCCCGTAGGCAAAAGCGAAAGGGCGCCGGGTGTTGATTGCGCCGCGAGAAAAGCGGGGGCGGGGCCGAGGAGGATCGATCCACCTGCCAACATCTTCTTCTTCTGCTGCTGCTGATGGCAACGCCACTGATTTGTCCACCTGGGACCTGGTCCACCTCCCCACTGCCACTCCCCAGATTCACATTCCGTCAGGCTGCAGCCTAGTTACAGTCACACTCCAGCCAGCGTCATGGCGCAGACAAAACTGAAGCCATTTTCCGCAAGTTTCACGGTGTTTGAAGTCGACGGCGCGGCCGTGGGGAGTTGGATCGGGACGCCAATGCTTTGGGCGCCGCAGCTGAGTGCAGGCGTCTCGCGCGCGTGTTAAAGAAACGGACATAATCATTGGCGCAAAGCGTCCAGGAAGGCGCCAACGCCAGCAAATTTTGGTAGTTGTTGGCTCGTTGCAAGCTGCAGGCGCCGGAACGCAGCGCAGTTCAGGGATCCAATGCCAATTTCCAATGCCGCCTACCAAATTCTGGCCGGTAGTTACTCATATTATTATTATTATTATTATTCTGTGTTTCAGACATCGGGGCCCTACGTCCACGTAAGCTGTCACTTGCCTACCTGTACTGGCCTACTGGGCCTATCGGATTGTTGTTTCTTTCAAGAAACCCGAATCGCTGGTGCGGCGGAGATGCTAGGGTACGTATATGATATTGGTAAGAGTGCGATCCAAGGGAAAAATTACTGTGCAGAGACAGTAAGGTCAAATAATGTTGGGTGTGTGCTATCGCCTGTGTAGGCGTACCTTTTCCGTTTGCAGGTGTGTGCGAATTGTGATGGTGACGAGCTAAACTGGGTTTTTACCAGTTAACTGTGAATCTTAATCACCGTTACCACCAATCATTACCAACAATGGCACATTGGGTTCACATGTACTAGCAGCAACCTTTTATTCTCCTCTGTCATTTCTGGAGGGCTCGGCGGAGAATTAACCCCATAGCTTCAACTCTTTGTTATAGATGATTCACCAATTGTTTGAACTATTTGTAGGGCCAACTCGATCTTTGACTCTTGGTATGGAGAGAGCCTAAATTCTCGAGTAACTGTCCACCTATCTACTTCTATAGAAAGAAATTACGTATACCCTCCGTTCCATAAATAAAAGAACGTTTTTGACTTTAATAATTCATGTTTAACTATTCATCTTATTTAAAAAATTTTCATATATATTGTTTATCTTCTTATCACTTACTTTATGATTATATATATTTTTATAATAATTTATGTATTTTATTATTTAATTAAAAAATTTGAATAAAACAAATGATAAAAAAAATTATAGAAGTTAAAAACGTTCTTTTATCTATGGAACGGAGGATGTACGTGGCTTAACCCTCGAATGAAGGTTCCGTACAAGATTCACTTGGCCCGTGGTAAACCCACGCGTCCAATTTGAGACGCCTTGATTGCTTCACATGTGCGGCATATGGCTGCAATCACAGGATAGCAATAGTCCAGTTCCTTCATCAGCATACATGGGCCCTTTTCTGGACATCGGACCTACTGACATGAAAAAAATAACACAACATGTCATTATGCATCTTACGATTTCTTTTCAAAAAATATATATAAATAACCTAAACATTATCTACGTACCAAACTTTTAACTCTGTTAAATGAAATCTCTAGCCATAACACTACGTACTAACAATAAATACTTCAAATGCACCTTAAAACAATGCCACAATAATATGCTATATATGTCAAGTCGATGAATCTTTATTTTCTATAAACATTTAAATTCTAACAATTATAAATGTACTTATTTACACTAACTCTGATATATGCTGGTCTGATTAAACACATACATACTGAACTTACCACCACATAATCCTAAGGCCAGTCTCAATAAACAGTTTTATGGTACAGTTACCAAGACTATAAACTAGATAACCGAGCCAGATGAGTTTCATGGGGATGAAACTCTTCTCTCATCTGATAAAACCTCCTCATTTAATGACCCTATCAACTCAGCAATTTTGTTGATATGACACCCCTTTTAATATGTATGACATTCCCATAAAAACATGCATTGAGACTGGCCTAACTACAAATCGTAACACATTTTTGAAAAACTTGTAGGATCGGTGCAAGGAATAAGAGGAGATACTTTCTTAAAACGTTCTTTTCTTCTTGTTTCTTTGATTGGGGAAGGGAAACAATGATCTATACAAAGAAGGGTCATTAGGCTAATGCCAAGCTCTCTGCATGGTTACATTTGATGCGATTTAATCAAGCTAGGCACTTTGTCATGGCTTGGCTTCCACACAAAAGCACCATGTGGTTGGGTTGATCCATTGGGAATACCGTGGCACCCTAACTCGTATCACCCAATGCGACGCAATTTGGTGGTCACTTGCACCACATCTATTAGCGCAATAAAAGAAATTAATTCTTAAAAAGTTCAATTAGGAAATGAGTTGTTAGGTCATTATCTATGGAGAGTTTCGTGACGTTGTTTTTAAGGCTATCACATCATATACAATTGAAATGATTATTCAAATAAATATGAAATCGAAACATGGATGATACATCCATCCTCAATATGTAGTTTCATTATATTGTTTCATAGACATTTAATTTCATGATTTATATAGAGTTTTCCTTAATGTGTAGTTTCATTATATTGTTTCATAGACATTTAATTTCATGATTCATATAGAGAGTTTTATTACTTTTCTCTGTTCTTAAAAACGTTGTCATCATATCATAAAAATATACATATGTGACGACCTATTAAATGTAGATGAAACTTATATGGACCTTCGTTGAGACTAGTCTTACGACATTTCTTAGCTGTGAACACATGAGATAGTCGTGTTCGTCAACTTAAACTTTGTATCAATCTCACCAGCCATCTCTTATGATCTATCACGAACCTACTAACTTTTTCTCACGCATAGTTTCTAGTACGGACTAGTCTCACAACAGTTCTTAGTTGATAGTATTCATACTTGCCAATCAATATAGTCGGGTTCGTCAACTTAAACTTTGTATCAATCTCACCAGCCATCTCTCATGTGATCTATCACGAACATACTAACTTTTTCTCATGCATAGTTTCTTGTACACTAATCCTCCTCTCTCTTCTCTTCACTTTTTATACATGGCACATCGGCACTTTGTCTACTTGATGAAATCCTAATTAATTACTATTTTTTCTCTTGTAAGAAAAAGATCCCCATCCCACCCACGAGGCCACGACCCACCCGACGCCATGAGCTTACGGCTGCTTACCGCGAGCGAATCCAGCACCACCATGTGACCAAGGTTGGCTAATGGCTTTTTTTTTTTTTAGAGAATAGGTTGGCTAATGGCTTCAGAAAGTCAGAAATAGGAGAAGAATTAATCCTCCTCCCACGTCGCCGTGCTCGTTTTGCGCGTCCACCAGCCCGCCCCCCAACCCCACCCAGCGCGACGAAGCCGGGGGGCGATCGCTCCAGCGCCGCCGGCGACCTCACCCCCCGGGAGCCGCCGGCGGTACCCCGCTCCCTACCACGCCTCGTCGAACTCTCAGGCCTCAGGTTCGTTGGTTTATCTGTTTGTTTTTTCTTCCAACATTTCTGCCGTGCGGATCCTCTGATTCGACCGCTGGCGCGGTTAGCTCCTTGATCCGCTCGTGAGGGGGGAGAGAATGTGCTGCGTCGCGATCGTCTGGATGTGATTCGATTTATGCGAGCGCATCTGATTTCGCTGGGTCCCGGGTGTTTGTTTGACACCTCGATTGGTCCCTACTGCAGAGTTTGAAGCATGTAGGCATTTCATGCGATTTCGAGTTGGAACGCGACCATCAGCACACGCTGCTGGAATGGAAACTAGGTTGATTCGCGTCGCATCGGAAGGCTGGGACAATCGATTAACATCTCAGCTCTTGTTCCCTGGAATATAGGGTGGTTCATGCTTTGGATGAAATCGAGATACTGGTCAGCTATGAACAGATACCAATAGATTCCATACACACGACCCCCCCTCCCCTTCGCCCAAATCGCCCCCAGTTGTTCATGCTGTATATTTCAGTTTGTAATCCTGCCTGATCTAGGCCGAATTCTTTCTGCCAGGCTTCAGAACACATGGCATTTGCATGTTCCTTTGGGGCTGGGTGACCACCGTCTTTGGGGTATTGCGGTGGCAGAGGCAAGGGAGGGCTATTGGTTCTTGTTCTGCGTTGTAGTCGTGTACATCTTGTGATTGCAGAGCTTATCAATGTGAGAGGAGCCAACCACGCATAATTAGCAGGATGATCGGTTCTTTGACTTCGTTTCAGTTTTGTCTAGGAGATAAATATGAAAAGAAATTTCACAGACCAACCCTATGTGCTTGATATCCAGGATTCACAAATATGTTCTAGCCCCAACATTAGTTCTTTTATATGCTTCATTTTTCAACAACCAAACTTTAAGTTATATTTGGCCTGATATTCATTGGCTAGTGAAACCTTATTTGTAGTGATGGACCAGCAGCTGTATAGTGATTCCTGTGTATCATGGAGCTATGTTCTTATGAAATTAAAAGCTTCAGATTTTGTTCTCTTATTTGACATGTTTGTTTGTTTCATCATGATAAGAAAATGATCCTTAACTCATCTAATCCATATGTTGTCTGCAGGTCTAAGTAGTTCGTGTGGTTTTGTGAGTTATCCAAAGTTGAACCGCAAAGATGAGTACTGCTAATCGCTATCAACACATCAAGTCAACCAAGCCTGTTGTAGGTATAT
>CM041637.1:8284559-8299230 GCA_023333625.1 Bothriochloa decipiens
ATTTCAAATATGGAAATCATTTTTTTAGGGTTGGACTTAGACTTATACACTATGCTTGACACTAGTGTAAACACAGTTTACACCTCAAGTACATAGAGTATAAATTAAGCATTTGCGATGACATTCGAAAATAGGGTTTTATTATTTCATGTGACAAACATTGCAGAAACTCAATCAACCTATATAATATAAACTTGTTTTAGTGGATGCACATTAAGGTGAACTTAAACATGAATGCTTTGCAGTGCATATGATGACATGGCATGTTTTAGTTAATATAACACCAGAGGTATTACAGCCTTCCCCCCTTAAGGAAATCTCGTCCCGAGATTTAAAGCTTCGAGTGAAGTAATGGAAAAGGAAAGGTGTCAGAAAAACATATTTCTACTAAGTTTATAAGGGAAAGGAATTGTACCACTCATAGAGAAGTTACAACTCATAGAAAGAATTATTACTTTAGATAGAAGCATAAAACTCCGGGAAATTCTCCAACAGGTAATCCTCTGATTCCCAAGTGGCTTCTTCTTCTGAATGTTGATTCCATTGTATTTTGTACCATTTGATTGTTCTGCTTCTAGTAACACGATCCTTCTGATCCAAGACTCGAATTGGGGATTCAGAGTAAGTCAAATCAGGTTCAAGTTCAATACCCTCAACATCAATGATTTTATCTGGCACACGGAGGCACTTTTTGAATTGGGACACATGGAACACATTGTGCACAGCCGACAATTGTTCAGGTAATTGCAGACGATATGCTGACTGTCCACATCTTTCTATAATTGGAAATGGTCCAATATAACGAGGTGCTAACTTACCCTTAACTCCAAATCGGGTAACTCCTTTCATGGGTGACACTTTTAGGTATACATGATCTCCATTATTGAAATACAATGGTCGACGCCTTTGATCTGCATAACTCTTCTGACGGGATTGTGCTATTTTGATATTTTGTTGTATCTGTTTAACTTTTGCTTCAGTTTCTTTTACCAAATCAACTCCGAAGAATCTTCTTTCTCCGGGCTCAGACCAACTTAATGGAGTTCTACATCTGCGACCATATAATGCTTCAAATGGTGCCATTTTGATGCTTTCTTGATAACTATTATTATATGAGAATTCTGCTAAGGGTAAACATTCATCCCATTTCTCTGGAAAATTAAGAACACATGCTCTCAACATATCTTCAAGTATTTGATTTACTCTTTCCGTCTGACCTCCTGTCTAAGGATGGTAAGCTGTACTGTGCAAAAGATCGGTACCTAAAGACCTGTGTAGTTGTTTCCAAAACTGGGAGACAAACTGCGTGCCTCTATCGGAAACAATAGTCTTTGGTATTCCATGAAGACTTACGATGCGCTCAAAATATAGTTTGGCATACTATGAAGCCGAATTTGTAGTTTGAACTGGAAGAAAATGTGCAGACTTGGTGAGTCGATCCACTATAACCCAAATTGAATCAAAACCCTTTGTTGTCCTGGGTAGACCCACGATAAAGTCCATACTGATATCTTCCCATTTCCAAGTTGGAATAGGTAATGGCTGAAGTTCTCCTGCTGATTTCAAATGAACAGCTTTGACCTTCTGACAAGTATCACACTGAGCCACATACTTAGCAATCTCTATTTTCATTTTGGTCCACCAAAATCTCTGTTTCAGATCATGATACATCTTATTACTACCTGGATGAATAGAAAACTTTGACAGATGTGCTTCGTCAAAGATCTTTTGTTTTAACTCAGAATCTTTTGGTATGACCAGACGATTCTTATACCATAGGACATCCGCTTCATCGATTATGAAACAAGGATTCTTTTCATTTCTAATTTTCTTTTTAATACACTTAATTCCCTTATCACTTCTCTGAGCAGCTATAATTTGGTCTCTGATATTTGTCTCAACAACAATGTTAGACAAACTTCCTTGTTGCACCATCTCTATACCCAGTTTTTCTATGTCATGACATATAGAGATATCCAAAGGCTTCACTGTTAAACAATGACAGTGACCTTTTCGACTAAGTGCATCTGCCACTACAGTGGCTTTGCCAGGATGGTAATAGATTTCCAAATCATAATCATTAATCAGCTCTAACCATCTTCTTTGCCTCATATTCAAATCATCTTGAGTGAATATGTATTTTAAACTCTTATGATCACTGTAAATATTACATTTATTACCCCATAAATAATGTCGCCATATCTTTAAGGCATGGACAACAGCTGCCAACTCCAAATCATGGGTGGGATAATGCTCCTCATGTTTCTTCAGCTGTCTAGAAGCATATGCAATGACTCTCCCTTCTTGCATTAACACACATCCGATACCTATACCCGAAGCATCACAATAGACATCGAACGGCTTCTCAATGTTTGGTTGTGCTAGAACAGGTGCAGTAGTCATTAGTTTCTTCAATTTCTGAAATGCCTCTTCACAGGCAGATGACCAAACAAACTTGACATCATTCTTTAACAATTTAGTTATTGGCTTGGATATCTTCGAGAAATCTGGTATGAAACGACGGTAATAACCCGCCATTCCCAAAAAGCTTCGAACTTGGTGCATAGTCTTTGGTGGTTTCCAATCTAGTATATCCTTTACTTTACTAGGGTCAACAGCAACACCCTTGTCTGATAATACATGTCCAAGAAATTTCACTTCTCTCAGCCAAAACTCACACTTACTGAACTTGGCATACAGTTGATGTCCTCGCAAACGTTGCAAGACAATTCTGAGATGGTTAGCATGTTCTTCTTCATTCTTAGAATATATCAATATGTCATCAATAAAGACAACCACAAACTTATCTAGTTCTGGCATGAATACTGAGTTCATCAAATACATGAAATAGGCTGGTGCATTGGTAAGTCCAAAAGACATAACCAAATATTCATATAGACCGTACCGAGTGGTAAAAGCGGTCTTTGGAATATCTTCCGGGCGAATCTTAATTTGATGATACCCAGATCGAAGATCAATCTTAGAGAACACTTTTGCTTCTGCCAACTGATCAAAAAGCAGATCAATGCGGGGTAGAGGATACTTATTCTTGATGATTACCTCATTCAGGGGTCGATAATCCACACATAACCTCAAGCTTTGATCTTTCTTTTTGACAAAGAGAGCAGGACATCCCCAGGGTGATGAGCTAGGTTGAATAAAACCTTTATCTCATAGCTCTTGCAATTGAATCTTGAGTTCTGCTAACTCAGGTGGTGCCATCCGATAAGCTCTTCTGGATATAGGAGCAGTACCAGGTTTCAAATCAATTCTAAACTCCACATTTCTGTCGGGAGGTAATCCCGGTAACTCATCAGGGAATACATGAGGAAACTCACAGACCACTGGTATCTCCTCAATCTCTTTTACAGAAGTGGCACATACCTTTGGAACATGCCTCTTAAGTGTCGGAAGTTGGATAAGAAGTGAAGTTTTGCAATTGGGTATGTTTAATCTCACAGTTCTATTCAGGATGTCTATCACAGCGCCATGCCGTTTCATCCAATTCATACCCAGGATCACATCTATATCTTGATCCTTTAATACTATCATATCAGTGGGAAAAATACACCCACCCAAACTTACTGGCACATCATGTACCATTTCTTTAGTACACATACGCCCTCCAGGCGATTGTATAAAGAACTGTTCTTTTGTATCCTTTATTGGAATTTCATGTGTCTTAACAAATGTACCATTGATGAATGTATGTGATGCACCAGAATCAAACAACATAATTGCAGGATGATCGGCAACAGGAAACGTACCCATCATGACAGGCTCTCCTTCTGGTATCTCCCCAACTTGAGTGTAGAACACTCTGCCAGACTTCTTTTCATTCTTACTATTTAATACCTTTGGATTTCCTGCTTTAGGCTGACTCTGTGGTTGTGGTTGTGGTGCAAAAGCTCTAGGGACATAAGAGTTATACTGCCTCGGATGCGGGCAGTTTCGTGCAAAATGACCAGGTTTGCCACAGTTATAACAGGGAAAGATAGGTGGCTGGGAATTGGGATTATGAATACCAGGGGCATTCGGCGGTCGTGGATATGAAAGATTAGCAATAGGACGAGCAAATGCCTGTTGCGGCGCTTGGTATTGTGGTGGACGATAAGGTGGATGAAAATGATTCTGAGGGTGATAGATTATTTTCTGGCGTTTTGGATTGCCACCAGAAAATCCAGAGGGTACACTCTTTTTCTTTTTGGTTTCCAGATGTTGACGATTCTTATCTTCATAAGAGATAGCGATATTCACTGCCTCATGAAAAGTGGCATTTGGATTTCCCGTCATCATTCTCTGAATTTTACTATTTAGGCCTCTTAGAAAACATTCCTTCTTTTTATGGTCAGTACTAATATAGTCTGACGCGTATTGAGACAAGTGATTGAATTTACCAAAATATTGCATGACAGACATATCACCTTGCCTCAAGGAAAGAAATTCTTCGAGCTTTATGGTTATTATCCCCTCGGGAATAAAATGTGCTCTAAAAGCTTCTCGAAACTCAGTCCAAGTAATGCGATGACCTTCGGGCTGAGCAGCAACGAAGTTTACCCACCAGGCTCCTACAGTACCTCTCAACTGCTGGGCTGCAAACATGGGCTTTTGATGCTCTGTGCATTCAATCAGTCCAAACTTCTGCTCCATAGTGCGGAGCCAATCATCAGCCTCCATGGGTTCATCTACTCTGCTGAAAACTAGAGGTCGAGTGTCTATGAAATCCACATATGTGGTTTCATCTCTATGGTTCCGCCCATGATTTCCTTGTCGGGCATTCTGATTTTGGTTTTGAGCCATCATGGTTGTAGAAGTGACTAATGCTGCAACTGCATCAGCCAGAGTGGGTGGAACTGGTGGAGGATTAGGGATATCACCTCCATCCTGAGATGGACCAGCAGCATCACGGGAACGGGTATGAGCAGGCATCTGTTGAAACACAACTTCACTTTATTCACAAAGTCTTATGGGATTTCATAAGGATATATTACAAAGGCGTAACATACTTATGTTACATTATTTTATTACATCAGTCTGCACTCCGGCAAGACTTCCCATACCTACTAGGTTTTAGCAAAGAAAGGATATATTACACATCTTACTTTCCAAACTCCTTACTCATTTTCCTCAGGATCCTCCTCCTCTTCAGGCTCTTCTTCTACTATCTCAGGATCTTCTTCTTCCATAATATCTTCTTCTTCACTTTCATTCTCTATATCCATCTAATTTTCCTCTTCTTCATCAATAACGTCCTCATCAACGGATTCTAGGTCTTCAGGATCTTCCTCTTCCTCGTCCTGACCCATTACAAGACCAAGGTCATCCTGGACTGCCTGTCTTTGGTAGTCAGGATCCAATAAGTTGTTCAACCTCACACATTCATCGTCAGCCTCCTCCGCATATTCCTCCAAATCTTCCACATAGTCTTCAAGTTCTTGGATACGAACATTTGCTGCATCTTCTCTTGCCCAAGCATCATTTCTTTGGTGCTTCATATACTTCCGGGATCGCCTCAATGAAGTGATTTCGGCGGCCTCTAACATCCTGTCGGTTTCAGCTCTTTCCAATTCGGATCTAAGCCTTGCTATCTCAACCTGCGGATCTTGATGTGGATTGCTACTGCTTTCTCCGATCTCGTATTTAGAAGCTAACTGATGCCGAGGTACTCCTTTTGGTGCAGTGCTCTTGCGAGGTGTTTGCTTGGTAATGGCCATCCTGAAGCAAGATACGATAGATGAGAAGGATTCTAATGGTTAGCATGAAAAGGATTGACACTACTTTAACCCAAACCACTTTAAAGGGGAAAGTAATTAAATAATTTAATTAAGCATGATGCATGAACGAACTTACGATCTAATCGTAAAAGAAAGCATTATTTACATATAAATAACTTTTATAACATAGGGCAATATAATATGCTATTTCTCCACCACACTTTATAAAATCAGATTAAGGGTCGATAGAAAGAAGCATAGATAAGAAATAAGCAATTGGGACCCAAAATAGTCAAGTTAAAATTATTTGACTCAAAACTTTTGAAGTTTTCATAAGCGAATACTACAATAACTCTTTTCAACAATGATCCAGCTCCGATACCAGCTGTTGCAGAACCTCCTAAATCACATGGCCCACACGCATGATTATTGTCTAAACAGACTCCAAATAACCATGACTGCGTTCCATATGACTTAAAAAGTCTGTCGGGTAAATCCCGAATTATCCACGATTCTCCGAGCAGGATCAATCATTGTAGAGAGACATTGCAGTATTACAACAATTTCATATAGATAAAGTACCACGGAGTAAAACAGCGGAAGACTTATAATAACATACATTTACAAACTCTAAGTTTCAAATATTTACAATGATAGGTTTAAGTTATACAAACCATAATAGTAGTGGAGTAGCAGTAGATTACAATATTACACAAAAGCTCTGCCCAAGAGCTTAACATCTTTATTCGTCGTCGCTTTCCTCGACGACTGTCATGCAGCAGGATGCATAACACTCCTGCCCATGAAGCTCACCTGCAACAGGGGTTCAACAAACCCTGAGTACAACAGTACTCAACAAGACTGACCCGACGAAAGAGAGGGGTAGAGACTCAAGATATGCAGGCTAGAGGGACAAGGTAAGGCTTGTAAGAGATAAGAAATTTTGCAGAAAAGCTTTACAGAAAGAGAAGTTGCTGGGACTATCTCCCATTATCAACCAACTCCATTATTAACCTTAATTGTTGTTCAAGTTGTTACTACGATGATGAACACCGATCGAGTCTTCTTCTCCGAGAAGCAACGGCGATTCGAATCCATTTTCATACCCAGCTGGGACCTAGGTGACTGAGCATACCGGAGACTTTAACTCCGAAGCACCCCAGGTGCACCGATATACCGGGATAACAACCTCAGCCGTATATCACCACATGATATACGTGAGCTCTGTGGCCCAGCGTACCGAGATACATGGGAATTTAAACCCCACAGTAAAACACACTATGACAGCAGATGGGATTCTCTGACCCCACGCTAGGTCACTCCATGGCATACACGGCTCCAACCATCCGTATACCACTTCATGCATGTGGATTTCTAAATTCTTGATATCACCAGTTCACCAACGGACGGGACCTAGGGCATCAACAGACGAGAACACTACAGAGGGACTCCATTCCCAGTGCAAGTTCGCCGTCCGGACTCGATTTATTACTATTATCAAGATTACAACAAAGAAACCAATCTCATCTTTTTCATTCTTTTGCCTTTGAACAATTAAATAAATAAGCAGGGCTAAGAATTACTACTCATCTTCCAAGTAGGTAACAAGGATTCAGGAAATAAGACAGATAATGCAATTTGTGGGTTTTCACTCAACTCCTATCACTTAATGCAACATATCAGAGCTGAAGCGGTAAAACTTTTTATAAATAGAATAGGGTTTAAATGTATCCGGGGCTTGCCTTGATGTTCGGGGTAGATGGTCTCGAAATCTGGATCAACTCCCGACTCTTGGATCTGCTCGTCCTTCGGATCTGAATGATACGTTAACTCTCCGTTAACGGAAACTACTCGATAATTAATATGCTTTACATGATGGAATAGTAAACATGATGCTCGATGGATGCATGATTAGATTAAAGGATCGAGTACAACTTTTCTTCACGGTAAAGTTGCAAGCTAACAAAACTTCGCTTAAATAACTCATTAGGGTTAGCTAAGCCACTTTTGTAATTAATTAAACACATAAAATAACGTGAATTAAACCCTAATGACATGATTAAGATAAGCGTAAATAATTAATTAAAGTGCCAAAGGTCATTAGGGTTAATGACCTAAGGTCATCAATCAATCCCAAGTCACACAACTCCTATAATGATTAGGTTAACTAAAAGGGGTTATTTAATTATTTAAAAGCATTAAATACAGACATAAAAATTAAAGTTGTCAAATTAAGCCCAAAATTTTATTTTAGAAAGCCCTTAGCCTAATTAGATGGCAAAACAAATTTTAGAATTAAAAGCCAATTATTTTAATTATTAAAAATCATTGAAAGTCCATTTTTTAATTAAAAGGGCTAATTTTCACATATGCAAAAAGTACCCAAATTTGACATTTCATATTTTTCCTATGTAGAGGACATCATAAAGAATATTCACAAAAATTTTTTAGAATTTTTGGAGCTATATATGATTTATTATGAATTTCCAAAGAAAATAGCATTTAAATCATTTTCTAAAAATGGAAAAAGGAAAATCGGCACAGTAACCCCGCGCTGACCGACGGCCGCGCGGCGGTTGACCGCCAATTCCTCGCCGTCGGTGAGGTCTCCGGCGACATGGGTTGGTCCATCAGACTCAGCACAGCACGGGGAGTCCAACGAGCTAGCTAACGGCGCGTAGGAGCGGCGGCGGCACCCACGCCGGCGGCGATGGCGGCGCGGCGGAGCTCGGGCGCGGCGGAGTTGCTCACCGGAGTGGTTTCCGGTGACGGTGAGGTCACTGGAATGTGCAGGGTACCTAAACGGACCGATTTGGTTACTACATGGAGGTCGGTCTTGGCCTCTGGGCAGGATGGCATCGCGCGCGGCGGAGCGGCAGCACTGCGCCGGCGACGAGCTACGGCTACCGGCGACTATGGTGCAGGATTGATGCAATTGATGGCACGGATAGATGTAGGAGCTCACCACGGTGCGGATGCGCACGTTAATGGAGGTCCGGGGTGGCTGGGTTGAGCGGCGGTCGACGGCGGTGATGGCGGCGGCGGCGCTCCGATGGCACGACGGCGTCACGGCGGCCTCTGGTAATGCGCTGGTCGAACCAAGGTGCGCATCAGACGCAGGATGACATGGAGAGCATGATTACAAGGTCAAAGGTAAAATATAATCACCTTTGGCGACGGCAAACGGCGAAGATGGCGGCGGCGGCGCGGCTGACCGGCCGCGGAGAAGAAGGCAGTGTGCGAGCAACTCAAGCGAGGAGAGCAGGCATGAACTGGCCCAAAAGGACCGTGATGAAGTGGCGGAGCTTTGAGCGAGGGCAATTGGACAGAGGTGGAGTGTCGACGGCGAATTTCAGCGACGGAGGAAGGTCGTCGGCGACGGCGGCGGGAGGAAGAAGAAGGAGAAACGGCGTCGGCCGACTGCTATTTATAGCAAGAAGATGATGAACGAGCAGCTGACACGGCGACGGTGAAGCTTCTCGCGTCCGAAAACGCTCTGGTGGCCGGGAAGGCGCGGCGGTGGACGGCGGCGCGCGATGTGAAGCCGGCCATGGCGGGCGCCGATAGGGTTAGGTGCTGTTCAAACTATTTACAGAATTGCCACTCAATTTAAAATACAAATTACTCCAAAATTTGTATAAGAACTTGAAAATCTCCAAAAATATCATTTGTATAACTTTTTAAGAGCTACACTTTTCCTTTAATGGGCATTTTCAAATTCTGTTTAGATTTTGAAATTTGAATTTGGATTTGAAAAGGGGATAAAACCCTAGAAATAAGTATTTGAAATTACTTTTGATTTTTCAATAAAACTTGAAAATCTTCAAAACTATGAAATGTTGAGTTTGTCAAGCCAAACATTTTTCATGTACAAAGTTTTCTCAAATTATGCATAATTTTTGAATTATGATTTTAAAATCAAAAGGGGATAAATGCTGGAAACTGTATTTTCAAATTAATTTGAAATTTCTTTTGGAAACTTGAAAAACTTTCTATACCAACTTTGTATCTCTTGTCAAGATCTACAAACTATATTTTTAGAGTATCTCCAAATTCCTTATAGAATTTGAATTAGAGAAAAGGGGATAAAACTAGGGTTGGAAATAAAGGGTTTTTGAATTAAAGTTTAAACTCAATTTGGTTTCTAACTTAATTGGTTGGTTATTAGTGATCACAAACATCATCCAAGGACATTTTTAGGTCATTGACCCAATGACACCCTTGGTTGACCAAGTTGACTTTTGAAAAACCTTTTATAGCATTTCCAATTTGACTTTAAATTTGAATTGCCAGGCTTAGAAATAAGCTTTGGAATCCAAATTAAATTTCAAATATGGAAATCATTTTTTTAGGGTTGGACTTAGACTTATATACTATGCTTGACACTAGTGTAAACACAGTTTACACCTCAAGTACATAGAGTATAAATTAAGCATTTGCGATGACATTCGAAAATAGGGTTTTATTATTTCATGTGACAAACATTGCAGAAACTCAATCAACCTATATAATATAAACTTGTTTTAGTGGATGCATATTAAGGTGAACTTAAACATGAATGCTTTGCAGTGCATATGATGACATGGCATGTTTTAGTTAATATAACACCAGAGGTGTTACAGCTGTCCACCATGGCTCTCGGCAAAGGCAGCTCTTTGCCGAGTGTCGATAAAAAACAGTCGGTAAAGTATTTGGCAGTCGACAAAGTTTTTTCTGTAGTGATTCTTTCCATAGCGGTCTTCCCCCGTCCGGCTGAGTTGATGAAGCTTGTGCTTCCCCTGTACTAATAATTCCTTGGAGCTGCACTGCCAGGTGGTATGCACTCCGAAACCGAAAACAAGCCACTCTTCTCGTAGGACCATGCTGCTACGTCATCCTCACTCCTTCCAGTTGGCTTTATCTTCATAGTCTCGTCAACATCCACCGGCCTAAAGAAGCGATTCAGCACATCCTTATTCCAATGGCCTCGCTCACTGTCCATCAACTGCACTACCCATTTAAGACGACAGGGTCTCACTCGGCTCACAGGTGTGAAGGTCATTTTCCTTGGAATCCACGGATCTCTCCATATTCGAATGCTCTCACCCGTTCCTATTCTCCATATAACCCCTCTTTTCAGCAGCTCCAGCCCATGCATAATACCCTTCCATGCATAATTTAGTAAATACTATCGAAGCGTGTGACAGAGCTCTTAACCTTGATGCAACAAAGAAGATGCTACTTGAATTTTTGGAGAGACGAATGGGATATGTTGCACCAAACCTTGCTGCCATTGTTTTTTTTGGCAGTGCTGTTGCCTCAAAACTGATGACTCGTGCTGCCAAAATGCCCGCTTGTAATGTGCTACCTCTTGGTGCAAAGAAGACAAATCTATCTGGATTCTCTACTGCGTCAGTGCATTCTCGTATTGGTTATCTTGAACAAACTGAAGTATTTCAAAGCACACCTCCATCTTTAAGACCTCAGGCTAGTAGACTTATAGCTGCAAAGTCAACACTAGCAGCAAGGATTGTTTCGATAAGAGGTGATCCAACTGGCACAGCTGGGCAGAACTTGTTAGAAGAAATTAGTAAGAAGATTGAAAAGTGGCAACAACTACCACCTGCAAGGCTTCCAAAGCCACTTCCTATTCCAGACTCCATGCCTAAAAAGAAACGAGGGGTCGTCGGCTCCGGAAAATGAAGGAAAGGTAATTTACTTCAAACTTTCTTAGGTATAAATTGAAAAAAAAATATCATACTTCATGTAAAAAATTGCTACATAATGCCCATTCACGCGTCTGACTTCCCTGATTGCATTACCTGTTTATCTCATTTGCATTTTGCATTGCTTTGTTATATTACTCTGAGTAGTCCTTGCTAATGTCCTCTTACTTTGAGTTCACCTGTTTATCAAGTTTTGCATTTACGCCAATTCAAGTAGGTGAGCTTTGAGTTGGAGTTATCATGTTCCTTTCTATTATATTTAAGTGATACACGACCTCAGTTTATTACTCAGAACTTGGCTGATTTCTATTTGACTTGCTCATAATTCTAAAGAAAATAATATAATGCCAAGGAAGAAGTAGGTATACAGGAATTAAGAAGAGCAACTCTCAGATCTGAATACTCTTTAATTTGCTTGTTTCAAAGTCTTTTTCGCAAACATGCTTTGCATGTGCATCATTAAGAAGTAAGGGTTTTGTAGCAATTAATGTTGGGAGGCCTAGAATGTGAGCGACACACCATATATAGCCTCCCAACGACAACCATGTTGCTTGCTTCAAAGTTATTGACAAAACTGTACTTGTATGATTTAATGGTATATGTCACCACACTCCACACAGCTTAGCGTTTACATCGATGTAATGGTCACTATATGCTCAGTCATCTGATTATAGGTGTAGCTTTTGACTGCTATGTTCTTTCTTATTTGTGCTTATGATCACTACAGTTGCCCTGATCTTTGGTCCTATCAGTTTACAAATAGCTTTTTTTTTAAAAAAAAATGTTTACATACAGCTTTTGATGATTTCTTTCCCACAGGGAATAGAGCTGTCAAATCCATTCGCCCAAGGTGGTGACATAAGCCAAAGCACCTATTTTTCAGACACCGGGACATTTTCAAAGACCAAGGTCTGAAGGAATCAGTTTATTTGGCCCCCCATCTTCTAAAGTCATCATAGTCCAAAAGGGGGTGTCGCATATGAAAATCAGGTTGATAACATTCTTGGTTATGGTTTTCACTCACTCAATGTATTCAATGTAGATATCGATCCTCAATTGTGCAATATTATCCTTAGGTTACCACTTTTTGTTAGCATGTTTTGTGTTTCCATTTGGTAGATCTTACTTGGCTACTTGCCGTTGCCACCAATAGAACCTTGTTTGGTTTCCTCATTGATGAACTATGTATGACATGAGAAAATTCTACATGCGATTCTTTTTTCCCAGAAAAAAGACAACCAACAGGAGATGATGTGCTGCCTATACAAATTGAATTGTCACTCTTTTCTTTGGATCATTCCTTGCTCAGCTTCCAAAACCATTTGTGACGCTGGTGTGAAGGAATCCGATCTTAATCTGTGTGCGCCCACCGTTTTGGAACAGCGGCCCTTGTGGAGCACTTATCAAGTTGCTCAGCGAACTGTGAGGACTATAGAACGCTGACGCACTGGTTGAAGTGAGCCGGTGATGATCAGTTCCTTGGATGTTGCTTGAGACTGTGGCATCTTCTTATCATCTGCAGACTAGAAGCCAACGAACTTTTCTCATCCAGGACCAGGGGGAGGCAGGAGCCAACTTTCCTGTGATGATGGTCCTTGTTCGATGGATTGCCGTTCGTACCCAAGTCTGTTGCGCATACGCCGCCAGTCTTTCAGATTGATTGGCTTTGCGCTTTGTCGAATTATTTGGTCGCATAGACAGACCGATCAGAGTGGGCACGGTTCATTGTAGCTGGACCTGGACTGCCTGCAGTGAGGCTGTGCGGCTGTGTCCCGGCTTTGTTTTTCACGTGAACTCATGAAAGGTTGGAACGATCTCTACTGGTTACTCCACGGCTGCACACAGTACTTATACCGTGACGTCCCTCTTCCATCTGAAGTCGAATCGGATTCGTCTTCTCGTGCCTCATCAGGAGTCAGGAGCCACGACAGCAAGAATCATCATGATTAAAACCTAGTCTCTCACGTATGGGAAGTGGGAAAACACACACGCCTATGGACGCGAATTGATCCAGATCCAATAGAGCACAACGTTCCGCCTTTTTCCAAGAACGGAAATGATTCTCTTTCTTGTACGTAATTGTAAGACCCTCTACTACTTTTTGTTCGGTAAAAGAAGACATTTTTCCTTGTTTGCACTCAAAATCTTATCTAAACTTTGCCCACCAACACTTTATTCAACTAGTTGAATGCTCGTGCATTGAACAGATATATTAAGGGGCCGGAGGTGAGCTGTATGCTGAGGTGAAGAAAAAAAAGAGATTTCTCCACCAGTTTTTATAAGGAAAGCAAAATTAACGGGTTTCTTTTTGTGAAAAAAAGAGAGAGGGAATGTTGCGGAAACAGGCGGACACATTGGGATGGGTAGACAAAACAGAGATAGAAATGGTGAAGACACTGAAGATGGTGAGATAGTGATAAAAAGTAGAGATGCTGAAGACAGAGATAGAGATGGTGAAGCACAAGGACCTGTAGCCTGTAGGAGAGATTATAAATACCCTTGTGTGCTCCCATAATTGTCTAGTACTGGTAGAGCACAATATTGTCATGCTTCTCACTCCCTTTTCTGTTGCTTAATTTATCTCGACGTGCATCATCAGCAAGATAGCAACTACACTCGCGCTGTCACGCGACTCTGCTTTCCAACCTCGAGACTGGCCTGATATATATAGCCTTGGCGGCTAGGCCCCTCCAAAAGAATCGCAAAGCAACAGAGCAAGGGAGGCCATTGCTCTCCTATATTGGCCTCAGAGACTTGCCGGACACAGGCCGGAGCTGATCCTGATCGCGCACGCTCATCACCTGCTTGACGGCATGGCTGCAAGGAGGGCTGCTTCCTCCGTCCTCTCTCGCTTCCTCCTCACAAGGCCTTCGCCTGCTACTCCTGCTTCCCCCGCCGGCAAATCCGCTCTTCTCGGAGCAGGTGACGATCTCTCCATGAACCCTGTTTCTTTCTTGATTCATTTCTGCTAATGATCGCAATCGTGCCCTGATACCTGAATTCCGAGGGCCGTCTTGCCTTCGCTTATCATTTTCCTGTTGCCGTTTCAATCACCTTATCACGTCGTCAGGCGTAGTGCCTTTGTCTTTCCTCTGTGAAGTCGATTCTCATTGTTGATTGTTGGTACCTGAAGAACAGTAGAAAGCGATAGGCATCACTGGTTGTTGGGAACGCCGATCAGCAAAATTCCGCTGAGAAAAAAAAAGAACTTGGTACTTTTTGTACACAGCAAAACTTCTGTTTTTTTTTTTT
>CM041637.1:8299330-8350041 GCA_023333625.1 Bothriochloa decipiens
TTTTTTTTTTTTGGTATCTAGTACCAACGTCATCAGTGAGTCATGGCACTAAAGGTGGCCTTAAATTTCCTCCCAAGTTGCTCTGCAGGTGAGATTCTTCCATATCAGAAGTGGGTTTGCAAAAGTACTGTAACTGCATACTCAGCGTCAGTTGCAACACTGTGTTTTTCCAAGTTCCATGCTTGCATGGCTCGAGTTGCGTGCTGACCTATAGTTTTCTAGTAGATGAGATCACACGCCTTTCATGTGCCAACAAACTAGTTTGAAGCATGTACTAATCAAACGCTAAGAAATTGTTTGGTCAGACCATGGATTCTCCTTCCAGCAATTTGTGATTCATGCTCTAGCTGAAGCTTTTGGCTTTATTGAACGCGTTCTGTGGCCAGGGGCTCTTCACAGGTTCAGCACTGCACCGGCAGCCGCTGTTGTCACCGCAGAGGAGCCAATTCAGCCCGCCGTGGAGGTGAAGCACACCCAGCTCCTCATCAATGGCAACTTCGTCGACGCCGCTTCTGGTATGGCAAAGCTTAGTAGTACCTTGGACCTGTCGATGGCGTTCATCAGGGTCTCAGCGACGTGTGTCTTTCACCAGGGAAGACGTTCCCGACGCTGGACCCCCGCACCGGCGAGGTCATCGCGCGCGTCGCAGAGGTAGACAGCGAGGACATCGACCGCGCCGTTTCCGCCGCCCGCAGGGCCTTCGACGAGGGCCCGTGGCCGAGGATGACCGCCTACGTGCGTGCGCACAGCTCCTTGTTGGCACACTCTCACGACGGTCGACGCTAACCAACGCGCATGGTTTCAGGAGCGGTGCCGGGTGCTGCTGCGGTTCGCGGACCTGATTGAGCGGCACGCGGAGGAGATCGCGGCGCTGGAGACGTGGGACAACGGGAAGACGCTGGCGCAGGCGGCGGGCGCCGAGGTGCCCATGGTGGCGCGGTGCATCCGGTACTACGCCGGGTGGGCGGACAAGATCCACGGCCTGGTGGCGCCGGCCGACGGCGCGCATCACGTGCAGGTGCTGCACGAGCCCGTGGGCGTGGCCGGGCAGATCATCCCCTGGAACTTCCCGCTGCTCATGTTCGCCTGGAAGGTCGGCCCGGCGCTCGCCTGCGGCAACACCGTCGTCCTCAAGACCGCCGAGCAGACGCCGCTCTCCGCGCTCTACGTCGCCAACCTCCTCCACGAGGCTGGACTCCCCGAGGGTGTTCTGAACGTCGTGTCCGGCTTCGGTCCCACGGGCCGGCGCCGCGCTCTGTAGCCACATGGGTGTTGACAAACTCAACTTCAACCTCTATGAATGCTTCAGTGGTCATCGCTGATCGGATGCCTGAACAACTTGCACGTTTTTTGGTGCAGCTTGCGTTCACCGGATCGACGGGCACGGGGCAGATCGTGCTGGAACTGGCGGCGAGGAGCAACCTGAAGCCGGTGACGCTGGAGCTCGGTGGCAATCCCCTTTCGTCGTCATGGACGACGCGGACGTCGACCAGGCCGTCGAGCTCGCGCACCACGCGGTCTTCTTCAACCAGGTGCGTGCGTGTCCAACTGCAAGTCTGCAATGTCTGTGTTGGAGCAATCATTACTGCCGAATGCTGATTCTGAGCTCTGAAACGCTCTCCCAGCACGCATATACAGGGCCAATGCTGCTGCGCCGGGTCGCGGACGTTCGTGCACGAGCGCGTGTACGACGAGTTCGTGGAGAAGTCTAAGGCCCGCGCCCTGAAGCGAGTGGTGGGCGATCCCTTCAGGAACGGCGTCGAACAGGGGCCTCAGGTGTGTGCGCACTTTTATTTCTCTGCGTCGCCGCCGGGTGCATCCGTCTAAGTTTCCGCCGCCCCGGCACTGAAATCTTTTCTCCTCGCGTCGCGTCGTCAGATCGACGGCGAGCAATTCAACAAGATCTTGCGGTACGTCCAGTCCAGCGTCGACAGCGGCGCCACCCTCGTCACCGGCGGCGACAGGGTAGGCAACAGGGGCTACTACATACAGCCGACGGTGTTCGCCGACGCCAAGGTAAGGCTCAGCGTCAGCGATCTTCTACCAAAATACGCCCTTCGATTTCCGATCTCAATTCGGTCAATGCTTATATCATCGTAGCATCCTAAACTTTGTGGCTTCTGGTTCATGTAGGACGACATGAAGATCGCTCGGGAGGAGATATTCGGGCCGGTGCAGACCATCCTCAAGTTCAGGTACAAACACATGAGGCATGAATGATCTTGTGACTGACGACACAGGGCAATGGTGTGTCTGCGTAGCGTGACGACTGACACGCGTGCTCTCTTTCTTGCCTTTGGTTGTGGCAGCGACATGGAGGAGGTGATCCGGCGCGCGAACGCGACGCAGTACGGGCTGGCGGCCGGGGTGTTCACGCGGAGCCTGGACGCGGCCAACACGCTGTCCCGGGCGCTGCGGGCGGGCACGGTGTGGGTGAACTGCTACGACGTGTTCGACGCCACCATCCCGTTCGGCGGCTACAAGATGAGCGGCGTCGGGCGGGAGAAGGGTATCTACGCCCTCCGCAACTACCTCCAGACCAAGGCCGTCGTCACGCCCATCAAGGACCCCGCGTGGCTGTAATAGTCACATCCGTCCTATTCCTCACTCACCGGCGCTGCGCCGATTCTCGCCGGTGCTCGACACCAGAGAATGTGACCAATAAATAATCGTTACAAACACCCATCTCCAAGTCCCTTTTCCCTCCTGTTTACTATGATCACCTTCCACGCTTCTTCCTCAAACTTTAAATCCAAACAAACCGTCTTCCTCAATCCTCAAAATTGTTTAACTACTAGCACTCTGATCTTTTTACTTAGTCTGATTTATCTCTCTATGCCGTGGCACCACGTCAGCGAAACCACTTATAATGAAAAATCAAACTGTTTTAAAAGTTAACGGGGATCAAAATTTTGATTTTACAATTTAGGAGGATCTTTCTACCAAGGCCTTGCCTTGCCCTGCCCAAAGCAATATGGAATGCTTACCTACGTTACACAAATTGTATTAAAACTCAACATCCCCAAATTACATATGAAGAAACTTCTAAACAAAAAATATACAATATTCTATCCAGAATTCCATATTCTTTCTTCTTCTTCCCCAATGGCATCCCTCAAACGCCGTAGCCGAAGAGCAGTCCTTATGACGAATCCAATGGCCAACCCTAAAGCATTGGACATGTCGCAAGATGCAATGCTTCGGAACCAATCCAAAATGCATTTGAATTGTTGATAGAATAAAAGTAGTTGTATTGTCGGAAGTAGCGGACGGTGCATATTCATCGCCTTCAAACCTTTGTTCCCTCTCTGTAGCCAACGATGATGATATCGTTGGCCGCCCTAAGTAGTTTTATGGACACAACTTAGCGGCTTGGCGATGAAATCGATGCCTGCAATGACAATCTCTTCATGGAAGTCATCGAAGTCATAGCAAGAAACACGATCCTAACCGAAAATCGCATGATTTTGCTGGAAGATTTATTTGGACTATAAACCATAAGCAACTAGAAAAGATTATGAGAAATTAGAGAGATAGGTCTCCTCCCCTTCTTATCAGGGCAGACATGCCAGAGAGGAAGGAGAGGGGGCCCTAGGTGCAGCGGCGGTGGCAAGGAGCAGGAGTTGGGCATTGTGGTGGCGGCATAGCCATTTTTTAAATAAGAATTCCAATTTTCTAGGTCTAATAAATAAATGGAAAATCAAATAGTTTTAAAAGTTGAGTTTTTATACCAAGGCCTTGCCTAGCCTAGAGCAATATGGAATGCTTCCTACGTTACAGTTTCTTGCTTTCTAAAGTCATATCAGTTTCCATACTCATACTTATAATCACCATCATCACCCACTTATACGGTACCAACACGAAAGTGCTAGAGATGCAATAGAAAGAAAGAGCTGTGTCAAAGCTCACCTAAGTAAGAGAATGACATAGGCCAGCCATGGAACCTAAGCACTAGTGAAAAATAGGGTTACTTGTGATGGTAAACATGTGAAACGTCGATTTTTTTCTCTTTTTTTTTGGGTAAAGCTTTTCATGGATAAACAACTTACTGGTTACGAGGTATTTGCATTTTTTTCGACGTGGAGTAAGGAATGAGTATATGTCTGCAGAAGAAATGGGTAAAGTAGTAGTACATCCAAACGTCCCAGAATAAATTGGCAGGAAAGACAGGTAATTTACATACAGCCATACAGGCAAAAACGACGGGTAATTTACAAGGAAGCGACGGCAATCCGGGGACCAAACATACCTACACGACGCTACACTTCTGAAACTATCTCCACGGTGGCAGCTACCGCGCCGGGAGCGTCCTTCTGCTGCTGGACCGCCTCGGTGCGACGGACGGGGCATCGGCGGCTCTTGCGCAGCCACGAGTCCAGGCAGCCCGCGTGGAACCTGTGCCCGCACCTGGGCAGCACACGGCACCGGTGGCCCGAGCGCAAACCATCCAGGCACACATTGCCGGCGCCCTCCTTGAACTCATGGCACGGCAGCTGGCCGAGCTCATGGGCCGTGAGGCCAGCACCGCCGCCGCGTTCTTCCCCCGCGTGCTCCCCGACGCGGCGGGAGGGGCGAGCGCGGAAGAGCATCGCGCAGATGGCCACGACGACATGGGGAAAGACCATCAGCACGAGGCAGACAGCGATGATGAAGATGCGGTGTAGTGTTGATCCCGCCATGCCGACAAACTCGACGTGCGCGCATGCAAGGACACGCAACGCAAGCGCAACTCACTCTGAAAGATCTACTTGGTAGGCGGCAAGCATAGCCGGTCGTGGAGCAGAAAAGACTTGTCACTTCTGACTTTTTTGAGTTGCTTGTCACTTCTGACTTTTTTGAGTTGCTCCACCTGGTTTTGGTCCATGGAAGTTGGAGAGGAGAGGTGACGCTCGCTACTCCTATATTTAATTACTTCACAATTCCTAAAAGAAAAACTATCCAACCGGTAGGTCAAAAGTTTTTCTAAATTTAACTAAATTTAAAACTAGCCCATCAAACCGTGCTCTCGCGCGGGTTAGAACTTTATGAGTACATATTTTTATTAATATTTACTTTTAAGTTGGCATAGCCGTATAGGTAATTAAATATATTAGTGGTATTAGCAGGGCCAAAAAAGTTTTGGTAGTTAATAAAAATATTAAAATATTATTTTAAATTTTTAATCCTACATCATGTCACTTAAGATCAGTGATGAAGTTTGGTGTGAGATTACAATAGGGAAGATGTAAACACCAATAGTATATACTTCGTCCAAATTATAAGTCATTTTAACTTTCTTGGTTCATACATTTTATTATATATCTAGGCATAGTATTATTTTGAGATGCATAGCAAAAAAGATGCGCAAAAAAAATCAATATGAATTATAATTCGAATGAAGGGAGTAATAATATCCTCACTTCTCAAGATGGTATTTTAGCAACAAAATTTTTATGTAGTATTGTCTAACATTTTAGTCATTAAAATGTTAAAAAATATATCTTAAGTGTGTGCTAGGGATATTTGCATGTTGGCACAATATGTATGTTTACTTTAATCAATTTTATTGTATTAATTCTTATAAAATGAGTAATAGAGAAATATATTGCATTTTTATTATTTTTTTTGATAAGCTAATAAAATAATTACAAAATATAGATAATTTAGAAGCAATTATCTTTAGTAATAAGTAGAATATATTAAATAAGTAGTAAATCCATATAAGCGGTCTTATTAATAACAGTGTGCAATAATCTTGGTCCCTTGTTTTTTAACATTATTAGCATGTACACCGGAAGTAATCTAACGATATTATAATCATAGTAAACAATAAGAATCATATTGAGACTTATTTGTTCGCCGCTACCAAGCAAGATTGCATCCCATACTCCGGTATCCCTTGGTTAATTTGATTTTTTAGTTCCTTTGTTGGCTTAACTAACCTCACTTAAAGTTTATTGATCATCATAGCAATAAAATAAAACATTATAATGACAATGACATTAATTTACCTCCTTTGTACAAAAGTACTTCACAAAAATTGCCTAACAAACACCACGACATGGTAGACCAGAGAAATTGATTTCTATTTCTGTGTGGTTGATGAAAATTAGAGCTATTTGTTTTTTATACATATTTCTTGTAGCTAATCAACTAAATGTCACAGACACGACAATCTAATATTTTTTTACTCTGTATTAACCAACTACGAAAAAATTGTTGTAATTTTACCCAAGATTTTTCCATAAACCAATTTTTCTTTTTCTTTTAAAAAAGTATTTTGTATAATGATATAGGTGGGTAACTTTCTACAAAAATAAAACAAATCCAATGGTTATAAACGGCAAGAGATTTTTAGCTTGAGCTACCAAAACATTTTTAATATTTTTATTAAATACTAAAACAAATCCAAACCCTAGCCGCCACATTGTTCTTGAGCTTGAGCTGCTTTCTATCATCTCCGGCGTGACTCCTTGCACGCATAAGGGGATCGGGTGAGCAGGCCTTCGAAGCTCTGTCCGTCAAGCGTACCTGCACGACAGACAAAATACAGTTTTTATCTGCGTGACTGCTCCATCCGTTGTTGTTCGAGTTCATCACCAAGCGTCTGTCTGCATCAACCGTAGATGGGCTACAGCGAGCAGGCCACCATGACCCTAACCCGATCCGGTGCGGGTGCTGGTAGTGATTCCCAGGGATCCACTCAAGGGTATATACTAAAGTCATCTCCAGTACTATTTACGATGTGTACTTTGATGTTCGGTTTAGGAATTCCTGCGTTTTGTGTCGGTAGTGGATTCTTTTGTTCGATGTTAAGAACTGCTACGATGTATGTCGGTAGCAGATTCTCTTGTTCGATGCTAGAAACTACTGCAATGTATGTTGGCAGCAGATTCTCTTGTTCGAGGCTTATTTGTTTCTTGTTGTTATGCTTAATGTCGGATTTATAGGTTAAAGCATGTCGTAAATACCTATAATATAATATAATTCTTCCTTTGTCGCAAAAAAATAGCTTTTGTTTATGAATAAATTATTAAGTTAACTATTATAAGTTAAATTTTCTTAAGTTTGAAAATTGCAAATAAAAAGTACTAACATCTATGACATAAAACACATAGCATAAAAACATACTATTTCATGTTGTATCTTTTTTTCCGAACGGGTCTGGACCCGTATTTCATGTTGTATCTAACTGTCATAGTTTTCTATAAAGTTTCCTCAAAACTATATTTTTTTTTCTTACAAGTCCAGAAAATAATTTATTCAATGTTGGAGGGAGTATTGTCTATACCTCCACCCTCAGGTGTTGGGTCCCGAGGAGTTGTACTCCTAAGATATCAGGCCATAAAATTGCTACAATTGTCAGTCCCAAGCAATCAACATGAGCCTAATCAGTTATTAGTGCTAAGCTTAGCCGCTTAGGCATGGAAAGAGTGATTGCATGGTGATGGTAACTTGCTGTTTCAATTCAAGGAGTGAAGCACACTTATCATTGGTACACCGTACACTGCGCTGTCTAGATTACCCGCCACTGGCTAGAGGTTAAGGAAATACATTTATTTGTTTGGAGGGCAACCTCTCCGTCCGGTTGACACGAAAGTGTTACGTATTCCACAACGAATGAATAATAAGTCAACGACGAGTGATCGCGCAAGTGCAACGTCACTGTATCTGGCCAGGTACAATCGAATTCTCAATTACAGCAAATTAAATCACTATAGAAATAGAATGAATTAAATGTGCTTCTTAATTACAAAGGATGGACTGAATCATGTAACAGGGGAGGAATGTGCTTCAGATAGCATAAGCATGAAGGATTCAGGCAGCAACGAGCTAGCTCTAGATGCTTGCTAGCTACCGATCCGCACCTCCCTGTCTTTCAGCCACGACCGCCGAGGACGTGCCGGCCACCGCGCCGGCCGCCTTTCCGCGGCCGATGCCGCCAACGACCTCGGCGCGGCAGACGGGGCACAGGCGGCTCTTGCGCCGCCACTGGTCGACGCACTGCGCGTGGAATCCGTGCTCGCACCGCGGCACCCCGGCCTGGAACGCCTCCAGGCACACCGCGCACTCGGCGCTCACTCGTGGTCGTGGCACGGCAGGTCGTTAATGTCCTCGGCCGACAGCCCCCGCGCTCCTCGTCCGGCGGCCACGACGCCGCGGCGTGGAGGGCGACGCCCCGCCTGAGCGCCCAGACGACGATGAGGACGTGTAGCACCAGCATCGCCACGACGCCGACGACCAGGAGGAGCACGGACACCGTCGGTTCCACCATTGCTGCATGTGACTTGTCTCCGCCTGCTAGCTACAGCAACAGCTAGCAATTGAGCTCGAGAGGCTAACGGAGGCCGTGGAAATGGACAAAGGAATCCGCAAATGGCTGTAGAAGAAGCAGGTCGCAGGTCGCGCGCTGGATCTCAGGCCTGCCAGGTCCAGGTCAATTGCATCTTCCATGGCTTATCTCCTTGTTGTCTACGGAGTGCCTTTGACAAACTTGCCGAATAGGACATGTTGGTAAAAGCGACACCATGTATGATCCTCAAGATATGATTACTGGATTATTTAAGTTGTTGGTTTGGAGGAAACGGTGTGCCGTCTTCCGGATCAGATTAACAATGTCTTAAATGGTCACGATTTAACGAATCGCCGGCGCTGCAAGTGTTGGGTGATCAGTACGTGGCTCGCGTGGTGAAAACGACGATGGAGGTCCTGCCGTGCTAGCCTGCAAGAGGTATGGAAGAAAAAAGAACCAGCAGATAGGAACATAAGAGCATCGAGTCAATTTATTTTGAAATTAATACAATTTATGTGATACTAAACAGGTATCATTAGATATCGCTAAACATATTTCTATACTGTACCTATCTTGTTATAAATATTAATAACTCTTGTTGATATAAACTTATTCAACATTTAAGATCAAGTTAGAATTACGTTTCTTTTACCGGAGGCAGCAGCACTTGAATCGAGCATGGGGTGCGACCTGGGCAGGGGGAAAGGCGGAAAGCGACGCCACGGCCGGTTAAGGCAGCTTGGCGCTACCTCTGTTGCCATGGGAGTTCGTTTTTATTTTACTGCCCCTTCGACGTCGCTAGTTCGCTTGTGTGCCTTGTGGCGCCCGTTGCGTGTGTTCAAGTAAAATCGTAGCGTAGCGATGAAGGCAACGTGAATACATTACACGAGTATCTTTGTTTGCATGTAATGCTCCGGTTGGCATCGGCAGGACACGACCATGACACTTGAGCTGTTTCTTCATGTTGATATATTATGGGCTAAGATCATATAATATATTCAATATTATAAAACTCTATGATTATATTTATTTATATTAAATAATATATGTTGGCTTATGTGCCACTTGCATGCATGCGTTGCTGGTGGCTGGACAGGCCATGCGAAGTAAAGAAGGCATGCAAACAGGCAACGAGAGAAGGCAGGCAGGCAACGAATTAACCTTTTCCTTTTTGCCAACCAAATTAATTGATGATTGCATGAGTTACGGAAGTTACTTCCACCTTCATTAGTTAATTGGCAAAATGAATATGGGAGTTTCATTCACAAGTGTTGAAACGTGCAAATGAGTACGGAAGTTTTCATCACTAGTATTGAACTGTTGATCGTCGCTGATGCCTTCTGATATTCATATGTCTGCTCGCTTCCATGCCGCAAGGGGCCGCCGGGCAGCAAGGAAAACTCTCTTCTGTATGGCCCACGGGTGGGCCCGGCTGTCAGATGGCCGGAGCCGCAGCGGTTTATATAGAGGCAAGCAAAACCCGTCTGCTCGGTCACGACGGAGTGGGTTGTGACTCGGACAACACCAAAACCTCTCCGAAGCTGCCGATCCCCGGCCGCCGCAACATACTCATCACCAGCGCCTTGCCCTACGTGAACAACGTCCCGCACCTCGGGAACATCATCGGATGTGAGCGTCTCTCCCTCTCCCTCCCTCCCTTCCCCGCGGCGCCTTCCCCACGTACTCCCCGAATTATCTACCCCTCGCCCTTCGCCGTTGTTCTCACGGGCATTTAATCCGGCTGTGCAGGCGTGCTGAGCGCCGACGTGTTCGCGCGCTACTGCAGGCTGCGCGGGTACAACGCGCTCTACATATGCGGGACGGACGAGTACGGGACGGCCACGGAGACCAAAGCCATGGAGGAGAAGTGCTCGCCCAAGGAGATCTGTGACAAGTGAGTCAGCAGGTCATCGACCTGAAATCCCTCCCTGCCTTTCCGTGCGGCCGGGCGGTGCTTCTCTTCTAGTTGGATATTTGATCAATCGTTGGGTGATTTAATTTTGGGGGGAGATGATTCGATTTGGTGATTATGGTTGTGCTCGAGTTGTTCGAATTGGGGAATTTTTTTCACGTGCTCTTAATTTTGGTTAGACTTTATTTGTTATTCCTTAAATCACACTGAACATGAGTGTACTGCTGCAACTGTGAATCAAGTGATTTGGTTTTTGCAATAGTTGACTGATGATGACTTGATCGTGATCGTGCCAGTTCTGTGCATTATATCTTCATTGGCTATAATTTAATTAGAACTTGATTATCATATCTTGTTTATAAGCATTTGATCTTTTCTTAAAACCACAGATTTTTTTTTCTTTGTCTTTATTGTACATATGAAGTATTCTATTCATATCTTCTATTCATATGGTAGATACGTTGTTTGTTGAGAATTGAGATGCCAATATTAAAACACACACTTTCTTCTTTCTTTGTTTTTTGATTTGAAACACTCCAATGGACACAAGAACATATACACCTATAAGGACCTTGGAGACACTAGGCTAAAATCTTGGCGTTGTCGAAATCACCACATCCATCTACTAATTACTGGCCAAAAACAGAGACTTGAACCTTCTACCACAAGGAACCTGTTACTTGTGGAAACAAAGCTTTCTTCATATAAACCTTTTCTTGCTGATGAAAACTGCAGGTACAATGCTATCCACCTCGACGTTTACAAGTGGTTTGACATACAATTCGACAAATTTGGGCGTACGTCCTCTCCTCAGCAGACAGAAATCTGCCAAGCAATTTTCCATAAATTGATGGAAAACAATTGGCTAACAGAAAACACCATGCAGCAGGTTCAGATTGTTTGTGGTATTGTACTTGTGTATTCAGATACATATGTATATCTGTTGTGAAATAATTTTTTTCTGCTTTGCAGCTTTACTGTGATACATGTCAAAGATTTTTGGCCGATAGGCTTGTAGAAGGAACATGCCCTATAGAAGGGTGTACTAATAAAGCTGCGAGAGGTGATCAATGTGACAAATGCAGCCATATGTTGAATCCAACTGACCTAATTGATCCAAAGTGTAAGGTAAGCATACCAGTAATTTAGTGTACACTGTCATGTATTTTTATCATTGATCGAATTGTATAAGACGGCATTAAAATGTGAACAATGAATATCCTTGGTATTGTGTTTTCTTTGTAGGTCTGTAAGAGTACTCCTCATATTCGTGAAAGAGATCACCTTTTCTTGGATCTCCCTCTATTAGAAGACAAGTTGGTAAACTATATTAATGATACTTCAGTAGCTGGTATGTGGAGTCAAAATGCCATTCAAGCTACAAATGCATGGTTAAAGGAAGGACTAAATTCACGATGTGTCACAAGAGATCTTAAATGGGGAGTACCTGTTCCAATAGAGAAGTATAAAGATAAGGTTCGTCCATATCACTTCTGAAAGAAGTCTACAGTTATAAATTTATCTGATTTCCCATTTCAATTATTTTCAGGTTTTCTATGTCTGGTTTGATGCACCGATTGGCTATGTGTCCATCACAGCATCTTATACGCCTGAGTGGGAGAAGTGGTGGAAGAATCCTGATAATGTGGAATTATTTCAGTTCATGGGCAAAGATAATGTGCCATTTCATACGGTATGATGTCTACAAAATGCGAACATCTCCTTGAGTCATTACAGATTGGGTTATCATCACTACATGATTCTGATTTCTGAACAATTGGCATTCTTGTGGTCCTCATTGGATAATGTTTCTATAGCTCCAAGATCTTTTTTACCTGTAGGAGACAACAATATTTTCTAGGAACAGTTTTCCATACTATGTTTGTGGCACTTGTAAACTCTGTCATTTCTTGCAAGCAATCCTTTTTATGAAGTGCTTATTGATTTGAAGGTGCTTTCAGATCATGTTTCCTTCAACACTACTAGGAACTGGTGAAAATTGGACAATGATGAAGACCATTAGTGTCACTGAATATCTAAATTATGAAGGAGGTACATGCTATGGTTTGTTATTTGTTATTTTTGGATTAATATTAGTCCACTCCATCATGTGAGCTACCAACATTTGCTGAAAACAAAGCTTCTTTAATTGAACTGGATTCTGTTCAGTATTGGAAGATATGTGTGGCCACTTCCTGCATGTTGATCTTGCACTGCTAGAGAATTAATGAATCAAATTGTACAGTTCATACCAGTTGTTGTATTCACTCTTCGGACATTTGATTTTAATTTGTTTAATGAACTACAAATTTATACATCATGCCTTATAAAATATGCTTTATAAGTGGTTTCTCTTGAATGTGTTTGGTATATTGGTGTTGCCAATCTGCCGTTTCCTTTGAATTTTGTTTGTGCTTAAAAATATTTTGCAGTGTGTAAATAGATTTCCTACAAAATATTCCTTGCCACTGTAGGAAAATTCTCCAAGAGTAAGGGTATCGGAGTTTTTGGTAATGATGCCAAGAATACGGATATTCCTCCTGAAGTATGGCGATACTACCTGCTTATGAGTCGACCTGAGGTTGCCAGTTGTCCGGTAATATTTGATTTGTGACATTTTACATAGTTTAACAAATGCATTTTTATCTGATTTACATAGGGATCAGATACACTCTTTACATGGACCGATTTGCAAGCCAAATTGAACAGCGAGTTGCTAAATAACTTGGGAAACTTCATCAATCGTGTGCTAAGCTTCATTGCAAAACCAGCTGGTTAGCTAGTCTTACACCAAATATAATACCATTTTAGAATTTTATTTATATGTTAATCATCTATGATAGAATTCTATTTATATGTTAATCATCTATGATCAATATCGCTCATTTTTGCCTTACTTTTTTGAGAGTTCATTTTGTTGTCATTTCTGCAGGATCTGGATATGATTCAATTATACCAGATGCTCCTGGTGCTGGGTCACATCCGTCGACAACTGACATTGCAGAAAAAGTCAGTAAATCCGTTGAACAATATCTTGATGCAATGGAAAAGGTAAATGATGCTCTTGTGCATTATGTGAAGCAGCAGAACCCCAGCATGGCATGTATAACATTATGTTTCGCCAAGTCGGCTGCTAGTTTGTTTGAACATTGTATTGATCTTCTTATGACAGGTTAAGCTGAAACAAGGACTGAAGAGTGCAATGGCCATCTCTACTGATGGAAACCGCTATTTGCAAGTAATTCATTTTCCCTTCTTTTATTTACCTCATTTTTCTGTAGTAACTCTTACTCTTAATTTGTCTTTCCTTTACTAAAATTAATGTAGAACAGCGAATTTTGGAAACTTTATAAGGACAATCCAGCAAGCTGTGCGATTGTAATGAAAACTTCAGTTGGTCTTGTCTATCTCCTTGCCTATCTGCTGGAGCCTTTCATGCCTTCCTTTTCGAAAGAAGTATGGTCCTAATTTTTATTGAGTGTTGAGTTTCTTAGCATTCTCGTGCCCTCGAATCTCACTATGTGGTATATATTATATAAGGTGCTACGCCAATTAAACCTGTCCCCAGAAGAAAATCTTTCTTTCGGTGAAGAAAAGGGCGAAAGTGCGAAAGCAAAAACCCCTTGGGATCTTGTACCGGCAGGGCACAAAATAGGGAGGCCTGTACCTCTTTTTGAGGAATTGGTGCGTCTTTCATTTATAATGTTTTTGTTTGTTGGCCATTGCGTCTTTCATTTAGAATATTTTTGTTTGTTGGCCATAAGTTTACATCCATAATTTGAACTCATTGCAGAAAGATGAAAAGGCGACTGAGTATAGGGAAAAATATGCAGGCAGTCAAGCTGAGAGGAACTTGAAAGCAGTGGCTGACGCTGAAGCTGCAAAAATTGCTAACCAGCTCAAAACATTATCTGGTAATTTTTTTAGACAATTTACTCTTAAAAGTTTGCTAGAATCCCAGAACACGGCGCAGAACTGTCTTTTCTGCTGCACATTTTGCTACAAAGTGAAAAATTCATGTTGCTCAACTTATGGAAACAATTATCAGATCAAGCACTTATTCAGCTGGCAGGTGTGCTTTCAAGCGCCATGCTCAACTGGGCTCACACCCAGATGCCCACTGCTTCTTAATGTGAGCTAGAGCTCCTAGTGTAATTTTGGAAAGTAATAACATAACTATATCACGCAAGTCTCAGTTTCATGGTAGATTTCAACCTTTCTATCCTGTTTGAAATCCTTTGACTCTTCTTTGAACTATTTCCTGCTAATCTATTGTTTTCGAGACCACGCCGTTCCTGCTAATCTATTTCAGATTGCAGCAAGTAATTCTCTATGTTTTCTCATTTTTCTTATGCAGGAGGCTCAAAAAAGGAACAAAATAAAAAGTCTGGTAACTCAAAATCAAAGGTGGCAGAGGCTGAATTATCTGTTGCAAAGTTGGAGATTCGAGTGGGGCTTATCAGAAAAGCAGAGAAGCACCCAGATGCTGATTCGCTGTATGTAGAGGAAATCGATGTTGGAGAGGAGGCTCCAAGAACGGTGGTTAGTGGCCTTGTCAAATACATTCCTCTTGAAGAAATGCAGGTTGGTCTTTCCTGGCATGATTTGGGTTTTGCACACATTTCTTTGTGATGCCTTGCTTGTTATCACTGACTTGTAATATCTACTATGAATGAGCAGAACCGGAAAGTCTGTGTTCTCTGCAATCTGAAACCTGTGGTGATACGTGGTATAAAATCACATGCCATGGTTTTGGCTGCTTCTAACGAGGATCATACTAGGGTAAGACATCCGATTCCCTTACACATTTGATTAAATTTACACTCTGAAACTGGAAGTGCACTATCATAAAGCACAGTACAGAAGCCATTTTGAGGTAAAATAGTACTTAAAATGTGCAATTTAGGTTGAGTTAGTTGAGCCACCAGCTGACGCTGCCGTGGGGCAGAGGGTGAGCTTTGCTGGGCACTCCGGTGAGCCTGAGGCTTCTCTCAGTGGCAAGAGCAAGGTGTGGGAGAAGCTAGCCGCTGACCTGCATAGCAGTGGCGAGCTTGTGGCCTGCTACAAAGATGTCCCTTTCATGACTTCGGCTGGAGTGTGCAAGGTGAAGACAATAATAAATGGGGAAATCCGCTAGACGCGATGCCTAAAGGCAGGTTGCTATCGTCTGATGTTATTGAAATAGTACTAGCTGTTGCTTTTGCTGTAAAGTTTCTCCTTGGGGTTTGAGAATTTTTTGTGTTGAAAAATGGCAATAGTTAACGACGATATTTTGTTAATTTTCTGGTGGCCTAAAGGGATGAGAGCCTGAGACTGATTAATGGACACGGCTAACATGTCATAGCCTGTGATGCTCGTGATCCGGGCCGGCTGTGATGAAGATGAAGAGGTATGGTCGGTGAGATGGAGACACGCGTCGCAGGAGGAGCGGCTGACGGCGGTTAGAGAGATGAAGCATCGCGAAGCCGTCGAAGCTGGATTATTTACCCGCCGCGTCGCAGCATCTGCGCACCGCTCGGCCTCCGCTCACAAACGCGACACCGACCAACTCGTTTCTCATCCATGGACCAAATGCAGCGGCATGCCGACCACGGCCACGGCGGCGTCGCGCCGGCGAGCTCCCAAGCCCAGCAGGCCGGTCCAGACAAGAACCGGCAGCAGGAGCAGCAGCCGCCTTCTTCGTTGAACCCGACGGCGGCGAGGCTCCTCCGCGAGGCCATCGTCTCCCAGCCGGACGGCGAGAAGCCGGCGGCCGCAGCGGGCTCCTCGGACATTCTAGCCTTCGCGCGCTCCGTCGACCGGGTGGACTCGCCTCTCGAGTATCCCAGCTTGCGCAGTCAGCTCACTAGCTTTGTTCCTTGTTTTCCTTTTATATTTTCTTGTTCTTTTTCTTTTTACTTTACCCCATCTTGTACACTTTCCGCAATAAAAAAGGTGAACACCTTCCTCCCTATTTCGATGCTTCAAACTCTGGCCATTTTCTGTTCAGAGGGGATTACCGGCACGTCGCAGACCACGCACCGCCGCATATCTCTCTGTCGCGCGGCCTTCTTACTCGACCTCCCGGTCTGTCGATGGATATAAGACAGTAGATTGATTGAAAGGGACGTATGTGATCGGTAATCGAATGGTTACATAGACACAGACATACGACATAAGATTTATACAGGTTTAGGTCGTTAGCGTGGTGTAAAATTCTACGCTTATGCTCTATAAATTGTATTGATTGGGTATGAGATTGTGATGATCTGGTAGATCGAATGACCTTATCTGTCTAAGGACTTCTGTCTCTCTTTATATATGTTGAAGGGACAGAGTTACAAGTAGAATAGCCTATTTGTAATTTGTGTGGTACACGTCGTGTGTCGCACGTCTTCCTCTTGGGTTGAACCGTCTTTAATGGTGCGGCTGAAGTATAGCCGTGAGGGTATATGAGGGTCATATCCCCACAGCTAGTCCCCGAGCACCATATATCTTGAAGGAGTCACTGTCTTGACCTGTGTCGAGCAGTGTAGATGCAGACCACGTAATATCAACCAGTGAAGGTGCTGACCACGTAGTGCCGACCAATGAAGCTTCATCCCGAGCAGTTCGTAAGTCTACTCCCGACCACGGCTTCTATCAAAAAAGGTGGTCTGTCAAAAGATGTGTGGTGTTCTGAGAAAAAGAAAAAACTTTTCACGTCTCTAGAACGTGGGCCCACGTTAACACGTGATACAGAGACCACTGAAATGCTAACGCGAACAATCCAAGAAAGGATAGGCCCAGTCACCATGAGGTGACATGGGCCCATATAGTCCCAAGCTTGATGGAAGATGGAACATGTTGTATCGAGTTTTTTAAGAAAAAAACTCAACATAGCACTAACTGGTACATAGTTAGTGCCAAATGACAAGTCGATGCAAAATTCCAGATATGAACCTACGGCCTTTTGCTTAGAAAACAGAGCACAGGCTCGATCGGGTCTACTGAGAACCACTTGTCCGTAGACACCTCTGGGTGGCAAATCAAATGTAGAGTCCCCACGCATATGCGTACTAAGTTTTCTGCATCGGTGACGGCTTCAATTTGATCTTCCAGGACAAGGTGGTCACTTATGTATCTGACAAAGGGCTATCTCCAGTCGGGCTGGGGAGGCGCTGCCTGCTCAGCTGGCTCACTAGCCGGTGGCTGCTCACTACCATCATCAGATCCCCACTGGTCGAGGAAGCTATCTTCCATCTCTTTTGCTTTGCCACTGAGCACCGCTACGAGCTGCTCGGTAGCGGTACTAGGCGCAGGTGCTTTGTAAGCCTGATCGGAGATCAAAGGCTTAATCAAATCTTGAACAAAAACACCAAGTGGTACCTCGGCTCGAGATGATCCGAACTTAGACAGCTCATTAGCACCTGTGTTCTCGGCACGAGGTACATGGGTGAACTCCAGTCCTTAGAACTTATTCTCCAGCTTGCGTATCTCGGCAACATAGGCATCCATCTTTTCAATGACTACGTCCCAGTCTTTGATGACCTGGCGGATAACCAGAGCAGAATTTCTGTACACCAAGAGCCGTTTTATACCCAGCTCGACTGCAATGCGGAGATTGTGCAGGGCGGCAAAGACGAGTCCCCAAGCACCATGTGGTCGGAGACGAGGCTGTGCGGTGTATGGCACCGAGCTAAACGACAGAGGCGAGGTTATGTGCTGCATGACACCAAGCCGAGGCGACGATGACAAGTCTCCGAGCGACGTGTGGTCAGAGACGAGGCTGTGTGGTGCATGGCACCGAGCCGAGGCGATGATGACAAGCCCCTGAGCAGCACGAGGTCAGAGATGAGGCTGTGCGGTGCGTGGCATCAAACCGAGCGACGGAGGCGACGCTATGCAGTGTGTGGCACCGAGCCGTGGTGACGAGCAGTTGGACCAACTGGGCGGTAAGCTCCTAGCAGCCCAACTTATCGGCGGTGAAGTCCGTGTGCCAGGTGGCGTAACCACCTGGACGATGATCCTTGATCCAGTCCCCGAGCGTACGGAGTGTACTCGGTAATCGAACCTTGTCCTGAAAAATAAACACGAAGAACGGTAGTATATGATGTACAAGTAATTAATCTTCGAAGAGAAAATCAGCAGACTGATGTATTTTTAAGAAGGCATGTTTAAGCAGGTGATAAACATATGTGCCGTTTTTTTAGATGCATATTTATGCGTAGTTCGTTTTTCAAAAAATATCAACAATTAAGTTTTGCCCCCATCCTCGAAGCAAGCTAACTCTGTCAGGTAACTAGGGATGCACTGGCGAAAAGCGTAGGACCGCCAGGATCACTAGGTACCTAGCACCGTTAGAGAGCGACTACCGAATCTCCTAAAGTTACGTAGCGTGGAACTGTAACACATCGTAAGAGGATCGAAGCAGTGCCTTGTCAAGCCGTTCTCGGCCGGTAAGAAAGAAAGTTTAATTATGATTTATATAAGACGCATGTAAGATAAATTGGTGTACGGATGCAAAACTATAACAGAAAAAGAAGACGATAAATAATTTTTAAATATACTTAAGCAAAGAGGACGATAAATAATTTTTAAATATACTTAAGCTTCTCTTCGAAGACGCGTTGTCGGCGTGGTCGAGCAGATGGACGTATTTACAGAGGTTATGTACGCAGCTCGGACAGCTTGCTGACGTGGTTCGCGTGATAGCTTGGACGTCTCAATCTGGTTTGATGAGGTTGGCCTCGTCGTGGAGACGTGGAGAAACAGCGACGAATCTGCGTACGTAGTCATCTCGGGACCAATCGGAGCTTGGTGACGCGGACGAGCGGCTTGCCGACGAGACGACGCAAAACGACTACGAGTAGTTGGATTCCTTGCAAAATAACCATGTGCATACGTAGATAGCCGAACATATAGTATAGAATATTAGATTAGAAAATAAATACGAAGCGTTGACTTAGCTTTCCAGGCAAGATATGTCGCTGATCGGCTATTGTTGGAAAGTGCTCCGTATGTATATATGCACAGAACGCATGCATACTTATACATGTTTGCTTGCTCGATGGTAGACGCCGCTTTGATCCTGCGTGTTGTCGATTCCAATGCGTGGATGGAACGCCGCATAGCCAGAGCAGGGCTCCAATGGCCATCGCAGCGCTTGCTGCTCGGGCAGCCTACAACCAGATTTGGATCTAGGCGGTTTGAGTGGTGGTCGGTCCGTTGTCAGATTGAATCTGGACAGCTCGAGTGGTCGGTACGACTCGTATGTCTATTTTGACGGTGATGAACGGTGGTGAAGCCGTCCTTGGCAGATCGATGTGGATCGATCCGTCAAGGAAGCTGTCGACGAGTTGCCAGAGCAGACTTGTCGATAAGATGGTTGATGACGTTGATGCAGAAGCGGGTTGCACCGCCTCCACGTTTTCGGTGGTCGTCGCTACGCCGGTGGTTGGTGAAAACGCCGATATGAAGGTCAGACCCGCTTTGAACTCCATGAAAGTAGGGAAGAAAACCATCTAATTCGTCTTAAGATCGAATCGCGCACCCCCTACCTAGCGCGCCAACTGTTGTCGATGAGATATCATCGACGGTCCATCGAGGGGTAGACGTAAGATGGTAGATTGATCGGAAGGGGACGCACGTGATCGGGAACCGGATGGTTACAGAGACACAAAACACAAGATTTATACAGATTCAGACCGTCAGCGTGGCGTAAAACCCTACGTCCTGTGCTCTGTAAATTGCATTGATTGGGTATGAGATCGTGGTGATCTAATAGATCAAATGACCTCGTCTGTCTAAGGACCTCTGCCCTTTCTTATATATGCCGAAGGGACAGAGTTACAAGTAGAATAGCCTATTTGGTACTATTACTAATTTGTACGGTGTACACGTGTGCCGCACGTCTTCATCTTAGGCTAGACCGTCTCTAATGGTGCGGCCTAAATATAACCATAAGGGTATATGGGGTCATATCCCCACACTCCCCTAGCTTCAACGTCAGTCTTATAGACTAGAGTTGGGACGCCATGGAATTCAAAAAGAAAAAGTTGGGCCGCCATGGAGTGTACGTGGCCGTTGTCGAGGAGCCCTGCAAACTGATAAGTTGGACCTTGCAGATGGGCACCGGCATGTAGCTCACAGAATTTTATTTTAACCTTGATTTCTCTTTTTTCAAAATACACACACACACAAGCTGGGGCACGTGACTGCGTGATCTCTGAACCTGAATTAACCTTGTATTACTATCTTTTTTTCTTACTACTTGGGCAAGTTAAACTGCATTACCAGTACAGGTGTATCTGAATCTTGAAGACCAGAACGGGACAAAGCAAAAAGGCCATGTTAATCAGGGCTTGGGATACGTGGCACATTCGACAGGAGCACACACGTGCCAACGGCGGCGGCGGCGGCAGTAGGAGGAGCACATGGCAGCTCGATCAGGTGCGCCGACGGGCGGCGAGACTGAAATGAAACAGCAGTATCGTGATCAGCGAGGCACGTGCAGCGTCATCAACTGAGCCCCCCGCCTCGCACGTCCACTGCATCGACGCACGGGGATCCGTGCGGTGAGAGGCTGGATGTGGAGCCGGAGTAGTCCCGGACACGGAACATGGCGAGCGGAGCAGGGGTTCGTTGGTTGGTTGGGTTGTGCCGACCGCCGGGATCATCAACATTTGGAAAACCGTCCATCCCGCAGACGCCATGCGCCTGCTGCGATCCAATCCAGGTTCCGCTCCGGTACCATCTGCTCCTGCCCAACGTGGAAGACTGGCAGGCCGTGCGCCGGACTGCCAGTGTCCGGTGCCCCATGCTCCAGCTCCGTTATGGCAGCAAGCCGTGTCGTGTTGCACCAAGGAGCTATCGAACGGCTAAGCATCAGCTACTCCCCTGGCCCCAACCCTGCAACGGATAAGCTGAGCGTGAGCGGTGCCGGAGCGTACCGTGCGGCGCGGCGCCGGGTGGTTTGGTACAGGTGCAGGTACAGCAGCAACCAAGGTTTTGTCCGCTGAAGATCCCGCGTGGCGTCGGCAGCGCCCGCACACGGTCCCTCCGTACCCTTTCCGCCCGAACCGAACACTCTTCTGGTCCGTCCGTCGCAGCATCAGGTTGCCGATCCCCAAAGCCACCCGCCCGCGGCGCGCCAAACGACAGCTATCTCGAGCGCGGCAAGACGCCAAAGAGTAGGGGCGCTGTGCTGGACCGACCGGGACGCCACGAAAGCGATCCAAGGCCCTCGCATCGCAGCGGTTGGTGCCGAAGCAGCCACCACGATGCTCGATGGCACATTGGTTGGCACACCGAGAAATCGAGACGAGACCCGGTCTCCTTCACCTAGCAGTGACCAGCTGACCTGTGTGTCTGTCTGTCTGTCTGTCCGACGGAATTAACACCCGCTTATATATCTCCTGATCGTCGTCGTCGACGACGACCCGTTCAGCTAGCTCCCCTCTCTCATTTCGCCGTGGACGCCGCCGGCGCTCGCACCCCTGATAAGCTGCTGATACCACTGCATCGCCGCAGGCCTTCGGCCTTCTCCACTCCACACGCCTTCGTCCCATCAGTTTCTCGCGGTCACCTTCAGAAATGAAACCCTCTCTGCTTTCCGTGGCCGGACTGATCGCAACCCCGATAGATGCTCGGACGGCGAGCTGAGGGGCGAGGAGGCCCCCCTCCCATCAAATATTCTCATCCGTCCCCAGGCGAGGCGGCACACAGATTTTTTTCTTCTTCTTTCCTAACCGACGACGACGAGCACAGCCACCGCGACGAGATTATCGGCTCAATTAGATGGCTAAAACACGGCCTCATCACGCCACATGCTCGCGGCTAGCTCTTTATTAGTAAAACACAAGCGTTTCTAGACGACGTCGCCATCTAGGAGGCGAGATGGAATCTTGGCTGCTTATTAGTGATAGTGGGAGCGGGCTGTACAAAGACAAAAGGTGCTCCCGTGTCCAATCACGGCCAAGACAGGATTATTGCTTTTATACATGGCATCGGTTTAATCAGGGGCCCTGTATATATACTCATGTCAGGCTCAGGAAGCCCATCAGCAGAGGTACCGGTAACAAAAGGTTTACCTGTCCTCTCGTTCATAAAATTTTGTAAAAAACGTCAAATCACCATGCATGAGAACTAACATAACCTTAGTTTAGTCGTACCGAGCAGGTGGCATGTACTAAGCAAGCGCGAAGGATTAAGATGCCTTGCTGTTATAGGGCGAACCTGATGGGAAGGTGAGGGGGCGCGTCAGCCTTGGAAAACAGAAAAAGGTCACCGGTGAGAGCGATAGCACAGAGGGAGTGGCGGTGGTGGCCAAAGGCACTTCTCTTTTGAGAGGATTGGATTAAGCAGAGAAGAAGCAAAAAAAGCTTCTTTTTACTAGCTAGCGCATATTTTTATTCAGTGTTCATCTAGACACTGTTGAGCAACAACTTTCAGTTCCTGTTGTTCTATCTCCACGAGAGACCACGATGCAAGCTAGCTTTTCCAGATATATTCGATGAAAAGACCTTTCAACATAACTTGGAAAGTGATCCTGTGGGTGCAGAGAGTGCACGCAACAAGCCAATCACATATCCGTTTTATCTTACACTACAGACTCATCCTCCTCTAAAATCTTAACTGAATTCACCTCTAAATTCTTAACTGAATTCACCGTGCCAAGATCCAAAACCTACATAGATCGGTGGACTTTGCCATATTTGATCGTCAAATTTGATTTGCTAGAGGACATCCGTTTCTCCATCGATTGCGCTGTCAACACCCACCACCTATAGAATATATCTAGCAAATGGTTGCTAGTAATACGCAAGCTGGTGAGCTACGCAACAAGAATGGCAAACAGATTTGCCAGGGCCAACTGTTTGCAAGCTTCACTGAAAGCTATCCATTTTCTGTGTAATGAATGTGGAAAGTTGCCACTACACTCTTGTTGAGTTTTCCTGTTTGTGCATGTCTGAAAAAGATGAAAGGGAGAGAAAGTTGCATCTGTCTCATGTTGGTGTTGCTCAAGCGGAAGACTTGTTTAACATGTTCTAAGCTTTCCAGGCGCACTGATCTATACTTAATTTGGTGTTAACCAGAGTACTCTGTGTTTGTTCTGACGAGGCAGCACTGCTGAATGCCATGTTTCATTCACAGACCACCACTAGCCAATCAGTTAGAGACATGTTACGTCTTTTTAAACAAAGGATTCAGTCAGATGATTTTTTTTATACTACTAGATGCTATCTGTTGACTCGCAATTGGAAGCTGAATGTTATGCAGGCTGCATCTACTGCGACTGGCCAACTGCTGGTCATGGTTTCTCTGTTTTCTACAGACCTCAACCTACAGAACACTTTCAGTCACTGTTAGATTCATAGTAATTCACTAGCAGTTTCAGCTTCACTCTGCAGAACTCACTGTTAATCATGTGAAAATGCATACAGTAAAATTTTAAAACTCCAATTGGTAACACCTGATTTGACACAAGCACTGTGCCATAAAAAGAGTACTTGCCTCTGCACTTATTTGTCCCACAACTCTATTGATCTTCTCCAGCGCCACGAGTGATTGGGATTAACAATATTAATTACCCAATTTACACTACCATGCATGCATACACTTTCTCCATAATAGCCATAGCTAGGAATATAATTCACCATTACAGCCTTACACTTAGTAACATTGCGCAAAGAAAATTACGGCGGCACGATTTTTTGTTTGGCACAAGATTTGATTTGACGGTCGATCCCCGCGGGAAGATTGTCGTGTGCTAGTTCCACATCCACCAGTTGATCGGGCCGGCGTCTTCGTCGTCGTCGGCGTGGTGGTGGGTATGTCCGGCGAAGAACGCCGCGGCGGCGGCGGCTTCTTCCTCGGCGTAGTAGCTGCATCCCTCGTCGCTGCCGGCGCCATCGTCATCCGACTGGATCCCTCCTCCCGCGCCGTGGTTTACTGGACCCATCCGGCAGTCTTGGTAGTGGTGGTCCTCGCCGCCGGGGAAGTACGACTCCACGCTGCTATCAACAGCCGCGGCGAACCGGCCGCCGGCGCCGTACAAAAGCGCGTCCGTGTCCACCACCGCGCTCCCGCCGCTGCCAGTGCTCAGCCTATCCTCGGACTTCACTTGCAGCACCTCGAACGCCTCCTCCTCCGCCGCTGGCTCTGCTGGCTCCTCGACGTCATCGGCCAAGGAAGCCTTGACGTCGTCCACCGCCGCCGGCAACGCCGCGGCGTCGGTGGCAGCGCTGGCGCCGCCCTCCGTCGCCTCCTTCTCTTGCAGCTTCTCGGTCAACGACACCACCTGAATGAAACCACAGCACGCGCAGATCGCCGAATCGTCCATCAGCAACGTACTTGGAGCGAGGCCATGCCATGGATGGAAGAAAGCTCGAGAGGATATAAACCTGTGAGCGGAGGCGGTGGTTGTCCTGGAGGAGGACGTCGTGGTCGGCGCGGAGAGCGTCGAAGGAGGCCTTGAGGCGGTCGAAGTCGCGCTCGAGCTGCTTGGTCTTCCACCGGGCGCGGCGGTTCTGGAACCAGACGGCCACCTGCCGGGGCTGCAGGCCCAGCTTGCGCGCCAGCTCCGTCTTGCGCTCCGGCTCCAGCTTGTTCTCCTCCTCGAAGCTCCGCTCCAGCAGATGCACCTGCAAGTGCCCATGCACGAGTCAGGTCAGGCGGTCAGGCCACGCGCCATGCAGATACACGTGTTGCCTAGCTTAGCTTAGGTGTGGCCAGATCGAGCAGTTGACTAGGTACCTGCTCCGGGGTGAGGCGGCGCTTCTTCTCCGGCAGCTGCTCGTCGTAGTACTCCTCCTCGAGGAGCTCGTCCGGCGAGGTGAAGAAGGGCCGTTTCACGCCACGCCCTTCTTCAAGGCCGAGCATCGGTCTCCCGCCTTCATCACTCCCAAATGGCAACCCCAATCAGTACACAAGAATAATTCCAAGCCAAGATCCAAATCGAAGGAAGCACCACGTACAAAGAGAGTTGGATGGGACTAATACCTCGATGGAACAAGCCGCCGCCGCCGGGACCACCGGCTGCGCCGCAGTCCAGGAAGAGCATGTGCCCGGCGCCGGAGCCGGGCGCGTTGAAGATGAGCCGTCCGGACTCCATGGATCGATCAATGCAAGATCGATCGAAGCAAAAGCTTGGAGATTCTTTTGCCTGAATTATTACTTAATCGGGAGTGGATCGATGAAGACTAAAGCAATATCCTATATGGCGTCGACGTATGTACAGAAGCTAGCGAACTAGCTAGCTGCCGACGACGACGATGAAGGGTGGGATCTATAAGAAGCAGGAGGAGGAGGCGAGCATGGCGGCGATCTTGTGGCGGAAGAAGCTGGTGCTCCACAGAAGCCTCGCCGGAGTCTCCATCGGAATCAGCCAAAATCCCATCATGCACGCCCCAGCCCACCGAGCGTCCGCGGGATCTCCTCAGCCGCGCGGAGGAGATCGATCGGCCGAGCACCTCGCCGGAAACGGCTAGCCTCTAGCTAGTCGGCCGGAGAAGCTCTGGCGAGTCCCGGAGCGGGACAATTCGGCTACGCTACGGCGGCCGGATCAGAGGAGGTTGGTGGTGGACGACGGAGCTGCAAAAAGGAAAAACCTTTTTGTTTTCTATTTTTTTATATGTCGATGAGGAGGAAAATGCTTTAATATTCGATAATATTTTTTGCTTTGGAGGTCTGTGGAACTAAAGTTTGAAGAAATGGAGAGGGGCCTTCTTATAGGCGCCGGGGCAAGGTGGGTTGACGAATTTGCCCCTTGGTGGCAGCGGTGGGTGGCCGGCGCGGGAGACGAATGGTGTTAGCGGTAGGCCCGGCGGAGGAGAGGAGGATCTCTCATTCTCTTTTTTTTTTCTTTTTTTTTTTGTGACTTAGGATCTCTCATTCTCTCATCTCATCTTTTGCACAGAAGGGTAAGAAACGTTAGCCAGCCCACTTGGGGACAAAGGCATGGTCAGAACTCACTCAGGATATTACTTCAAAAAAAAAAACTCACTCAGGATCTTCTGTTAAAGGACCATCAACGCCGTATGCTGAGGTCAGCTTGGATTGACAAATTACTCTATGTTTACTTTGAAACAAAAACTAATTCCCACTATGGTTTCAGTCGAAATCATACACAAACCAGGCACAGTTGCAAGGTTTGTTTATTTTAACAATTATTAGGGGAGTACTAATGTAATATCATGTTTTTCTCTTCTACTGCAATTGATTTTTTTTCCCTACCTCTAACACTCCACTTGTCTTCGTTCTCTTATTCATCCTATGCTCAAAGTTCCTTCTTCAACTATGCGACGAGGTTAATCTTTTGAGTTAGGGACTTCTTGGAGGCTAGCAGGGTTCAAGAAGGTCATGGCGCTAGATTGGCCTGAACAAGGCATATAGCAAGTAGATCACCAACCATGCATAACAGTGAAGGACAACTATTTGAACTTTGAGGAAGTGAATGACAACCAAAATGTGATTCATAGGCATATACACGCTCTAGCTTGATTTGCCATTTTTTCACTCATATTGGTTGTGTTCCTTCTAGAAACACATGCAGTGCCACACACTTACCACACACCAACAATCTCCGCCCTACTCATGCTGCTTTCTTTAGACCACATCGTCGTGCGTTTTTCATTAAGCAAGAACTGTTTTTGTTACAGCACTGCAGGCTTGGTAACACCCTGGTTACCAAGATCTACATCCACCATCAAACATGTGAACGATTACATAATTGAAACTATTTTGCTACCAAATTGGAGTCCAAATCTCCCGCTACTTGGTCCTCCAAGCCGTGCAGGTTCAGTTCCACGGCCGTGACGTCGAGCCCTCCGGTGAGGAGGATCTGCAAGCACCGCTACTTGTTCTTCGACATGTCGCCTCAAAACGCGACCTTGAACTTCTACTCAATGTCCTGATTGGGCTCGTCTTCTTAAACTTCGAACCCTAGCTTCCTTAGAAGGGCCCTTTGCGTTAGGGATTCTTGCGACATTGCCCATTACTAACTATTCTTGTAGTCATTTATGCACACTAAAAGAAAAATCTAAAAATGGAGTTCACCATGGCCCAATGCTACTAACTATTCTTGTAGTCATTTTAATTTGCCAATAGAATACTATTGTTCCATTTAACAGTTAAAAATTCTAAAAATGGAGCTCAAAATATTTTACCAAAAACAAAACTAAAGCGACTTATAGTTTAGAAAAATAAAGTAGTTTGGACCATAAATTACCAAATTATCTTCCTCGTTGCTAGATGCTAGGTGACGTAGTTTTGAATACCATCATTATGTGTGAAGGTTTCCAATAATTAATTCATCAGGGCCTACTGCAGCCATCTCTCTTGTTTTCACCACACGTCCACACTGGAGCAGTTTACCTGATGAATACGAATGGTGATTGATTATGACGTTCTCACCATCCCTACAGCCTATAGGATAAACGTTTACTCTCACTAGAGTTAAATTGTTCTCGGAACAAGATAATAGTCAACATCAGTTGGAACGATTTTTCAAATTACCAACTGAAAGTTACTAGCTTGGCGACAAACGGATTACACTTTGGGGTGCTTGCTCTGTACGTATCTCGGAGAGAGAAATGAAACAACTGTGTGGTGAGCTGGTTATGCAACGAATCCTGCCTGCTAGATCCAATCCAAGGCGAGCTGCGAACAAGGTGTGACGGGCAACCAATCGTGGATCAGTCCATGCCGTCCTGTCGGGTAACTGCCCGGTGACAGGGAATTCGGGTCTTTCCACTGGAATGGACTCCGCCGTCCGTGCCTCCAGGACGCGGGTCATTGCGTCCAGTCCAGCAGACTCCTTCCAGCCAAAACGGCGTTCGTTTCCACGGTCGAGCTGCGGCTTCGCTCGGGGCTCCGGCGCACCGGCGGTGTTCTCCTGTCTACTGCGGTACGGCCGCCATGCACGCATCTTACCGTGCGGCGGCCATGTGGCCGGAGTCGACAGCCAATGTGGTAGGGCGCCGGCGGCCCGGGGCTGGGCTGCTCCTGCTGGTGGTCCATGTGGTGGGTGGTAGGCGCCGCGCCACGATTGGCACTGAAAGATTCCATCGAGCCTCATCCCATGTGGAAACTAGTTATGCTTGTATTTCTGTTTTTTTTTTCTTTTATGTTGTATATTCATCGTATTACTTTCACTATATTTCTATTCGAAAGTCATCCTAGGGTCCGTCGCGGGGAAAGAAGATAAAGCTGTGGCTGCGGCACCCGAGGACCTCACTCACTCACCTATGTGTGCTGATGCAATTTTGTGCTGACCCCATTTAGTATGGTCCAAAGGGCATTAGGATTAGGATGGTCCACGCTGCCCCTATGCCACATGTACAAGATGTTGGAGCCGGCTGTCAAAATCGAAATACTCTATCTGCTTTATTAAACAATAGTTTATCACTTTAGTTTAAGTCAAACTCTGATAACCTTGCTACTATAGCTTATTAAAAAACAAAAGAAAGATCATCTACAGCATCAAATTGTTGTATTAATTCCCTATGAGATATATCTTGATAATGCACTTGTTTTCACATGCATATGCTAATATATTTAAATTTTGTCAAAATTTTAAAAGTTGTTGGGACTTTTTTTAGAAAAACTGGAGGGGTGCACCCCTACAACATAGTTGGGACTACTTTTCAGTATATACAACCGCACCTTGTCAAAAAAAAAAAAAGACACCTGCGGTGCTTTTTCAATCTTAAGGCAGTCGAGAGGGCACCGATGACAATTGCAAGTAAAATATCTTTCTCTATAAAATATAGTTTCGAGAAAAACATGTGAATGTACACGTTGCATAAACGCGCAGCTCACTCCCTATAGGCTGTAGTAGTGCTACATTGCCACTTCGTTTTTCTAATGCGGACATGTTAGTTTTATGCAGCGGTATCTTCATTAGTTAAGTTTAGAGTAACATATAATAATTAAGCGCTAATGGCACCATCACTGTACGTGGCAGGGTTTATAAAGAAACAAATAAAAGCATCACCCCGTATGAAAGCGACATGATGCTATCCTTTCACACAAGGATAATTAACTAATTAAACTGACTGTGCAGCTAGAGTACATTGTGTCCCGGTACTCGGGAGAATTTGTGTTTGGTGTAGGCTATAGTAGTGCTACATTGCCACTTCGTTTTCAATCCTACAGTTTGAAAATAAGTCAGCAATGAATCGTCACGTTTTGTACGCCGTACCCTTTGCTTGCCTATGGGTTCATCTTGCATTTTTCCTCTTTTTCTTTTTGATGATTGAGTTGATGGTATGAAGTACGGAGTACTCCGTATTGAAGTATACAAACCGTAGTAGAGTACTAGTAGGGTACAGACGAGGCGGTGGGCTCCGCCTCCGCGCCCACGGTGCTCGTCCATACGCGCTCGCTCGGACACAAGAGCACACCCGGACCCGGTGAGCCGGACCGGCACGTGCGTTAAAATGATAACGGGTACCTGATACCTGAGTATTCAACGGGCTTTACCCGATAAGAAAACAGATATAGAAGGCATTTTATATCCATGGGTATGTTATTGGGTGAAATATTGTATCCATCGGGTATAACGGATACGGGTGTAGAAGTATACTACCCATATCCGTACATCCGTGGATAGAAAATACCCGCATGTATAAATAGCCACTCCTGCAATTTTAGCCCATATAAGCATGTAGCGTATGAATTTGGTCCGTATAAACCCATGATTTTTTGCATGTAAATGTTAAACTTGGGCATATTATCGGTTATGGAATACCGGTTGGGTATGGGTATGAAATAAATTTCTTACCCGTCTGCTTTCACGCGTAACCCGATGGAATAGATTTTTAATACTGCGGGTGCAAGTATAGGTGACTAGTACCCGTCGGGTACATGTCCGTTGCCATGTTAGACACGTGCGCCACCGTCGGCGCAACGAGCTGCCACACGGCCACACGGGGGCCAGCGCCGAAATCTCGCGTTCTGGAGATACCGGGCCCGCCGGCAGAGGAGGAAAAGCGAGGCACCCGTCACGGACGGCTTGTCTGGCATGCACCACGTAAATCGTTATGCCCCCGCGGGCCCCGCCCACCCGTTGCCGGTAGCACATGCCATGGCCCATGGGACGCGCAACCTCCAGATCCTCTGCGCCGCTGCTTTCCGCCCGCACTCGCTGGACGCTACACGATACGATACGATACGATACGATACGATACGATACGATACGATACGGCACAAGAGAAACACATTTCTCGAGAAACTGTGGGCTTTCATCACTGGTTAATCTTATGGCTAATGGAGGAGTAGACGTGTTCGTTGAAGAAAAAAAGCTAGTATATTCCATACATCTCCATAACAAATCAGATTCTTTACACGGTTTCTAATGAGTTTCTTGAGACATACCACTGTATCAGAACAATTTGAAGTGCGTTGTACCATGGTCACACGGCACGTCCTGGTCAGGAAAGGTTATTCTCTCATCAGTGGAAATGTTAGCGTGCAAGAAAATACCAGTACACATACTACATCTACCGAGCGGATCGAGATGATGATACTTGATACCCCGCCCGGGAAACCAATCAAAGTTCTCCCATCGAAAGCGTTCATATTCCAAATTTCGTCACGTCTCATCAGCAACGCCACGCCGCCCCCCGGAATATAATCTCCTCCCCTCGCAAGTCCATCTTCGCTTCGGATTCTTTGGATCAAGCGTCAACAATTCCGTGCGGTGTGTGGCCTGTGCGGGAAGCAGGTCGGCTGCCGGGCCCTTCAAAAATGCTTCTCTTCCACAAGTTACATTTTTCCATTTTTTTTTTGGGTGCCGCCGGCCATCCCAGTGGACCGTCACGAAAAGCAGCGAAAGGAAAGTGTTGTTGTGTTTATCACTCCTTTTTCTTCTTTCTTCCGCGCCCACTCTCCAAAGGCTGAATTTTACTCTCTTTCTGCGACGAGGTGACGCTTCCACATCTCGCGTATTCGATTCGCCCTCGCGGTGCTTGATGTTTATTTGTCCTCCTTCACCAGTATAGAAAAGCTTGGAGCTCTGTCTGCTCCACATGGTGATAAATTTATCAATTTCATACCTTTTTTTATTTCATATCCGTACTCCATGATCTTTAATGTGCCTTTTTTGTTGAAATCTTAGCTTATATTATGATTGGCTTACTCAAATTATTTTCATAAAATTATAGTAGTATTTATATGTATATTTGAAGAATAGTTTAGTTTCTTTTTATAATGGGATGTGTGGATAATTTAATTTATACATAAATCAAATGTGTTACATTATATTATATTTTACAATGATTAGTTTGACTAATTTAGATACAAATTTCTAGGATATTTTATATTATTTTTCACAATGACATATTATTTAGGGGGGGGGGATATTTTAGTTTTCATAATGGTACATGAGTAGTTTAGATGCAAGTTTATGGGTACTCATGTATTTTGTAATAATAAGTAATAGTGGGTATTTTATAAAATAGAGTATACCCAATAACTGTTACCGATGATGATGATAATTATGTACTCTCTCCCTAATTATAAGATGTTTTTTTCTAGATGTGTGGTGTTTGTTATGCACTTAGATATACACTTTGTCTAGTTATATAGTAAAAGCAATATGTATAGAAAGACCAAAACGTCTTATTATCTGAAACAGAGAGAGTATACCAAATTAAAGACTATATATTTTCTGTTTATTTTACAACTTTTGGAACTTATCCTTTTTCTAGCAGCACGTGTGGTGATGATTAGCGTTCTTCTGAGCCTCTAATCGGTAATAGATTGCCATTCTGTTTTCTTTAATAAAGAACTCGATAAGCCTTTTCAATCGAAGCAGAAAAGAAGCTCTTCCACTCCCAGGACTGGAGCATCGAATTTGGTTTCTCCTTCTTGTGTTTATACGCAATTATGCAACAAGTTCGATTGCTCTAACAGAGTGACAGTGCAGCTAATGTTTTGTCCGGGTTCCAAATTTTGGCTGATAATGCAGCTGGCGACGAAATCACTTTCGTGAAATCAAAACTGGATTGGACAGCTGAAAGAAATTGTGCTTATCTGGATTTAGCGAATGGATGCAAACTGTAGTCCATAAAAATCAAAATCTTTTTTTTCCAAAATAAGTATAAATTCGCACACATAAATCTTTTTTGTTTTAATTTATTAGCCTTTTGATATTATGTTTCTCTCACACAACAAAATAGTATTAGCCAATTTATCAGCCGTAAAAACCATCGGTCAAATACTCAAATCAAATAAAGTGTGCTATCATCCAGGCAATAAAAATTGATAGCATTTTTTTTTTATTTTTGGATAAGCCTAGCTTGAGCGCTGTGTTGCCTCGCTTGTACTATTAGTTGATTCACCGTTGAGCCATACAGCTTGTTAACTATTAGTTGATTCACCGTTGAGCCATACAGCTTGTTAGCTTTTTTTCGTCTTGATTAGTTCGTGTACTTTCACTGACCGCATCGCTGTATTCATCTTTTGGTGATTAGCTCCTTGACGACTGTTATAAAGAATCTATTAATCACGATGCAAAATTTAATTATTTCCTTGCAAATATATTTTCCTTCGTTGTTTGTTAATATAGTGCCAGAAAATATATCATGATCATTATAAAACGCGCAGCACACTCCCCGGTCATTGTTTGTTAAGACTCCTCCGGCCACGTACACTGCCAAAGCCACCAAGCGCCACCAAACAAGCCCTTACTTGTTCTAACCTTATGTGTTAATGACTGAAGGGGGAGTATTCTACTTTTAATTAATAAACAACAAATAAGATTAGGGAATCATACTTCTTTTTGAGATGGCAATAGCTACTAATGGTTGCCGCGGCGAATATACATTTAAATTTGAATAAAATGATGTTCTAGTGAGGTGACTTTGACTAGCATATCCGGTTAAAGTAGGTCTGATACTGAAAAGAGAATCTTTTTGGAGCCTGCTGCCGGTTGCACAAGAGTAATGAGTTGGAAAATAGATTGATAAGGCACGTATATTGACCAGCTAACTGCTTACCATATACGGCTGCTTGTATTTAAAATATAATGTAAGTTTATTGGCCACAAAGTCAACAGAATATTACAGAACTCACAAGAAGAAAGGAAGAGGGTTTACTTTTAATTTTCTTCTCAGGAATCAGTGAAACAGTGTCTTGTTCTTGTCATGGCGAATACTCTAAACCAGGGTTGAAATTATATTTGGGTCTCCTCACCACCAAACAAGGAGACGAAATTCAAGTTGCATTTCGACGCACCAAAAGTCGCAGCATGTTCTGGAGCATTTTACTTCCATCTGTTTCTCTTGATGGCTGAAGAAACACCTGAAATTGTTTGTACGTATGGTCATCACTCATCACGATCAGTGCACGGCCTTGTTTAGATTGCTAAATTTTTTTACTTTTTCTCTATCACATCAATTTTTGGATCCATGCATGGAGCATTAAATATAGATAAAAAAATAACTAATTATACAGTTTAGTTTAAAATTACGAGATGAATCTTTTAAACTTAGTTGGTCTACGATTAGACAATATTTGTCAAATAAGACAAAAAAGTTACTATTTATCACGTTGAAATTTTTTCGTAATCTAAACAAGGCCTTAGTGGCCTATGCATCATCGATCATCATTACTGATTAGATCATGTATAGGAGGACGGCTGATTGATAGTAAATTATAAGAGCCAATGATAACAGCGATGCATGATCACAGCAGTACAGCACCCTGGATCCATTCATCCTTTAATTCTATTTTTTCTTATAAAAATTGAACTTATTCTTGTAAAATTTCTATAGAATTTCCAAAGAGACTCTTTAGCCTCCTCTTTCCTGTGTCAAGTCACCAGGCACCGTAGCCAAAGCAGGTGCATTGCATTGCATTGCATTGCATCACAATCAGCATCGGCGTCAGCGATACTCGAGTGCGCTTTTCAAAGAACGCAAAGAGACTAGTCGCCGGGTAGCATTTGCCTTCATTCCCTTGTCCTTGCGACCTTGTCCACCTTCTCTTTCGTTCATTCGTCAATGCCTGGCTGTTAATCGGCTTCTGGCTTAGCTTATCACTCAGCGCTAATAACCTAGCTTAGCCTAGTTGCTGACCCGACACTGATGGCCTTCTGGCGTTAATCGAGGCGGTGGCGACTGGCGAGAGAAAGGAACTGCAGCAGAGTGGACAGCTAGTTCGAACAGTTCCGCAGGAATTCTGCAGGAAGGAAACAATTTGGATCACCAGCGGCCAGCTCTTTGATGCATCGGCATCGGCACTGGACGAGGATCATCTTCATCAATTCAGTAGCTGTGTGGTGCGTGCCAAAAACTGCCAATCTGGTGGGGGATCGCGAGTGGCTCTCGCCGTGGACGCGAGTGCACTGCTCGCAACCACTTGCGTGGCGCATGACCGTCCGTACGCCGAGCATTTTGGACGGCGGTTAGCCGCGTGCGAGTGTGTGTGCCTCTTGGCCTTTTTTGAAGGAGCATGGATAGAAAGGGAGGAGCGAGCGACAGGGATGAAAGGCAATGCGATGGACAAGGTCAACCACAACCAGTAGCAACGCACCGGCCGGCCTCAAGAAGAGGAAGAGGAAGAAAAGAGCAGATCGGCAGCAGCCGGTGTCAGTGAAGGCGGCAGCACGATCCATCGAGATCAAGTGAAAGGCTCGCTGCACCTGCACTGAAACTGTAGTCTCTCCCCGTGTGCGCCTTTGCCCGCGCATTTCCTACAGTGCATGGCACCTGGCACTAGTGGCAGCACGTACTGCAGGGATGGATGGAAGATGGATCCGATCCTGTGTTGTGGAAGGCACTATGGCAAAAGGACCTCCATTGACCCCGCCAGGCGCCAGCCTTTTTCCTCACTCAACACAGCCTGCGTGAGGTGTGATCGTATATCTGAATTCTGAAGCACATTATCTAGTGGTTAATCTGTACTACTATGTGTCTGCTTCGAAAAAATTAAACAGCAGGAGTACGTGAATTCCTTTCACTTTCAGCCATTAATCTGCTTTGGAAGATGGTGACAAGAATGGATGGATAGATAATATGGCTGTACGCCTGTACATATATATACACATCTGAATTCTGAATCTGAACCTGTCTCCAGCACTCCAGCTGTCTGATAATAAGGTTAACGCGGAATAATATGATTGGTTTAATTTTTTTATGTAATTAGTATATAAAGAGGAGACCTGAGAGTATGGCCAGGTTGATTAATTTTATATTTAATTTGTGATAAAGAGGAAACCTGAGGGTATGGTCAGAACAGGCGGCTGATCTGATCAACAATTGGACATGCATTTTGATGCACCTGCACCTGCATGAGGCCGACGAGGAATCCAGGAGGTAGAGCGGCTAGATATTTCATTCCTTTCACCCGTTCAAGAGTACTACACGATATGATAAATCCCTCTTTTAAAAAAATCGGAATCAAAGAGAAAGGAAAACAGTTAAGGCATGATCGATGCCTACAAATACAAGCATCTTCATTGATTGATTTCCTCTACACACCACTAATTTTAGCAAAAAAAAAAAAGAAGAAGAAAAAAAGAATCATCTTTTCGAGCAACAACCCTTTCACCCGCGACAGGCCTATGCGTGCATGCTCCTTCAAGGCATCAAGTCTAGAGGCTAGGCCGTGGTGCTCTGTACAGTACTGGTTGCTTCGTGTGGCGCACCGGCCGGCCGGCCGTTCCTCCGGCGTAATCCGTATGGCAATTTGTCAAAAAATGGGGCTTTCCATAGCTGCGATTCCGTGCCCGATTAAGCAAAAACAAAAGGCGCCGAGATGAGCTTGCTTTGTTTCGTCAGACCTCGTCGAGAAAGCTGGGGTGGAGCAGCAGCAGCTGCAGGCAATCGTGCGCGCCCCGGCCGGCCGCTCCCGGGAAAGAAGTGGGAGCAAAAGGCACCTGCCGGCTGCCGGCTGCCGAGCAAGTGCTCCCCGCACTAGGCAGCAACACAGTCAGTTCCCAAGAGAGAGTGGAGTGTCCAGGGACAGACAAGGGACCCTGTGGCTGCGACGACGACGACGACGACGAAGCAGCATCAGGCAACAGCGGCAGCAGTAGCCCGGCACTGGTGATACGGCCACGCTACCGTGCCACAGGTTCTTGGGGGCGGCAAATCCAGCTAGCTGCAGGAGCGGAACTGTGACCACTCCGTGGAATTGGTGCAGACTGCAGAGATCTGGTCCGGAATAATGCGAAGGTGAAACTAACCGCGCATCAAGCGAAGAAGATGCGTGGTAGGCCTAGGTCTACATACATGGCGTGTCGTCTGTTGAGCGAGCAGGCCACTTGCCAGTGCTAGGTGCTGCTAGGTTGGCACCGTCCGTTCGTCACCAACCGCATCGGTCCGAGCCGAGCGAGGTCGTCGTTCAATGCAGTACAGGGGTTTGATCGATCGCCCCAACCCAATTGGCTAGATTAGATTCCTTTCCACGTCACCCTAGCCTCGGGTTTATTCACCGGATGCTAACTAATCCAAGCCTTCTTGCCTTCTTGCATGCTTATCTTCAGTTTAGGAGTAGATCGCTAGTACTGTGGTGTCTCGTTGCAAATGATGATAACTGAACAGCAGCATATATATACGTATCCTGGCTTGCAAATCTGACTCCAAATAATCAGACGACTGTTAGTGTTATCCACTTTAGCTGACAGTAAAGAAAGCTGCAACAAGCTTATCCTGAATGAAGAATAATCTATAATATATACTAATCCGGTTTTTTCTGAAACGAGGAATTCGCTGTGAAGCAACAGTGGCGGCTTTTTTTGCATCAAATTTGCAACAGCGTGGTGGTGGTGGTGGTGGTGGTGAATCTCCTGAGTGGAGAGTCAAGGTGGAATGGACTCTCGACTTTACGAGGGGTGGCCATCGGGTGATGGAATGCTGATGGGACGCCGCCCACAAAGGCACAACGCCAAAGCTTGAGGCCGGAGGGCACAAATACTCTTGTAACGGGATGAAAGTGGCCGTTTGGGCCCAGGATCGCCACGCATGGTGCGCCATGCCGCCTCCCTACAACCGCAAACCCAAGCTTTCCTTGTTTATCAGTCACTTGTCTGAAACTGAATGGATGGATGGATGGATATTAGAAAAGGGGAGGAAAGTGGGAGAAGAAAGTTGCCTAGGTTAAGGTAGGTGATTTCTTGATCTGCTTAGGCCCTAGCTCCTGCCCCCTAGGATGACTGGACCTTCACATAGTACCTTGGATTAGTTGTAGCCTAGCTAGCTAGAGGTCTGGTTGCAGTTTGATAATCTGACAGTATATATATATATATATATAGACCGAGCAAACGGGGTCTCTCTTGTTCTTTTGGTTAGTGTGCAGTTTGGATTATCTACTTGATCATGCCCCCCACACCCACTGTGTATGTTTGGGCTTTGTTTGGGGAAAAGCTACTTGGAACGGGAAGTCCGTGTCGAGATTCTACAAGGATGGAAGAAAATTGGAAGATGCTGAGATGAGATGAGAGTAATAGGTGAATAAAGTGTGCGTGGAAAATTCTAAGTGAAAAATGGCAGGGTATTTCCCATAGTTTTCTTCGAGGGATTCGGTAGAATCTTGAAAGCATGCAGTGAACGTGAACTTCTTTTTTGTGTACTTGGTATTCAGGATTCTTATCACTGCAGCAGAGTGCAGACAGAAAAGGGTGTTTCAAATGAATAATCAAAATGGGAAAGATTTCCGTCAGCTTATGGGCCGGTCTGTATTCTTGTGAAATTCATTCAAGGCCCATTGGAACTGGACAGACCTTATGCTCTCAATGCTCCTCCAACGAATTGTTTATGGCCCAACCGAGTACCGCAAACTAAGGTTTCCGGTTGTCATATATACTGGGCCGCATGTGGGCTATATTTTTACACGGGCCAGCTATTTTTCATGTACGTGATGGTGTCCTTCTAAAAAAACGTACATGATGGTGTTGCACTAACAGAACTCCAGAAGTACTAGTCGTCGTAGCAGGGGATCACGAGATGACCCGGTGGCCCATGGATCACCCACCTCGTTCTCGCTGCCACACAAACCATACGTGTGGCCGAAAAATCTTCGCAAATTTCCAGTGTCATTTTAGCACTAAAGGAACAAGGCAGGACCCGCAAGGCCGCACCTGAGCCCGTTTGTGGCCGAAATCCAAGCTCCGGTGGGTAGACTGCAGGACCAGCCGAGCTGCCGAAGCCACCCATGGCCCCCATGTCGGTGTCGGCCACCCTCACGCCGCCGGCGCCGCCAAAGGCGACAACAGCCAGGAGCTCTGCCCGGCGTGCGCCGGCTGAGGCGACCGCGTCCGCGGCCGCCTCTTCCGTCGCCGGCTCGGCCGCGTTGCTCGCACTGACGCCGGCCGCGCCCGCCGCGGCCTTGTCCAAGGAGGACGCCGCCGGCTCGCTTATCAAGGTGCCAGTTTGTAGCATTGGCCTCTCTTGCTCTTCTTGAATGTCGGATTGATTCGTTCCATGAACTGTGGTTGGATTCATTTCGCTTGCGCAGGTATTGGACACGGTGGACCAGGCCATCGGCCTCGGCGGCAAGGCCGCTGAGCAGGTGGCGGCCGTGCTCAAGGCCCTTGGCGACGCCGTCAAGCCGGCGCTTCCGGTTCTGAAGAGCGCCAGCGACGAGGCCCTCAAGCTGGCTGCGCCCGTGGTGTCCGGCGCATCCAAGCAGGCCACGGAGGCGCTCCAGGGCGCCGGCGTCGACCCCGCCCCCGTTCTGTCCGTCGCCAAGGTACAGTGGTATATAATTATAATAGGCCACAGCTTCTTGATCTCCGGCGAGGTTTGACTTGATGACCTTGCTCTGCTCAGTAGACCGCAGCGGAGCAGAGCACGAAGGTGATCGACGCCGCCAAGCCCGTTGCCTCGGCGACCGTGGAGACCATCACGTCGTTGGCTCCCGAGGACTACGTCGTGGGCGCCGGAGCCGCGCTTCTCGCGTACCTCCTCGTGCCGCCGGTCTGGTCGCTGGTCTCCTTCAGCCTCCGCGGTTACAAAGGTAATGGCACTGCCACCTGTTGTGTCATCATTTGATTCTTTTAAACCAAAGGCATTGGGCCATTGGCCCTGCTTTATATTGAAAGCAAACGGATACTGGGGATACCAGTTTACACTTTACAGTGATGTTCAGCAAGAGAAACAGACCTCCACTATCCTCTAAGCCAACAACAAACTGAAACGTCATTTGATTTCATCAATGATGCAATACATTATACATGTTTCGCATTGTTCGTCATGGCAAAAATCTTCATTCGTTGCTATGTAAAGGTGAGCTGACCCCTGCGCAAGCCCTGGACAAGGTCACCACGCAGGACTACGTCCTGATCGACGTGCGGAGCGACAAGGACATGGCCAAGGCAGGCGTGCCGCAGCTGCCGTCAAACGCCAAGAACAAGCTCATCTCTGTGCCGTATGCTGCCATTTCTTCCCTCGACACGAGCTCTCTTAGAATGTGTTCATTTTCTTTGTTGCGATGCAAGAAGTCATCACGCTGTGCTCTGCTCTCAGGCTGGAAGACCTTCCGAGCAAGCTGAAGGGCATGGTGCGCAACGCGAAGAAAGCCGAGGCGGAGATCGCCGCTCTGAAGATCTCGTACCTCAAGAAGATCGGCAAGGGCTCCAACGTCATCATCATGGACTCGTCGGTGCACTCCAACCATCTCAATTACTCCGATTGCTTCTGCCTTCCATTTTCCAACTTTGATGAGCACGGTGGTCTGGTGACCTTTTCTGACGATCTGTTTCGTGTGTGGTTTTCGTATGGGCCTGCAGCTACAACGACGTCTCCAAGACTGTGGCGAAGACGCTGAACAGCGTAGGGTTCAAGAACTGCTGGGTCATGGTCGGTGGCTTCTCGGGTCGGAAAGGGTGGGCGCAGAGCCGCCTCGGGACGGATTCCTACAACCTGTCCGTGGTCGAAGTCGTGACGCCGTCGCGGGTGATCCCGGCAGTCGCAGGCCGCACCGGGACGACCTCTGCACGCATAGCGTCCCGAGCAACCACTCGCAAGCTTCTTCCAGGCAGCGTAGACTAATGAATGGAGCTGAAACAGCTTCAAAGTGTAAATGCAAATGTTCGTTTCATTTTGAGAAGATGCAACTTTTGTTCTGTGCATTCATTTGTTCTTTTCCAGTATTTACAGGCCCCCTCTTGGACGAAAATGCAGAAGTCCGCCAACGTTAAGAGATTTGCAGAGTAAATGCAGCCTCAATGTCACCCTTTTATCAGCAGTGCAACTTGTACACAAATTAACTGTAGTATCACCATTTTGTGTATAAGACTGGAACCGTGGTCTGGTTTGTATAGACTAGTGGAATCCTTGCATATTTACATATTTACATACAAAAAAAGAGGAATATTTACAGGCCTTGACAAGTTGCCGCCCCGCCTACCACCTCCCCACACACACACACCACGCGACATAGTATTTATGATACCAAATAAAAAAGTGTTAGAGTACTGAGAATAGTACCACATTATTTATCCTTAAGAGGTGTTAGTTTTATGTATTCTATGTAATCAGCCCATGATGTCCAATTTAATATATCTAATATTTCACTAATTATATTATTTTTTCATGATATCATTCGTCTAGATTTAGATCCTAACCTAGCCGTCGCCGCTTCCGCACCGCGCGCCCCCGGGGAGAGGCCGTTCTCCGCCGGGGGCAGCGCCCCCGTTTAGGCGCCCAATCCTATAGATCCGGCAGCCATTGTCGTCGTCGCGCAGCAGATCGGGATCTCCCCTACGTCATCGTCGAGCCGTCGCCACTTCGTTCCCAGACTCGTCGCTAGGCTGTCGTCGTCAACGCCTTCTGATCTTCATCGTATGGAGGCCGCTGGATCTCACCTTATACCGTGCCGCCGTGGCGGCGGCTTGGCCCGACCACACGCCCCGACCTGTGCTACCATGGAGGTAGCGAGATCTGGTGTATTGCCGCAGTGAGGCGGATCTGCCCATCTCCACTACGTCGATCTACATCGACGCCTTCGACCCCGCACGTCCGCGCCCCGCCGCGCACCTTGTCGCCGAGCGAGCGCTGCCTGCCGAGCGAGCGCTGCCTGATGAGGTTGCATCGCCGCCGCCATGTCGTCACGCTGGATACACCTAATCTACTGCTGTTGTATCTTTTTGGTTTGCCCGATCACTGATCGGGATCGAGTCGCCCACCGCCCGTCGACCTCGTGCGAACTAATCCGGCATCGGCATCGACTCCATTGACACCACCGCTGAGTACTACGTGCATCTTCTCCGAGCAACAGGGCTATTGTTGTGTCGCCTCATCGGGCCACAACACCGACGCCCATGTGTCCATCTCGTCGGTGCATCTACATCGCTGTCCCCTTTGCATCGACGGTTGTGTCTCGTGTTGTCGCTGGGCGGTGCTCGCTGACGCGTCCCCGCTTCCGCCTGCACAAGGTCTTCGTCCTGCTCATTGGGTCTTCGTCATCGAGCTGCAACTACACCCTCGCCGTCGCTGGGCCTAGCTCGCCGGCCCTCTCATCGTCGCTGAGCTCCACTCGCCGATGCGTCGCTATCGCACTGCTTCTACTTCGTCCGGCACAACCATGTCGTGTCCCATGGTTGGGGCCCTCTCCCTTGTACGCCCGGTATTGGCAACACCAACCCGTGCTTTCTTCCCTGATGCGTTGCTGGGACTGGTAAACCCAGCACACGCCTCGACGCACAGGCGGCTTGACTGCATCGACTTCGGCATTGATCCTCCTGTTCCTACCTCGATTGCGTCGTCGCCTTTCTTCTACGTCCACGACGGCCTTGACTGCGTCGACTTCGGCATCGCCTCCTCCCACGACGACTGCCTTAACGTGTCTCCGTCATATCACCATGGCGCCCCTTATGCGCCTGCAGCTCCATTGACACGGCTACCCGACCACAACTACGACGACCGCAGCCACATCAGCACAGCTTCCTCGACCACGGCTACTGCGCCCTCACGCTCGGCTACCTCGACATCGGCACAAATGGCTACCGCCTTGCATGAGGACTCATCGGCTTCTTCTCCGGCCACAGCATACGCGCCGCATCGACTGTTATGACTGCGGGGGGAATGTTAGCTTGTCAGCTTCTTCTCCAGTCTCACGGTCTGTAGCGCTCCCGTTGTGACTGTGGAGGAGTGTTAGAGTATTGGGAATAGTACCGCATTGTCTATCCTTAAGAGGTGTTAGTCCTACGTATTCTATATAATCAGCCTATGAGGCTCAATGCAATATATCTAATATTTCACCAATTATATTCTTCTTTCATGTTAGAGTATTGAGAATAGTACCACATTATCTATCCTTGAAAGGTGTTAGTCCTATGTATTCTACATAATCAGCTCATGAGGCCCAATGCAATATATTTCCAATACTCTAACAAAAGCATCAAAAATCAAGTTTGATTTTTTAAAAAAAATGCTAATATTTATGATATCAAATAATTATCATCCCTTAGTTATGATTTGTATTTTCATAATAAACCTATTTTAGTGACATAAATATTTTCCATAAGTTTGATTAAGTTTAAGAAAGTTTGACTCAGCCTATGTTGTTTATAGAGACAGCAAACACTCCCATTTTGGGGGCTCTTTTTTGGGGACAAAGGCTACGCCCATAGGCCGTGAGAGCTCTTTTGGGGCTTGGAGGAGTATTACTATTGATTAACAGCAAACTACTGAGAGTATAGTTACATCAGTCAAGCCTACTAGTTGTAAAGCTTGAAGAACATTAGTGGTTGAAGACAAGAAGATTTGAACATTGTTTTCTCTCCTCGTGTAAGCTGACTGCTATGTGCCTGACGTGCAGCAGTTGTGTTTTGGGTCCTGCTAATCTTGAAGACTCTTGATGCCCTTGTTCTTGATATATTGTGGAAAATCTGAGTGTAGGGCTTGTCCGGAGGAGCCACTGAATCCGCCATATCGAGGAAATGAACAAGTTGTTCACACAATTCAATTGGGAATATCCAAGGACTGAACCAAGAACGCAGCAAGAGTCAGGCTTGCTGCTTCAGCCATAAGAACAACCGAGTGGCAAACCGATAACATAGCCCTGATATATATGGTTTGAGTTGGGATGGATTGGATGTTAAGAATGAAAACACCCTTGACTCCTGACAAGGCAAAGCATGGCGCCACCCCGACTGATGATCATGCCACCAGAAGCAACGAGAACAGAAGATGAGGACTCTCAGGCTGAAGCTCAGGCGAACCACCCAGCTGATGGTGAGCAGGAATAGATCTCCCGGAGTTGGCCATCCATGCTGGTGTTTGCTTCACGGCATTGCTTTGATGTGTCTTTCGAATGATGTAATGGATGTACTCCAACCTGCTGGCACTTCTTTCTTTCTTTGCGTTTGGCCAACACTGCTGAGCCTGTCTTTGCTTTTTCTTCCTGAACATCCTATAACTCTGCTGTATTTCCGTTTTAACTAATGGAAATGGGGATCCCCTTGGTCGGAAAAAGAAGAAGAATGAAAACACCCAGGCCAGCCGGCCTTGTCTGGGGGGTTGACGTTATCAGGGACAATGGATGGTCAGTGCGCGCTTGCGATGTCGGAGCCTCGGAGGCCACGCCTCTCACCTGCCGCCTGGTTGCGGTTGAGTCAACCACTTGCAGTTCACTGCCACGACAAGGTTAGTAGAATTACATGGATCCAGCACAGTGCGAGAGCCTGCGGAGGAAAATCAAACCGCAAAAAACAATTCCGGGTAATGAGTTGACTCCCTATTGGTGTCGGTACTGGTGCTGCTTCGTGCCCGATCGAGCCCCCACACGTTCTTGCACGTTGACGTTGGCTCAACAGCAGAGACACTACTTGATCGATCGTCGTCACCCAAAACATCAGCTCCTCATTCCAGCCGGCGTGAGAGTTCCCAAGATGAAGCCTAACAACAGCAGCAGCAGCAGCCAGGTCGTCCGCAGAGCTGCATCCACCACCGGCCTGCTCTTCGTCCTGCTGCTCGTCGTCTTCACCGCCTCCAACTACTCGTCGCTCAACACCGACCGGCTCCTCGACGTGCCGACCAACGCCGCGTCTCACGTGAAGACGGCGATGGCGACGTCTTCGCCCTCCCTGGAGCGGAGCGCGGCGTGCGACGTCGCGAAGGGCGAGTGGGTGCGCGACCCCGCCGCGCCCTCCTACACCAACGCGACGTGCCCGTTCATCGACAGCCGACAGGACTGCATGAAGTACGGCAAGCCCGAGATCGAGTCCATCCTCCGGTGGCGGTGGCAGCCGCACGGCTGCGACCTGCCCCGCTTCGACCCGGCCGCCTTCCTCCGCCTCGTGCGCCACAAATCCATGGCCTTCGTCGGCGACTCCGTCGCACGGAACCACATGCAGTCGCTCATGTGCCTCCTCTCCAAGGTACACACAACTATGCTTTTGTTCTTCAGTGCACGTATCCACCTAGCATTGCAAATGTGCAATGCAACGATAGATTAGATCATACGCTGATAGATGGGCTCTCGGTTGCCGCGCGCATCCATGCAGGTGGAGTACCCGCAGGAGATTCAGCCCAAGGACTGCATCCACTGCACGCGAACCTACCACTACCGCGAGCACAACTTCACGGTGACCGTGTTCTGGACGCCGTTCCTGGTGCGCTGGAACCTGACGCGCGCCGGGGCGCTGCAGTTCATGGACCCGCACAACGTGTTCCTCGACGAGGCCGACCCGGAGTGGGCGCGCGCCGTCGCGGGCTACGACTACGTCGTCCTCAACGGCGCCAAGTGGTTCACGCGCCCCGTGTTCTTCCACGAGCGCGGGCGCGTCTTGGGCTGCAGCGACTGCGGCGACCCCAACGCTACGCACGTGCCGCCGAGCCACGCCGTGCGCGCGTCGTTCCGGACCGCGCTCCGCGCGCTGCGGGAGGCCCCGGGGTTTCACGGCAAGGTGGTCGTCCGGACCGTGGCGCCGCCGCACTACGAGAACGGCAAGTGGTACGACGGCGGGAACTGCCTCCGGACGCGGCCCTCGCGAAGCGACGAGACGGCGCTCCCGGACACGGAGGCCGCGTTCCACGCCGCGCAGGTGGAGGAGTTCCGCGCCGCGGCGGCGCCAGGGCGGTTCGTGCTGCTGGACGTCAGCGAGATGATGCAGATGAGGGGCGACGGGCACCCCGGCCAGTACGGGCACTGGCCGCACGAGAAGGTCGGCTTCGGCATCGACTGCGTGCACTGGTGCTTGCCGGGCCCCATCGATGCTTGGAGCGACTTGTTGCTTCATCTGATCGTGAACTGATGCTCATTTCATACTGTAATTCTGTATGTACATGTTGCATCGAATTGGGTGCAGAAGTGTTAAGATTTATGCATTGTCTATTGTGTCATAGCGGCCATTGTGTGTCCTGCACTGTTTGAGCACATTCTACTTCGCCCATCAGGGAAACTAACCTTTTTGTCAATCCCTATTCGGTCGCTGATGTCTATTCTGATTTCTGACACGGGAACTGGGCAACTGGCTACCTGACGCCAACAATAAGCACCCCGTTATAATTAACCACAAGTCAACTACAGACCTCAGATGTTTTCAATTGTGATGTGCAGAAGAGGGGTAGATCCAATCCAAGGCACAGATTGCGCTGAGCACATGGCATCTTACTGTTTGGTAGTACAGTCACTATCTGCCATGGACGGCCTGCCGATCAGGATCCAGCTCTGATGACTGACGATACTTGCACCCGGTGTTAAAAAATGGACACTTGGAATTTTCCATTTCCCAGAAGGGCATCGTAAACTTAAGGTGCTACTGCCATCAGTTAGTGGTCAATGATCGATGAAGATATATGTTAATTCCTCTTGTGATTAGTCAACCAGCTCAATCATCACTGTTGTTCAGTTGAGCAGCCTGCATTGTGTCTGCAAGTCAAGGCAATGATCCGGTTGACAACAGCCGAATCGTGGATTGCACGTTGCACGTCTTCCCTCTCCTGTTCTGTCTCCGATCGATGGGACACTGCCGGTGAAGCCTAATAGAGCTCCACAACCTCCGTGACGTTGCGACTTGCCATTACGATAGTATAAGCAAAGTTGACGCAAAAAGAATTAGTATAGCCAAACTGCTGAAGCAAGTCAACCACTCTGGAGCCTAAATAAAGAAACAAAAGTCTATCCTGCACAATTATTTTGCTTGCTCTGAACAATGCAGAGTTACATTGCTTCGAACAATATATAGCCAAAAAAGAAAAGAAAAACAGAAACTTCGTCAATTTACAGAAGAAATCAAGCAGCATTTCTTATGAATGCTAGCACGGACGGTGCTATTGTTGAGAAAGCAGCATCTGGAGCAGCAGCTCGCCCCACAGGTCGATCGGCCCCGGTAAGCACCAATGCAGGCAGTCCACCACGAAGCTCCCGTCGACGCTGCCACCGGGCGGGTGGCCGTACCGGCTCGGGTGCCCGTCCGGCCTCAGGTCCATCGCCTTCGTGATGTCCAGCAGCAGCAGCTCCGCGCCGTTCCGCCGCACCGCCGCCTCCGTCTCCCTGAGCGCATCAACCTGCGCTGCGCGGTATTCGGTCTCCACGGCGCCGAGCTCGCGCTCGCCGCGGCGGAACGGGCGTGTGCGGACGCAGTCGCCGCCGGTGTTCCACTCCCCGTTCTCGAAGTGCGCGGGCGTCACCGTGCGCAGGATGACCTTGCCGCGGAACCCCTCGCTGGCCGCGATGGCGCCCAGCGCCGTGCGGAACGCGGCGCGCACGGCGAGGGGCACGGGCAGCTCGGTCGCGTTCCCGGCGGCAGCGCCGTTGCGCCCGACGATGCGCCCTCCCTCACGGTACACCGATGGGTGCAGGAACCAGTTGGTGTCTGACATGACGACGTAGTCGAAGTCGGCGATGTGTGCCGCCCACCGGGCGTCCGCCGTGTCGAGGTGGAGGTCCCACTGGCCGAGCGTCGCGTTCGACTGGTTGGCCTTCACCAGGAAGGGCGACCAGAAGAGAGAGATGGTGAAACCGTGCTTGCCGTAGCGGTAGTCGCGCCGGACGACTCTCCCCGTCACGTCGATCTCCGGCGCCGTCATGACCTCCACCGGCTGTGCCTCCTGGAACAATCAACATGCCCGGCGCGTCTCGTCAGGAGGCAGGAGGAGACGAGCGAGAAACTAAGAACCGAATGAACACAAGCGCGCTGCGTACCTTGGACAAGAGACAGATCAAAGATTTGGCGTGGTTCCTGGCGAGGGAGTCCCCGACGAAGGCCATGGATATGCCCTTCATGGCTTCCAAGAACCGCGCCGCGTCGAAGCGTGGAAGGTCGCACCCGTCGGGCTGCCACCGCCACCGCATGAACTCGAGGCTCGGCTTGCCGAACTTGACGCAGTTCTGGAGGTCGTCGATGAACGGGCAGGTCAGGTTCGTGTAGTACGGCGCCTCCGTGTCCGGCACCCACTCGCCCCGCGTGAAGTCGCAGGCGCTGGCCGGAGACGCCGACGAGGAGATGGACGGCGCCACGCGGTCGATGTGCGGGTAACGATAAGAGAAGTTCATGTCGTAGAGCGAAACAAGCGCGATGAGCAGCAGGACGACGATAGGCGCGGCAATGGCGGCCGGTCGCTTTGGGGAGGACGGGCTGCTCTTGTGGGCCTTCATGATCGACGGACACGGCTGTGGTGTGATTGATGGAGTTCAGGATGCTTTCTTCTTGCTTAGAAGACTGGGGATGGAAGAACGGAGAAAATGCAGGAGGTGCAGCGCTGCTTGCGCTTTGTAGTGCCTGTTGGCGGTGGCACGGTGGGTGCAGGTCAAAGAGTGCGTTGCACGACTACCATTTCTTAATTTTCTTTTGCAGAAACCCAACCGCACAGACCACGGTGTGTGCGTTTTAGGCTTGTAATCGTGAAAAAAAGTGAATTTACTTTGATCCTCACAGACCAAGCTGGACATTTGCATTTTGCACCACTCAATGCTATCGATGAGCAGCCAGCATCTGGAACAGCAGTTCGCTCCACAGGTCGATGGGTCCCGGCAGGCACCAGTGCAGGCAGTCCACCACAAAGCTCCCCTCCACGCTCCCGCCAGGCGGGTGTCCGTACCGGCTCGGGTGCCCGTCCGGCCGCAGTTCCATGGCCTCCGTGATGTCCAGTAGCCGCAGCTCCGCGCCGTTCCGCTGCGACGTCGCCTCGGTTTCGCGGAGCGCGTCAACCTGCGTAGGCCCAAAGACAACCATCAGATTCAGACCAAACCACTAGTCATTCTCGTCACGTCAACGCGTCGTAGCTAATTTTCAAGCTGCCGCGTGTAGAAAGAGGGCATGGCATGGGGACTAGTTCCTCACCTGTGCCGCGCGGAACTCGGCCACGACGGCGTCCGGGGCGCGCTGGCCGCGGCGGAATGGCCGCGTGCGTACGCAGTCGCCGCCGGTGTTCCACTCTCCGTTCTCGAAGTGCGCGGGTGTGACCGTCCGGACCAGGGCCTTGCCGCGGAACCCCTCTTGGGCCCCGATAGCCCCGAGCGCCGTGCGGAACGCGGCGCGCACTGCGCCGGACACGGGCATCTCGGTGGCGTTGTGTGCGCCGCTGGCGCCGCTGTTTTGCCCGACGGGCCGGCCGCCCACGTGGTACACGGAGGGGCGGAAGAACCAGTTGGTGCCCGAGAGGACGATGTAGTCGAAGTCGGCGATGTGCGCCGCCCACCTGGCGTCCGGCGTGTCGAGGTGCATGTCCCACAGGCCCAGCCCGAGCTCCGCGTCTGAGAGGTTGGCCTTCACCAGGAACGGCGACCAGAATAGGGAGACGTTGAAGCCGTGGCTGCCGTAGTGGAAGTCTCGCCGGACGGCCCTCCCCGTCACGTCGATCTCCGTCGTCGTGACGCTCTCCACCGGCTGTGCCACCTGCGACATGTATGTACGAACGCCCGTTGCATCAGCAGCAAATAGAGGAGCAGAACAAGTGCGGGATCAGCGTGCCATGAGACGCGAACATCCATATTCTCGTGCGAGTTTGCCAATAAGAGCAACGTGCCGTCCAACGGCAACGTAACGTACCTGTGAGAGGATGCAGAGCAGAGACTTGAGGTGATTCCTGGCGAGGGAATCCCCGACGAAGGCCATTGACTTGCCTCTCATGGCGTCCAAGAACCGTGCCGCGTCGAAGCGGGGGAGGTCGCACCCATCAGGTTGCCACCGCCAGCGCATGAACTCGAGGCTCGGCTTGCCGAACTTCATGCAGTTCTGGAGGTCGTCGATGAACGGGCACGTCAGGTTCGTGTAGTACGGCGCCTCGTCGTCCGGCACCCATTGGCCCCGCGTAAGGTCGCAGGCGGCCTCGATGGCCGCGGTGGCCGGAGACAGCGAAGACGAGGAGGAGTTGACCGGAAACGACGCTGTAGATGATGTGTCCGGCACCGTCGAAGGCGATGAGGTGGCGGCCGGAGACGACGTCGACGTCGACGTCGACGACGCAGAGGATGAAGAGGAGGCGCGGCGTATGTACTGCTGGTAACTGTCAGCGAAGTTGAAGTCGTAGAGCGAGACGACGGCGATGGCCAGCAGGACGAGCACCGGCGTGGCAACGGCGACGGAGATCTTCCGTGACGACGGGAAATTGCTCTTGAGGGGCTTCATGGCCGAGCGGCGGCGTACGCGAACGCGATGGCTCGAGGTGATACGAACCCGGACGCTACCTACTGCTTGCTCTGGTTAAGAGAGAGGGCCGCATGGAATGGAAGAAGAAAAGGTGCAGTGCACGCTCCGCGGGGCGTGTCGTGTGCAGGTGGCTTGCTCGTTGTCCTTGTCGTGGCGGCGGCCGTGGGTGGTTGTCAAAGTTCATGCTCATGCGCGTCGCGCGAGCAAAGCCATTTCTCTCTTGGCGACGGCACCTGGTCCGCGGCATTGGTCCCTAGATTAAGACTGACGACGAAGCATTCTCCTCTGTAAGCGACTATAAGCGTTATTTATATATAATATAGCCGTGTTTATTTCTGATCAAACCGTGCTTTCTTTCTGGATTCTGATTACGATAGTATTCCGAAGCACGTCGCGACCAGGTCAAATTCAGGTCGCTGCACGTTCCAGGATGTGCGATAATCCATGTGGGATGTGGCTCCCTAGACAATATCCTGGAAACGCAGATTGCGTGTTCGGAGCCCCGAGTAGGATCACTGCGAAATCAAGGCTTTCAGCAGCCCAAAGACTAGGAATTGGCACGAGATGGTCAGAGAGAATTGCAGATTAGCAATTTCAAGGCAGATCCAAACAGGGTTTAATATAATCTGAAAAAGGAAATTTTTGGGAAGCGGAATGTTAACTGCAATATTCCTGAGCGTACTGAACATATTTTGTTTAGTGTCACTTGTGAAGAGGTTTAGGTGTGGACCTGATTGTATTAAGTACGTAGAAATGACTCGTCACACAGAAGTCGAATCTCGTGTTATTGCACCCTTACGGATGGCACGTTTAATCTCGTGTTCTAGTGCGACAGAACCAAATCAAAACCAAGGAACGTACCCCCGACTGCCCTCCCCAAGGGCGACTCGGGGGGTGGGGGGCGCCCCAGCTTCCCCCCGTCCTCGTCCCCTCCGGCCGCCGTCTTCGCTGGTGACGACGGCGACCAGCGGCAGCGGCCCCCGTGAAGGAGCCCTGCTCGCGTCCCTGCCTCCCTCCACCCCCCC
>CM041637.1:8350141-8396215 GCA_023333625.1 Bothriochloa decipiens
CCCCCCCCCCCGCTCTCCCCCCACCCCTTCCACCTCTCCCTCTGGTGTCCTATGGCGGCCAACGGCGGAGGCTCACCGGATCCGGCCGCTGGCCGGCAGATCCGGTTGCCGGCCAGCAGATCTGGCCCCCCAACGTGGATCCGGCTCCTCAGCTCGGCCGGCGTCCATGGGGGCCGACGGTGGCCATGCCTGGCACGTGGCCGGTTCTGGAGGCGATTTCGGGCTCCCGAGCCCCGGATCCGAGGTTGAACGCCTTGCTCCCGCCTCCACCTCGGCGTTGGTGGTCGAGCTCGCCGGCGCCGTACGGGCGAGAATGGGCTGGATCCAGGCCCATGGGCCTTGGTCCTGGCTGCCCGGGTTGCCCCCCCAGCTGGTGGCCGGCCGGGGCTGCTAGGGTCCCTGCTGGGTCGGGCGGCTTGAGTGGTTGTCCTGAGGGGCGTTCGGCGGGGTGGCCAGATGTGTATGCCGCCTTGCACCACGGTGGTGTGGGTGGCTACACTAACGGTAAGTCATTGACGCCATGGTGGCGTGGATGTCGTCGCCTTGCTCGTCCCTCTGCTTGACTTGGATGCATGGAGCTTCGGGCGAAAGCTCAGCCCGACGTGGCCGGGCGGACGACGGTGGCGCCTTTTCGCGCCGCACCCTTCTTGAAGGCGTCGTCTTCGAGTTCCATGCTTCTGTCACCGGCGTCAGATTCTGGGCGAAAGCCCCGCCTTAGCTCTCTAAGGCCAGCTGCAATGGCGTCCTCGGCGTCACCCCCTTCATGAAGGCGTTGCTGAAGAATCTTTGCCGCTCACCACTCCTCCGCCTTGGTCGCTTTGGTCATCTTGCTGCGCCTAATTGTGCTTCATGTTTCTCTTTATCTGGGTTTGTCCAGCCAGTGGTGGTTGTAGCCGTGGTCATGGTCGTTTCCGGCGGATGCTTTGCCGCCGAGGCGTTCCGGTGGATGTTTTGCCGCCGAGGGGTTTTTCATTGCTTGGACGGATCCTTTGCCGCCGGTGTATCTTCAGGTAAGTCCTCCTCGCCCATGGTCCTGACGGCTATGGCCTTAGTGACTCGGAAGAGCAATCAGTGCTTGGCCATCGAGATCTATTCCGGTGGATGCTTTGCCACCGAGGTGTGTTCAGTGGATGCTTCGCCACCGAAGACGTGTCTCCGGCGGGTTGGCCGTTGAGGTCGCCAAGGTGACGACGGATGCTTGGCCGTCTGGTGTTCGCGCGGATGCTTTGCCGCCATGTCTCGTTGTTTAGTCTACGGTTCCTTTCACTACTGGTTACCTAGATGTTGAGATATATTTTGTATTAGGCTCAGTTCTTGGGGTTGTTAGGTGAAGGGTGCCCCCTCTCCATGTTCTTACTTTCTATTTATGCGTTGGGGCTTCGTTGGTAATTCTAGGATTACCCGCGAACCCTTTTATACTAACTATGTTTAGATTTATTGACCATTCTCTTTTTCTTAATGAAATACGGGTTATATGTCTGCTCCCGAAAGAAATAACGCTGGAGTGCTGGACCAAGGCGGAAAATGGCTACGATTCTCTCTGTATAGGTAGCAAATAGTTCATCAATTCTTTACGTAAGGGAAAGCTTCTACTTTTTTGGCTGTGTATTTTTGTCACTATACTACCTCGGTGATGAAAGACCGTTCCCACCAAACATCCTTAGTGCTACACCAAAGTTTGTTCTTCTTGTGGGAATAGAAGATTTTGCTGAAAAGAATCGCAGTCTCGTTTGTATCGAAACTACAAATTTTCTCTTGAAAAGCAGATACTACTAATATCTTTTAAAAAAGAATGCCCGGATGGTAAAGGTGCACACTGGATCACAGACCACAGGAGGCACGAACCCTGCATTCTTGCCAACGGGAAAAAGCAGCTTTGACTTTTGAGACACGAGAGCGCCTTGATTCCCCGAGTCCCGAGATGCACCGCCATGACTTCTTCAATCGCTTCGCTGAACGAGTAAAAACAATCAACCGTACGTGATCGAGAAATAAGAGGAAGGGGACACATCTCAACATCCCATTCCAAGTGCTTTGCAGCTAGGCATCTACTGTGAATCCACGTCCCTATAGTGTCGAAGCCTCCCAGGTCCCAATCTGCTCTTCCGGCCGGTCGATCTCAAGGCCGTGTGCCGGTGTGCACGCCAGCACCACGGAGAGCGACGCCTTCTTAAGCCCTCCGAGATGGCCAGGGCGTGCGGCGTGCAGGACTGACGCGGTCGCGCGCTGTGCCGCGGGCGACGGAGATGGGGCCACAAGCGATGGCGACGAGACGGTGGCGGCGGTGAGCCGAGGCAACTCGTCACTCGTCACTACAGTCATGGAAATGTTAGAACACCATTTGCAATGGAGAGAAGGACCAGCGGTGTGTATAGATGGGCTGTGTTTAATGAATTATTTGGAGATGTTGTAACGAGTCATAAGGACACGCTCGCAAAAAGAAAAAAAGATGGGCTGTGCCAGAGCGAAAATGACGTAAACCCAGGCCTCCAACCGAACAAGGAACAAGGAGTGGCATGCTTCACAGCCCGGATTATGAGGTCCTGCCAGAATTTTTTTATTAATAAATTTATTTTTAAAAAAAATTACAAAATTAGTCTCTGTTTTTAAAAAATTGCAGGGATAGGCCACCAGTCGCCCGTTGGAAGGGCGAAGATGGGCCTTGTCGCCCGACTGGCGGGCTACCTGGGCCATGTCGCCCGACCAACAGGCGACGTGGAGCTCGTCGCCCGGCCGATGGGCGACGTGGCCCATGTCGCCCGACCAGGGGGCGACTTGGCCGTGCACGTGGCATGGTGGGCCCCACGTCGCCCGACCAGCGGGCGACATTGGCCCCTGTCGCCCGAACACGGGGCGACGTGGCGGCTTTATATAAGGCGGCCGGCCGCTGCCGGCTGACGCTGAAGGGGAGAAGAGAAGAGAAGGAGAGGGAAAGAAGAGAAGAGAAGAGAAGAGAAGAGGAAGAGAAGAAGAAGAGGAAGAGGAAGAGGAAGAAGAGAGGAAGAGGAAAATTTTCGGTAAGTAAAAAAATAATTTTATATATAATTATTTAATGTGTGTTATATTAATTGTTAGATAATGTAATGAGCAGCTGAGCGATTAATATTATATTTCGGTAGTATTACTTATATTCTTATTTTATATATATTGTTAAATTAAATAGTTATAGGTGAAATAATATTAGTAATATATTAGTGAAAAGGTATTTTAGCTGAAATTTTTAGATTACACAGATGTCAGAGAAGTTAGGATTTCAAATTTATTATGGAGAAGGAGAAATTATTCAAGGTGTACACGGGGTTGATCTGTCAGGATTTGCCTCAGTAAGTAGATGGGTGTCTAGGGCAAATGAGAGAATAATTAGTGGTGTGCAGAATTGGTTGATACGAATATTTAGGCTTGACAGCAACCAATATGACGTTAAGGTCATGGGTATCGTTAGTCGTGCTCGGGAGGGCACTTTTTGGGAGTTAGTACCGCTTAATGCAACATCAACATGGAGAAAATACGTCAACAAAGCTGTAGAACGTGGGTGGCCTCTAATCCTTCTTGCTCAGGCATATACGAAGGAGGTTCATGAGGTACACGGTGTAGAAGAAGAAGGAGGTCCGAGCCATGACAATCACAATGATAATGAGGAAGATAATGAAGAGAGTGATCATCACCTGTCATCTATGGTACCGACGGGTGAAGCGGACGAAGGAGAGCGCATAGAGCATATAGTTCAAGAGATGGCGATGGAAGATATGGAGAATGAGAATATATCTGAAACTGACTCATCTGAAGATGAGAATGAAATTCCTGTCCCACTGGAGTGGAATAGTAACAGTTCGAAGAATTTGATGATCAACGAAGGAAATTCTGTGCCGTGGGAATATCATGAGAATGAACTAGTAGAGGGAGCTATGTACAAAGGCAAAGATGAAGTGATGAGTGCCGTGAAGTACTGGTCTCTGTCAATGAAGCGGTCTTTTATAGTTGTTAAGTCCAACAAGAAAGTATATGATGTTAAATGTGTGTTTTCGGACTGTCCATTTAGGGTACATGCTTATGAGCAAAAATAGAGTACAATTTGGAAGTGCTCTATAGTAACAGAACATACATGTGAGTTACAAGAATTAGAGAAGTCCAATACAGCTCTTACATCGAGCTTCATTGCAGAGTACATGTATAATCGAATTGTTGATAATTTAAGGTATGAGCCGAAATCTATAGTGACTACTATAGAGGAAAATTTTAAATACACCATCAGCTATTTGAAGGCGTGGCGAGCGAAACAGAAGGTCATTGAGAAGAGATTCGGTTCGTACAAAGCATCTTATGAGAACCTACCAAGATTGTTAGAAACCGTCAGACAAAGAAATATTGGTACATATTATGATATCATGGATGTGTCTGATCCAAAAGAGGCCGGAAAGTTAATATTTCGTCGAGCCTTTTTCGCACTAGGTCAATGTATAATGGCATTTCGTCATTGCAGACCTGTTTTATACATGGATGGTACATCTCTAACAGGAAAGTATAAAGGTCAGATTCTAACTGCTATTGGTGTTGATGGGAATAATCAAGTACTACCAGTTGCTTTTGCTTTTGTGGAAAGTGAGAACACAGATAGTTGGTATTGGTTTCTGGAGCGTGTGAAGTTAGCAGCGGTGCAAGGGTGACCTAATGTTTGTGTCATACATGACCGACATGTCGGTTTGTTGAAGGCGTAACAGATATGCAATATGGTTCAGTGGAGCGTGATTTTCCTCCTCGATGATCGGACATACAATCAAGATGGTGCATGAGGCACTTGGGTGCAAATTTTTTCAGCCATTTCAAAAATAAACACCTTATGAATATGTTTAAGAGGTTGTGCAATCAGAACCAACAAAGAAAATTCAATGCAATGTGGACACGTCTTGATGAATTAACAACAAAGCAAACAGAAGAGTTAGCGACTCGTACGAATCAAGACCCGAATGATATGTCTGTTCCTCTTTCAGGCCTCCCAACGGATGCCTTGAGGAACGTGGTTCGGAGGTCGGGGTCATCAATCAGGTGCTTCTTAGATTGGATTGAGCACGAGCCAAAGGAGAAGTGGTCATTATTATATGACACAGATGGGGCGAGGTTTGGAATAATGACAACAAATTTGGCGGAGGTGTACAATTGGGTCATTCGAGGCATGAGAGGATTACCTCTTGTAGCAATCGTAGAGGGTATTTTGCATGGAACATGCAAGTACTTCCGTGAAAGATATATGGTTGCTTTTAATACGATGGCAGATAATACATTGATTTTTTCAACATTCATGACAAATTACATTAAAAAAAAGGTGGAGAAGGCAAGCTTGCACGTACACGTCCTATGGGCACAGCAGAGAATCGCTTTGAAGTTCTGTGTAGGGATCGGGGCCGTCGTGGTAGCAATCGAGAGAGAATTGCACAAGAGTGTGTTATTCGTTATAACTCATGCAGCTGTTCGTGCATGAAACCGAAACTTCTACACAGGGCGTGCTCACATGTTATAGCAGCTTGTTCACTTACTAATTTGTCCCCGAAGCCGTATGTCTCACATTATTTTACGAAGGAGGTAGTCATGACAACCTAGAATGCAGAGATTTATGGTTTCGCAATATTTGGTAGTTTTACAAACAATCCTGGCAGTAACTACCTGCGAGGGCCCGATAAGGACAAATTAAGACAGAAGCCTGGTCGTCGTAAGACACGGCGCATTAGAAATGATATGGATGAGTCAGAAGTGGGAAGACTGGAGCATCGGTGCACCAAGTGTAATGGCATAGGACATACTTATAAAAAGTGCACGCGTGCAACCACCACAGAGGGAGCTGCAGAAGCAGGACCTTCAGGGAATCCGCAAGACGGCCGGCGCCCTTGTGCACGTCGTGGATTGCGGAGTCAAGGCAGAAATGCTCTTTAAAAATAATAGTATGTCTGCTTTTTTTTGATTTGTTGTGTCATAGTATTAATTATATTTGTGCACTATTTTTTTATATTATTAAGATATTTTAGGTATGGCGATGGATGAGGGACACTTGCAGTTGTTGGACGCACAGTTGGACCAGCGCCACCGGTCCTACTTGAGTGCTGTGACAGCTGCTGAGCTACCTGTTCTACGGCCTAGGATACCTCAGGAGTTGTGGCGGCTGGACGAGCGATGGATACCGAGGTATGCACGATAACACATTCACTTATTTGTTTTACTCATACAGACGATTTGGTAATATATATTTATATATAAATGCTGTATATGCTACAGGCTACGAGCAGCTGGTCTACTGCCTTTGTGTAGGCTTGTGCAGGCTAGTGCTGTTGAGGCCCCGGCCGATGCAGTGACACGGTTCAACTTTGACCGTTCCTTATTTGTGGCATTGGTGGACCGCTGGAGGCCTGAGACGCACACGTTCCACTTTCCTTGCGGGGAGATGACTCCCACACTCGAGGACGTCTCCTACTTACTTGGTGTCACCACTGCTGGGCAGGCCGTCAGCCGTCCAGACGTGGAGGCCACTTGGCGTGAGGACCTTGTAGTCCATTTCGAGGGTGTTGTGCGTCGACCAGACGCTCCAGAGTATCAAACTCTTGCTGAAAACCAGCATCACGGGCCTACGAAGACCTGGCTCTTGCAGTTTCAGGTAAATAGATAACACTGTGATATAGTTCATTAACATCAAATATTCATGTGTATGTTAAATGAAATTTGAACTTCTGTTTTCTAATTCAGGCCGAGTATATCCACCCTGCGGCGGATGAGGCCACTGTGTCGAGGCACTTGGAGGCCTATCTGTTGTGGTTGTTTGGTTGGATAATGTTCACATCGTCGCATGGGAACTCTGTCGCGAAGCACTTGATTCACTTCGCGCGCGAGATAGCGGACGCACCGCTCGACGCCGTGCCGCAGTACAGTTGGGCGTCCGCTATCTTGGTAGCCTCGTACCGAGGTCTTTGTGATGCGTGCACAAAGACCGACCCGTCAGCTATCCTCTCTGGTTGTCCACTATTACTTCAACTCTGGTCGTACGAGCGGTTTAGTATTAGACGACCAGTCATGGATTTCTCGACTTACAGAGCAGGGTTGTACGGGGAGACGGAGGAGGACGGCCCTACGATGGGTTCGTTGTGGGTCCGGCGGCGGGTAAGTCTTCTATATCGCGGTTGAACCTGTTTCTATTTATTTTCGAATAAATTGCACCTTACTATTATTTTCTATACAGCCTACTTGGGCAAACATTTAGGTTCACAGAGCCTATCCTGAGTACATGGCGGCGTTCGACCGGATTAGGCCAGACGACGTCCGCTGGACACCTTACAGCATGGAGGAGATTGTCGTACGAGCGCCTAATGGGTTGTCGTCGTTCTGCACGAGGGATCAGGAGTACTGGATGACACTTAAGGCTGTCGTTTTCGACATCTTTGTCGAGGACTACGCTCCTCACAGAGTGATGCGGCAGTTTGGTCGTAACCAGACGTTCTCACTCCCGGTTGCCCATATTGTTTCTCTTTTCCGTGCACGGGTAAGTATAAGACAATTAATTCGTTCTGATTGAGTATTTAATATATATAGAAAGATAATTAATACGTTTTGAAATTCATAGTTACGTGCGGAGGGGTCTACCGGCAGGCGTTACTTGGTCCTCCCGTATACAGCCGTGGGTCGACGAGTGGGCCAACGCACTACATGATGTGACCTACGAGCCCAGACCGTTTTCCTTGGAGGCTTACGGGGACTACTTACGTTGGTATATTCCTCGCACACGGATCAGAGTCACGTATACACCAGCGGAGCCACGGACCCACGTCCCCAGGTTGACGGACACGTACCCTGTGCACAGAGATCAGGCGATGTCGTTGGCGGTACGATCTTTATGAACTTCAACCCACTTCGTTTAATATTTTTCTTATCGTATTCAATGTTCTCGTTTTGTTAATAGGCCGACATGGGTCACCGTATCACTGTGGATGGTGGATCGCTCTTGCACCGGTTGAGGGAGGGCATTCAGATGACCAGCCACGAGCTTACCGCTGCGGTCCAGAGGATGTACGACTCTGCTGCAAACATTGTCAAGTTGACGTCGTGCCGGCCCTGCGGGCGACAGCCGGATGTCGTCCCTCGACGTTCACACGTGACACACAGGCCTGACGGACCGACGGCGCCACTACCTCCGCGGTCTACGTACCAAACAGGTGAGTAACTTATATTTTCTTCGTATGTAGTAATGGTAACTTGTTCGTTACTTATAAGTTTTATTATTCAGGTCCACCTACGTACTCTGCCGGTTGGCGTCCGGAGTTCGATATCATTGGATCATCTTCGCAGCCTGCTCACATGCCTACAGGTACGATATAGTTATGAAATTTAATTATATTATCTAATACTGCTTTATTCGTAACATTACATTCACTCTGCATGGTCAGGTATGCACTTTGACGGCTCGCGGCATCAGTTCGATTTCGGAGGTTCCTCTTCACACGCTGTACCCATGGTTCCAGGTATGACCTACTTTTAAGAGTTCGACACGTTATATATTAGTTTTACCATCAGCGTTATCATAACGTTGGTCTTATATGTTTAGGGACGACCCGTTACGACTACGAGGGATCGGACATCTCTGAGCACGCTGACACTTTTCGTCAGCGATCCCCGTCACCCTTCGACCTTGACAGTTACTTGGAGCAGGAGCCGGCGGACGTACTTGCGTCATCGCAGTTACGTGAATCACCACCACAGACACAGCCCTCACAGGACGAGTACGCGACACCAGCTGCTGCTGGAGGCCGTCCTGCACGTGTTATAGTTCCTCCTTCGCCGCTTACTTACTCAGCCGGCCATGTGCGAGCGGGCCGCAAAGCACCAAAACCTGGCACGATTAGGGGTGTTGCACCTAAGCGTGGACGATATTAGTTTTGTATGATTTGCCGCCGATGTCGTTTTCTATGATATTGTACTGATACTATTTTAGTTTTTAGAACTTAATTAATGTTTCACTGTTGTATTTTTTTCATCTATTAAGCTTGGGCGAGCACACGACAACGGCGTTTTCACACGTCCATCACATGACTGCGTATTATTTTTGCTATTTCTCTGACTTCGATATTTTTTCTGAAATTTCCGAATAAATAAATATTATTTTAAAAAAAATCCAAAATTTTGCTGAAATTTCTAAATAAATAAATATTATTTTAAAAAAAATCCAAAAAACCAGGTCGCCCGTCGGCGGGGCGAACATCAGGTCGCCCTTTGGCCGGGCGACGTGGGCCTGGTCGCCCTTTGGCCGGGCGACGTGGGCCTGGTCGCCCTTTGAACGGGCGATTCTCTCACGTCGCCCTTTCAACGAGCGACTGGTAGCCCATTCCTGCAATTTTTTAAAAATAGAGACTAATTTTGTAATATTTTTTAAAAATAAGTTTATTAATAAAAAAATCGTCCTGCCAAGATGGACTTCTTGGCTGAGCCCAAGTCAACAACGTGATCATGCTTTGTACTTTTTTTTTTGTAATGGCATTCTTCTCCCCCTCTGTTTTCTTTAATGTCTGGTAACAATCTTTGTTACATTTTTTCTAATAAATCTTCAGTAGGGGCTTTGGCCCCTCCTGTTCTCTCAAAAAGAGAAAAAAAAACAACAACAACAACATGATCAGGCTCAATCTGAAGAATTCCTACTTCAGATGGATCATTCCTTCTTAGCTAGTTAGCTGCTACACAAACTTCATAGTTTGATTGCTTTCACACGATGTCGAACAAATAATAGTACCTACACAACCTATGAACTGTACCAAAAAGAGGAAAAAAAAGAACAACAAATCGTCAAGGACAGGTACTACCTGAAACCTAACCAAACAAACACAAGTAGCCCCGGATCGATCTCCCCCCGAATGCCGGAATGGGCCGGAGCAACATCATCATTCGCCATGAACGAACGGACAACGGAGGCGACGACGACGGATCAGTAGTAGTACCGGCGGTTGTGGTTGTTGCGGATGGCGCAGCAGCCGAGCGAGTAGACGATCATGAGGAGCACGATGACGGCGACGTTGAGCGCGACCACGAACCTCCAGTGGAGCCTTGCGGTGGCCACCACGCCGGCCTTGCACGCGTCGCACTGAAAGCACAGCACCCGCTGGTCGTTGCTCCACGCGCGGCAGTCGATGGCCTCCGCCGTCGTGGCCGCGCCGGACGCCGGCGGTGCCCAGAACGTGGCGTTGACGGACTTGAACCCGCAGTACGCCGGCGGCTTGCAGCACCCAGACTGCACCGTTGGGCGTTGACGTTACAAGAAGAATACACCATATGGTCGTGTGTGATGATTACGTATTATACGCTGGCATGTCCATGTCCAGTGGACCGGTGCATGATGGCGCCATATATTGCCATGCGGCGCGACCGGCGGATCCGTGCATGCATGCGTACCTGAACGAGCGGCAGGTACCGCTGGTACAGCTCGCCGGCGTTGATCCCGCCGTGGACCCAGCCGCCGCCGCACACGCCGGCGTCCGCGATGCAGCTCTGGATCCGCTGCCACGTCTCGTAGTCCCCGACCCTGTCCTGCAGCCAGCCGGAGTAGTCGCCGATCCGGTAGTCCCCGTACCCGGCCCCGGACACGGCGGCGGCGGCGCCCCTGTTGGTGACGGCGAACGCGAAGGCGGTGGCCACGAACATGCCGATGAGGATCACGAAGATGGCAACGACGTACACCCAGAGGAGCGGCGTGGCGCGGCAGCACGCCCCGGCCAGCGCCAGTAGCGACAGCAGGAGGAACGTGGCGCCCAGCGCCATGGCGGGCACCCGCACCAGGCGTTGGCACTCGGTGGCCGGTTGCGCCAGGACGTAGGCGCCCGCGCCGATGAGCGCCACGGAGGCGAGGAGGGAGATCAAGTTCAGGGCGCCCAGGACGCCGTTGGAGAGGCTCAACATGGCTGGAGTGCTGGACCGGTGGACCCTACGTGCCCACGTCCTTCCTGGTCCTGGTCCCAATATATGTATGTGATCTTGTCCTACAGTCTACAGAACAAATGGCTTAGCTTACGTATGTGTTTGCCTCGCTCTAGGTGCAGAGTTGATTTTGCCATCGGACTGCTTGCTTGGGATCCACTGCCTGCTCCCTGCTCTTTGGTGATCAAGAATGCAAACAAAGGAGCAGGAAATGTTGCCAATGCGTTGGTTTTCTTGGGTTTGCGACGCGCTCCAGTAACCCAGTTTACGCCCTGACAGAACTGAGGTTTTTTCCGGTTGTTTTGTATACTAAACTAGAAGATGGCAATGTGGCACTTCAGGACGACTCGGGAGGCTGGCCACAAAACGCGGCAGAGGGCTTGGCCACGACCCACGAGGACTGAAGCGAGCACACCCGACCGCTTCACCACCGCCTAGGCCTCTCGCCCCAGTCCCTACGCCACGCCGGCAGGCCGCGGGCGTCGTTCGCTCCGGCAAAACAGGAAACAGTACGGGGTAGCAAACCACCAAGATCGAACGATCCAAGGAGTGCACCAGATCATTGATTTGACTAAAAATAACATATGTTGGCACCCGCAAATGCAAGACAGTGTACAATTGACATTGTTTCAGCTAAGAATCATACATGCTAGATAATATCCAGCAAATCAAAATTGTTTGTCGAGCAACGAGTGACCACTGATCAACAACCACCAATCCTTTGGCCATCTTTAAGATTTGAGCAGAATTAGTAAGGCTTGAACTTCCTCTGGGCCCTAAGCTCCTGTATCCTTTTCTTGTCCTGCTCAAACTTGCTCTGCAACATCGCCAATTCTGTGCAAGGAACACAAAGCTGTAAGTTCCCAGGGCCTATCGTGTTATAGAAAAGACACCATGAAGCACAAATGGACCGGGAAAAAAATGAACTCTTTCCGTGAGTCAGTTCATGCTTACTAAACCTGTAAAGCATGAGTTAAAAATAACTTGGAACTCGAAAAGTTGTTCGAGAAGAAAAACTTGAACTAAATAAATCGTAAAACAATAATAACAGGTTTCAAATTTCTGAACTATCTAGAACCTCAACACACACAATAAAAACTTCTCACATATGGTTCATTTGACAAGTCCAATCTAGATAACAAAATGTCTGTGGACTTGTGATTCCAAACACTGAAGATGCAAAACAGTAAACTCTAATAGAACCAAATACTTCCCCAAAACCAGAATAGACAATATCAAGCTGCAGGTTACCCATACTCAGAATGGCAAACAATGAAACAGATTATTTTTATCATGGCTGATGAACTGCATGACATCACAAGTTCAAGCAGTTCATGCTGTGCAATATATGATCTGAGTTCTATCATGTGTATCAGGGAGTGGAATAACAAATAAGAAGTCTTGTTAAGCAATGATGACATACCACTGAGGTGGGCTTCTCGTCTCTGAAATCTGTAGAAGTTCATATCAACTTCTTTGGGTTTCTTATTAGCCATTTTCTCTTGCATTGCAGTAAGAGATACAGAGCCAACAGCTGTTCCAGTTTCAGCATCAGTAGTCTTTTTCCTCCCCTTGTGATGCACCACAACCGTCCATCCATCTTCTGCTGCGCGGGCCTCTCTTTCTTTCCTCTCCTGAATAATCAAGGACGTATTAGGAACAAACATGCCTGTTTTGCTTCTCAGATGATATATATGTCATCGAGGAAACACTCACCTTCTCCTGCTGTTCCTCATGAGCAACAATAAACTCGTCTATTCTTTCCTGCAAGGCTTTCAAGCCAGGTCTCTTCTGTTTGTACTCCAAAATCCATTCTGTCAAAGAGTCAAAACATCACATATAAGCTATTAAACTTTGATGCATGAAGCTGCTAATAAAAAGGAGAAGAAAAAAAATGAAATTAATTGGATCACAGGCAACCACTAAGAAGTTTGCGAGTCTTCAACACATATTTCCAACTCCAGAACTTATTGCATCGCAGGACTCGTCAACCTAGAAGTTAGACTAGAAATTTGGCTTTGCTTAAAATGAATTTCATCTGTATTGGTCCTAGGAGGAATTTATATTTATATTCTATAATACACATATATAGTCTTTTACTCCTCACATTGTTCAAAGAAAATATTGCTTTGGGAGTTAGACTATGAGTAGAGTTGTACCATATACAAATTTACCGGTACCGTAAATATATCATTAGAGAAATAGTCATCAAATGATCAAAGTTGCTTGTGGAGAGTGTTGATGTCCACAGACTGGAGTGAATATTTAGGCAAGTTTCAAAAAGACAACACTAAGAGTTCCTTGGATATAGTACATTCAGTATTTAATTGTAAACACTACTTTCCATCAAATAACATCAGAAAGAAATGTCAGCGTAGACTAGCAAAATAGTATCTCAGAACTCAAAAGTATAACATTACTTTTCATTCCTCTTGAACAGTCTTCGTCAACTGATGGAATCTCATCAGCATTTGCAGTACTAACTTCAACATGTCTCTCCAAGTCATTATTATCTTTACTTGATGCATGCTTATCTTTCTTCTTGGCCTTCCCAGGTTTTTTAATTTCCACTGCTATCAATTAACAGACATGCCATAGACACAGAAAACATGAATATTTATGCAAAACATTGAACTCATACTTCAGAAAAACTGACTCCAAGACAGCCCTGCTAGTCTTACTTTTCTTTCCCCTCTTTGATTTCTGAGGCTCTTCATTATCGACATCTTCACTCAGTGCTGCAAGATGGTTGACATCAGCTGCATAAATATTAGCTATGAGGTAAAACATAAATGGAAGAACTACTATATAATGAGAACACAAGGACATAATATAGGATATGAACTGGTTCTTGCACGAACCCACTACTTTAACCATAGTGTGAGAAAAGATCAAGGCCATCAATTTGTCAATACAAAAACTCAGCAGCAATAAGCAAACTTACCACTTTGAATTTCTTCATTTTGATTTTCATGCAGGATTTCTTCTGCATCAGTAATCCCAGCAGAGCTCTTCCCTCCCTTTAACTTCCTTTTCTTTTTCTTCAGCTTAGGTGCTCCACCATCGCCAGTAACAACTGAACTTTCATATACGACGGCAGGACTGCTACTTTCCATTAGCTTCTTTTTGTTCTTCTTCTTCAGCTTAGGCATTGTAGCGTCTTTACTGTCTGAAAGTAATTCCACCACACCATCCGCCATATCATGATCACTTTTAACATTGGCATGTTTATTTTTCTTCTTCTGCTTCAGCAATGGAATTTTCTTTCTCCTTGCCAATTCTTTACCTGGCATTCAAAGATGAAGATGGAAAACACTGCCTTAGACATTTTCAGGCCTGTTCCATATTTTTTCATTACCCAAAAAAGAAAAATGATAGCAAACAACTTAAGAACTGTATGATACAATGAAACGAATAAAAGTTCAGGGCAAGATAAAACTACTCTGGGATAAAACTACTGATTCTGATTTTTGAAACCACCAAGTATAAAAGAAATGGGAGGAAAAGGACACGAAACCATACGAATACCTTCCTTAACGCGATGCCCGACAGCGTGTTCGCTGTCAACGGCACATTCCAACGCTCTGTCCTTCTTCCTCTTCAGCTGCTTCCTCTTCACCCCAGGCGCCAATTTCTTGTCCTCCTTCGCTTCCCGCGAACCCTTCTTATCTAGAAAGCAGCGAACTCTCACTTTCCCTCCCTAATTCGAACTAATACAATCAGGAAGCAATGGAATTCAGAGGGGCGAAAGTGCCGAACCTTTGGATTTCCCCATAGCAACAGATAGTAACCAAGTCTACGGAGGAAAGCAGGCAAACGGGTAGCTAGCTCCGCAGAGATCTCCGTGCGCGACTTGCCCCCAGGCTGTGGCGGCGCCGGAGAGGGGTGGCGGCTGGCGCCTGTCGCCTGTCGCCGTCGGGGAGCCGATGAGTTTAGGTATTGGGCCTCGGCAGTTGGTATTGGGCCTTTCAGAAAGATGAACCCAAACAAATGTGGTTCCCACGTGCCAGTGACTTGCAAAGGTGTCGCGTGGACCCGACCTGCCAGTTTATAGTGGTTAGGCTTTGCGCCTTTTAAAACCCTAGCTCCAGAACGAACTAAAACCCGCGACCACGAAACCACAGGTCGGAGGCGGCGGCGGCGGCGATGGGGAGCGACACGGAGACGGAGAAGAAGAAGACCCCGGTGGCGCTGATGCCCATCGCAAAGCCCCTTGCTGGAAAGAAGCTCTGCAAGCGGACCCTCAAGCTCGTGCGACGAGGTTCGTGAGACTTCGCCCAGTTAGATTCCGTGTTTGCTCTCCATTCAGTTGTGAGTTTCTTCTCACTCTGTTGTGATTCGGTTCTTGGCGAATTTGCAGCTTCCGAGGCCAAGTGCCTCAAGCGCGGAGTCAAAGAGGTAGTCAAGAGCATTCGCCGCGGTAACAAAGGGTAAGTCAAATTAGTTTCTTTTTTCCCTTCCTGTTCAGTGCTTGATAAACTTTCAATTGTCTAATTGGCTAGTCATCGTTGCAATCAGTTTAGGCCACATGGTTCTCAGTTGAAATTTATATACATCTTCGCTTACGAAATGGTATTATTTACCGTAGTGGTATTTTACTCACATAAAAAAGTACAACAATACCTGCCATCTTGATTTGATTTAATAATTGGAAGCCCACAAATGGGTGCAAAATGCACCATTGTCTACTGTAGAGAAATTGCTTCTCTTGATGTTTAGATTTCCTACAGCAATTATTATTGCGTAATTGTTAGCTTCATCGGAATCTGTTTCTTTTTTTTTTTTTTTTGCAGGTTGTGTGTGATTGCTGGAAATATTTCTCCTATTGATGTGATTACACATGTTCCAATACTATGTGAGGAAGCTAATATTCCTTACATATATGTTCCATCAAAAGAGGTGGGTTCACATTTCCTCCATTTTATTTAGGCTCAATTATTTTGCAGTGGTGTGGTATAAAATTCTGTCACTGCTGTGTAAGATATTATGAGATGACAGTTACTACTGCATGGTGCATATCCATAAAAACAAAGAATGCTAGAAGTTGCTTATCAGATGACCAAAATCCATAAAAGTTCTATAAATTGAAAAATCCTGTGTCATCTTCCTGGTAGCAGTTGCCTATTAGTGATGGAATTTTTTGTTCTGATCGCATAACACTAAGTACGACCACCTATTCGTCTTGTCATTTGATAGATATTCTGAAGAAATTGTTAAAAGACATCCATGAGCACGTAAATACTAATGGCATGTTTGGTTCCCAGCCACAAAAAGTGTCACAAAAAATTGCCTAAGGTTAAGTACTTAAAATATTTGTCACTTAGTAAGCATAAGAGAATCTTGCCACCCTTTTTTGATTCATTGATGTGTGAGGCCTTTGATGGAAGGGACTCTTACTACAACTGGTATAATGCCCGTGCTAACGCCACGGCTTTATCTTGGGATGCATATGAAAACAACCAATGCTTTTTCATAGCTTAAATTTAATACAATTGTGGACGACGATCAGACTTTCCATAATCAACCACACTCTTATCAAAACTAAAAATAAATCTAGATGGAGAATATAAAATCCATATGGAGCCCGGCTAGCACATACGTATATGAGCAATGCACCCTTTATTTTTATAGAGATTGTATTAGTGAGATTAGCTAATTTCGATATCCTATGCCTGGCCTCCTAATTATTTACGGCGGGTAGAAATTCTTCTTATCTCTAAAATCAATACATAATTACCAAAATTAAATTATTGATTGATTTGTCGAATGGTTAAAAAAAGATATTATATGGGTCATGGTTCTATGCACTACACGCAAGGCGTGAGGAACTGACGACTGCGTGCAGCAGGTCGTAGCGCCATAGTTGTTCATCTTCTAGCCCATGGTCCACGGACACGGCGTTGACCACGGACACGGCGTTGATGGATGACGTGCACAAAGGGTGTGTTTGATCGGAAGGAAATACCACGACACGGCACCAGATCAAACATGAAGCACGTACGAATTCATGATTAGCTACAAAGTCATTGTATCCAGCAAAAACAAACATCCACGTCCACTTGCCTTGTCCTCTATATACAAAAATTAATCTACCAAAAGCAAACTGGCCGTGGCCTTGCTGCATGAAACTGGACCTCAAGTATAATGATCACTACAACTTTAACTGAGACTCGGTGAAATGTCTCAGAATAATAGGAAGAAAGGCCAATCGCTGGAAAAATGAATTTTGTTCTCATTTTTCGGACTTCATATGCAAAGCACAAAATGTTTATTGTTAGGCGCAGAAGAAGCAGTAGCGGCTGGCCATGTATATATATTATTTATGTAGTGGTAGAAGAAGCTCAGTGGCATGCACATCCGGTCCATGCAGGCAACGTTCATGAAAGCAAGAAAACAAATAGTATAGTGTAGTAGTAGCAGAAGCACTGAGCAATGCACTACCGATCCATGCATGCAGCGATGAGGAAAGCAAGATACGAATCCAGAACAGACCTAGATCTGAATGTCGCGGCGTGCAGGAAATCTCCACGATCGGGAAACCCTCGCGTACTGCTGTCGAGGATCCCGTCGAGGCGCCGCGGCGTGGCGGCAGTCCGAGGGTCGCGATGGATTCAAGATGATATTGTTGGCGGCACCGTAGCACCCATCCGCGTCGAGCAGGGTTCGGGCGAAGGAGGTCGATGGTGAGGACGAAGCCGACAAAGCACGAAGATGACGTCAGAGGAGCCCTCGGTGGCCGTCGACGTTGAACTGCTCCGACGTGATGCGCTCGATGCCGTGGATTGCTTCGGTCCTCGAGTAGACGTCGATGCGGAACAGCTGGAAACCCCGAGCGCGGCGGCTTGCCGGCGGCAAACGCGATCGCGGCCGCTTGCCGGCGCCAGGGGCGAAGGCGCTTCTTACGTCGCCTAATCGAGCGCCTTCCCGTGGCACCACCAGTCCGTCGAGCGGTTGAGGCACCACCAGTCCGTCGAGCGGTTGAGGCACCACCAGTCCATCGACGGTCTCCTCAACGGCGGCCCTCCACGTCCGGCGCGGCGCGATCTAGGCCAGCGGCCACGGCCACCCCTTCATCGATCGCCAAGGTCGACGCGCTCGTAGAGGAAGGGACGCGGAGATTGTGGCGGCAGACGGGGTGGATTCAAATTTGATTTGAATCATGATTGACGCTTTGACCTAGGTGGACTGATAAGGAGAATTATTTTTTTTTGGTGGAGGCTTCGGTGAGGAGAATTGTTTTTGTCGAACCCGCGGCGTGGAGGATCGGGCGAGCGTGAGGGCAAGGGTCGCGAGCGTGAGAGGTGTAAGGTCCTGCATTATACTTTTAATCTGGGCCGTTGCATCTGTAGGAGGTGTGTCGTGAGTTGTTGATCTTGAAAGTAGGATTTGCCTGGAGAAGTTTTCAATTATAGTGGAGATTTGTGGTGCTAACCAAACAACACCCAAAGTTGGTCAGACTTGCCGTGGCAAATGATGACTAGTTGTGGCTAGCAACCAAACACCCCCTAAATATCGTATGTGAAGGTTAAAATCCATATTTCATTCACAAAGATCATTTGTCCTTCTCAACAACAAAGTTATCATGATCCTCAAGCATACTTGAAGGTTAACAGTAGAACAATGGTAACCTGGGGAAATAAGACATGTTATGTTTGTTCTTGAATTATATTGCAGTTTGTTATTTATATCGGATGCTTATGAGTTATGATAGAAGACAAGCCCAATATACTGATGTGTCATTTGCCTTTTGTGCAGGATCTTGCGACTGCAGGAACCACTAAGAGGCCGACTTGTTGTGTCTTGGTTCTGACCAAACCAAACAAGGGGGAGCTCAGTGAAGAGGTGAAGGATAAACTGAAGTCAGACTATGACCAAGTTGTAACGGAAGTTGCTGAGGCTACATCTGCAATGTTCTGAGGACCATTCCAGGACCATACAGTATTATCTGAGAATCGGGCAACTCGCTGTGCACATCTTTCTTGGTGTAGTACTGTAGTATGTAACTTGATCCTGTCAGCCTGCCCTGCTTGCGTGGACCGCACCAGTATGTTCTGCATGGTGGCTGGAGAGATATGACTATATGAGTTTACCTATAATATTGTGGACCATCCTTGTTGGCGTATTATCTTATTCATGATTAGATTTAGCCAATTATAATCAGTTCTGTGAGCAGATTTCCCTGGGTTGTCAAATCTTGGTAGGTGCGTTTCAAGTCTTGCGTTGATGACTTATCACAAGATGTGCCTGTAAATCTTAGTGCCTTAGATCAGGATTAGTTTTTCTGGCTTCGGCTCGTTTGGGGCAAAACCCGTTTATAGAACTTAATTTCTTTTGTGGGGTGCATGGTTCAGAAGTTTTCCTCTTGTATTCGACCAGCGTGAGGCAAAGCGCTGTTCCTTCGATGTTTGATGGAAGCGTGCGGCAAAGAGCCAAAGAGCTCTTCGTTCTGTTTATTTGATGGACAGTTTTCTTGACCTCTGGTGACTGGAGCCACGCAAAGATTGTCGGATCGATAAAAGCGCAGCGGTACTCGTATTACAGCACGATACAGCTGTGTGCTACCGTCCCTTCAGAATTCAGAGCTGTTCGCGGGTACGCGGCTGTGCTACCGTCCCTTCAGAATTCAGAGCTGGTTGCGGGTACGGAGGGAAGCAGCTCTGGTTTTTGCCCTGGTACTCTGATCTTTTGATGCTCTTCATCTGGATCTTAGCTTCACGGCGCTTCTGTTTGAAATCTTGTGGCAAACACACGAGAGACACGACAAAGTTAGGTCCGGGATTTCTGTGCTTGTTACTGTTGGGATATGTCAAGCAGCACCAGTCTCCCTAGGAGACTGTGGGACTGACTACTGAGCCAGGGAGCATTTTTTTTTCTTTTTAACAACAACACGGAGCCGAGTTGCCGAATTGGAGTGGTTGTGTACTACTGAGCCAGGGAGGCTCACGGAGCCGTTTTTTTTTTTTTTGGAAACAGCACGAGCGGAGTTGGAGTGGCTGTGTTTGTGTACTTGCTTTGAGAGATCTGCGCTGCTCTTGAGCTGCCGCCGCGGCGCTAAGCATCCTTTCCAATCCCGGCCAGGCAAAGGAGTGGGTTGGGTTAAGTAGGATTCTAATGCGTGGCCAAACTTGTGGAATGTAGAGATTCCCTTGGGATAGTCATGCTCATGCCCAGATGCTGAGATGCCCTAAATAATGACAATCAAAAGATCCAACGTCAAAATGGCCTCTATCTCGCAACACTTTGTGTGATTCACTTGCCACTTCGATAGTAAATAGTACTACCAGACGAAGTATCTATGTTGTTATAAAAGCATCCAACCATCAACTGATCCACATTGGTTTAAAAAAAGGTTTATTTCGAAAGAAATTTGAGAAACGTGGCAAGGCTTTACTTGCGTAGAAAGCCCTTCCTGTGCAGCCTTTTTACCATGCTGGTCAAAGATACTTGAGGGCGGACGACGGGCGAATGGCGTAAAGAGCCTTTTTGTTCATGACCTGACTGGCCACCATGCGTTCATCATGCTTGAGGGCTGAGATCACCTGGTCAAATAATGGTCAATCCCAGCATACAAGGTGCATCATACTTGCAAGTCAAGATGGCAACGGGTATCCGAAACCCGAGCACCTGACGGATTTTATCCGATAAGAAGACGGGTATGGAAGGCTTTTTATACTCATGGGTATGTTATGGGTGAAATATTGTATCCATACCCGCATATCCGCGGGTAAAAAATATTCGCACAAATAAATAGTCAGCCCTGCAATTTTAGCCTATATAAGCATGTAGCCTGTGAATTCGGCCCATATAAGTATATGAGTATATATATCCTGGACAATTAGCGTGCTAGTGGCCTAACGCTGCTATTAATTAGCTAGAAGTTGTTATATTTAACTTACATTAAGTTGTTATATTTTTGCATGTGAAGAATGAACTTGGGTATGGAATACCCGTCGGATAAGAAATACTCGTCGGGTGCGGATATATTTCACAGGTAACCCGACGGAATAGGTTTTAATCTAGCGGGTGCAGATGCGGGTAGCCGGTACCCATCGGGTACATACCCGTTGCCACTTTGACTTGCAAGGTGCAGTGGCCGTGAGCAGTGGATGTACGTGGACGCACAGATCTTCTACAGCCGTATCCTGGGCTCCTGCTGGCATCTGCATGCCACTGTATGGCTCTGTGCATACTGAGTACGCGTGAAATGGATTCTTTTGTCCTTGGGTCAGTATTCTTGATGGCCTCGAAGATTGCTGTACTAGTACTGAAACTGTGCAGCTGTTGCTGCAGCCAACTAGCACAGCTGATGAGGCCACATCTTCTTCGCAACTACTAATTGCCACCATTCGGATGATGACCATACATAAGTTGCACGGTTGCAAAAGGCCAGATTATCCAAAGCTCGTGCTTAGGAAACCAACCAGGCCAATGATGCAGGCTTCCCTTGGACAGGAAGCTGAGATTTGGACAGCTGAAGCAACATTATGACTCACGCCCGGCCTGTGCTTGGAGTATCAAGCATGCTCACCTCTGCTGGAACACCACTAAAACCCCAGGCTATCATCTTTGTCTACCCTGACGACCCATCTTTTTCAATCTCCTTATCTCTTTGCACTACCAACCATTCAACCAATGCATTTACGGTATGGTATGGTATGGCACACTGCACATTGGCAATTGGCTTTTGCTCTTTACACACACACATATACAATGACATAATGGAGAGATGCGGCAGAGGAAAAGAGAAAAGCGAAGGGGGGGACAGGCAGAGGCAGAGGCAGCAAAGCATCCCTCATTTCACTGAAAAGAAAGGTCACGTCTTTCGTGCAAGCTAGCCTCGCAATGATTTGAATCCCAAGGACAGGAAGAGGCGAAGAGCATGCCCATCCCTTCTCCTTTGCAGATCAAACAAGGAATTGACGTTGATGGCATCCTGGATCAGCATCAGACTGATAGCAATCTCTTTGCCCTAAACATCAGATTAACCTTCAGTCTCCCTCCCTTAAACACCACTCCACATGCGCCCATCTACTTGTAAACAACAAGTCCCATCACATGACACAGGAAAGCACGGATGACCCTCTAATAATTGCTTGCTTATATGAAAGAGAAGCTATTAGAATCTCTACCTTTTTTTAGATGCTTACTAAGAGCTTTTACAAGCATATATATATATATATATATATATATATATATACACACACACACACACATTGCATGATAGTAATCTTTCTTTTGTACTAACTGCCAAGTGAAGTGATACAAACAAGACATGGCAGTAGTAACCCAGAGCGCCCAGGCTACTGCTATTCTGCTACAGTACACAGAAGGAACATGATGGTAGTACTCCTATTGTACCCTCTTGTTATTGTGATCGGGACTGCGTTGCTTTTAGCTGGTTCCTGATTCTCCATCCACACTGCAAGAAGACCAAAATTCCCTTGTCCACTTCCCCCTCCACTTCAGGTCAGGTGAGAGCCGAGAGGCACTTCCTCCCTGTCATTATCCTCCCTCCCTCCCCACTCGCTCAGTCTCTCCTACTAAAGACACTTTGCCCCGGTTGTTTATCGCTCACACCAGAATTCTCACTTCCCGAGCTAATTGTCCAACTGCCCATGCTTTGGAGGATTCTTTTGTTGCAAGAATCCCCAATCAACTTACGGACACATAATTTTTCATATCATGGTGTAGCATTCTTTGATGACGTGATGAGCGATTGTCAACATGTCCAACACTTTGTTTGGTGGTTGGTCTTGATGGTTTCACTGATCCCCTGGCACAGGGTTATGTGTCGAAACGTGTCTCTTAGCTTGTGATGTGCAGGTGTGGAGTCCGGAGGCGGTGGCAGCGGTCGGGTGAAGGTCAAGTAGAGGCGTGCCGTGCTGACGGACCAAGTGCGGTGAAGGGCGAACGCGAGGCTTGAACCGAGGGACCAGACAACCGGGTGGTCGGCCGCGGTGGCTGGCACTTGGGACATCGACGAGCGCAAGTGTACACGGCGGGGGACGCGTACGATCTACGCTACTCGCGAAGAGGTTTGGTGGTTTGTTCTCAAAACCATCGGCGGGGGATGCGTATGGCTACACTACTCGCAGACGGTTTGGTGGTTTAGCCTCAAAACCGTCGGCGGCGGGTTTCGCGGGTCTGCGCCTCAAAACCCGGGTGGTCCCAGTGTGGACGGACGGCACGTGACGGCATCGGAAAGATTACGTCGAGGCAAGGCTACCGGTGAGAAGACGCGGTGGTCGTCAGATCAGGAAATCCTGAGTTGGACCATAGTGCCCTTGGCTAGGTGGTTGGCTCTAATAATACCTAGGGGCAGAAGTGGTATTGTGCAAGGTGTATAAATAGAAATGGGCAACCTCCAGAAGACCTACCTCTTTCCACCTCTCGGCTGTACATTCCAGTCACCACCGCCGCTGCTCTGTCTGCCTGTTAGGCTTTTTTCTTTTCGTTATGTTCTTGTAGAGGTCCAAGAACAAGAATTTTATCCATGTATCTGTGATATATTTTGTGTGGGAATGAAGGCCTGAATCCTCCTCGTGCCCTCTGGGCTTTTTCGATTTTGATATGTGAATTTTGTTCCATTTTCTATGCGCCGTTGACCTACTGTGAACGAACTTCGATTCGTCGATTTTGGTGCGATTTGGCTTGTTCTTTTTGCACAGATTGATGCTTTGTGGAGTGATGAATTAGATCCTCAAAGGAATTGAACCAATTTCACTCGTGCATCAAGAAATCGAGCAGTTTGCTTTTGGAGAAATATTGTACTCGTCGGTCCCAGATTTGCAATTCCCCGCGACTGTGTTCAATTTGGGTGTCGACTTCTTAAGGCTAGCTTCCCTTCTTCCTCGTGAATACCTGTGCGAAATTTGGTGCGAATCTGTGCTCGTCAGCTTGAGTTCTTCTTGATTTCTCCTCCCGTGTTCTCGCTGGCCTGTCCCGTCTTCATGTGCTCCCTAACAAGGGGTCGAGGGGTCGAGGGGTCGAATGAACTCTAACAAGGCGGGGTCGAGTGAACTCTATCGACCCAGTTCGAGTGAACTCTGTCGAGCAGAGGTCGAGCGGTCGAGCGGTCGAGGGGCCAAGTGAACTCTATCGAGATGGGGTCGAGTGCACTATATCGAGGGGTCAAGTGAACTTTATAGAGGGGTCGAATGGACACTGTCGAGAAGAGGTTGAGTGAACTCTGTCGAGCCAAGGGTCAAGTGAACTCTACCGAGGGGTCAAGTAAACTCTATCGAGGGGGGTCGTCCGAAACGGAGTTTCGTTCGTCACCCACGGTCGAGGCCCTTATCGAGGGCAAGGCTCCCGTAGAAGTCGAGGGTTCCCTACCAGTGTTTTTCTCTCGATCACTCCTCGACTTGGTTCTTTGCTTTCTCCTGCTGCGTTGCATTTGCTTCGGGATTTTTAAAGAAAAGTTTTAAGGCTTTCATTTACTCCACTCTGGTCGTCTTTCTTGTCCTTTACAACTGAAAGGTGCTGTTGTGAGCAGCGACTTGTCAGCTGTCACAGTCTCATTCCACTGCAACACACCCACACTCCAAGAAAGCTGATGTCTTTCTTGAGTGGGATCAATAATAATCTGTAAACATTGGACTAGATTAGCCTAGGCACGTTAAGTTAACAAACACACCATCACTGTTTTTCATAGCCTGGTTTCGTTCTTCACAGGCCCCAAGAACACAAAAGGAAGGAAGAGAGAGAAGGGAGAGGGGGAGGAGGGAATTTTCTTGCCTCCTTTGCTGTAATTTTCTATTCCAAGCAGCCTCAGGTGGCAGGCATGTTTGTCCCCCCTCGTCCATCGCGGCCTCGCCCCTCCTTTTGTGCTCCTGCTTGCTTGCGGCCAGAGCACAGGCATCTTCTTTTGTGTCATTTGCATGCTATACTGACAGGTTCTCAGAGCAGAGGCATCCCGCTTCCGGCACCCCTTCCAGGCTTCCACTGCCACTGGCAATTTGGTTCTGTGGGAAGGGAAAGGCCGCTGCATGATTCTTCCTTGCCTTGGCCTCACCCTTGCTTCCATGTTTGAACACGGAGAAAGCTCCTGAACTTGTTGCCGAGGAGGCCACGCTCTTGCGCTGCCTTGGCAATGGGGACGCTTCTTGCTGCTTCCTCCCTGGTCCTGGTGCTGCTCCTCTTCTTCTGCTCTTGCGGGCCTGCAAGCGGCCTCCTCTCCCCCAAGGGTGTAAACTATGAAGGTCAATGTTCTGATATCTTGTTTATTTTGTGTTTGTTCTCTTCCGTCGGTCCTTATAATCACATTTGTGATTCTCTCAGATCAAATAACTCTGTAATTGGCTCTTTATTTTTCTTTCCTTTTTGCTACATTTTTTGTAGTGAGTAGTGACAGTCTCTTTTGTTTGCAGTTCAAGCTCTCATGATGATCAAGAACTACCTCAAGGATCCTCATGGTGTGCTGAAGAACTGGGACCAAGACTCTGTGGATCCTTGCAGCTGGACCATGGTCACTTGCTCTCCAGAGAACCTTGTCACCGGATTGTAAGCAAGTCACCTATTACTTTTTTGTGTGTGCTGCTCAGTCAATGTTTCCTCTGTATCTTATCGGTTCTCTGGCTATTTCCATTTGGCAGAGAAGCACCAAGCCAGAACCTTTCTGGCATTCTCTCCCCAAGCATAGGGAATTTGACCAACCTTGAGACAGTGTAAGCTTCGCTGCCATGGTTACCTTAGCTTCTACATTTACTATGTTTCTTGGGGCACGAAGAGATCTCATTTTTTGGTCTCTATGTGTTCTTTATAGTCTTCTGCAGAACAACAACATAAACGGGATAATCCCAGCAGAGATTGGCAAGCTAAGAAAGCTCAAAACGCTTGACCTGTCCAGCAACCACCTCTCTGGTGAAATCCCAAGTTCGGTGGGCCACCTTGAAAGCCTTCGATATCTGTGAGTGCAATTCTGCTCCACTGTACTAGCTTTGAACAGTTGGACTTCTGTTCCACCGTAGTTGTCTTGAATGCTATTCTGGAGGTTTTTCTATTCATGTCCTGTTGTTCCTCAGGAGACAGGAAGTGTCTATTCTTACTTTTAATTACTCCAACATTGTGCTCTTACTAGGAGGCTTAACAACAACACATTGTCTGGTGCCTTCCCTTCATCATCAACTAATTTATCACACCTTATTTTCCTGTGAGTACTTATTGCTTGCTTTTCTGTTCCGTGACATGTGTCCTGTGTTGGCTATGTGGTGATCATTAATCACTGTTAACTTGCATTCTTTCAGGGATCTGTCCTACAATAATTTGAGTGGTCCAATCCCAGGGTCCCTGAAAAGGACTTTCAAGTAAGGCTATAGCCTTCTGTTATTTATCTTGACCAAAATTTTCCACTTCCACTGAAACATATTTATCTTCAAATTTGGAGTTACCAGGAATAAAAGGATTCACACGATTCTCTTGCAGCATTGTAGGGAATCCACTGATCTGTGCATCAACCATGCAACAAGATTGTTATGGGTCTTTACCTATGCCAATGTCTTACGGCCTGAATAACACACAGGGTATGCAGAATCAATCAGTTCACGATGTCACGGCACTCCTGCTCAATTAGCTCACAGATTCAAGTATAATTTTGTAGATACCAAATTGATCTAATGACAATTTTTATCTAAAGGACCTCTGATGCCTGCGAAAGCTAAGAGCCATAAAGTTGCAATTGCATTTGGTGCTACAACTGGCTGCATCAGCCTCCTTTTCCTTGCCGTTGGTTTGCTATTCTGGTGGAGGTGTAGGCGAAACCGGAAGACTCTTTTCAATATTGATGGTAAGTAAAATGCTTAAGTTACTAATCAATTCATGAACTCAGTACCTTGAACGTGAATCTTGATGGTATCAGTTACCATACGACGCAAGTGTTTGTTCTTCATCTTACTGTATTGGCTACTGCAGACCAGCATATAGAGAACGTCAACCTCGGAAATATGAAGCGGTTTCAATTCAGAGAGCTCCAGGCTGCAACAGAAAACTTCAGCAGTAAGAACATATTAGGAAAAGGCGGGTTTGGTATCGTTTACCGGGGGCAGCTCCCAGATGGAAGTCTTGTAGCCGTCAAAAGGCTCAAAGATGGTAATGCTGCAGGCGGGGAAGCACAGTTTCAGACTGAAGTCGAGATGATCAGTTTGGCAGTGCACAGAAACCTCCTCAGACTCTCTGGATTCTGCATGACCGCCAGTGAGAGGCTACTGGTCTATCCATACATGTCGAATGGGAGTGTCGCATTGCGCTTGAAAGGTAACCAGTTTTTCAAGTTATCAATGCACTAGTCACCATCGTCACACGCCTTTCTAGGTAGAAGATGAAATTTTCTTATGTAAACGTATATGAAATTAAACATGACTGCTTGATTTTTTCCCCGAACAATGTGACTGCCTGATATAATTGAAGACAGAACCTTTTTTTTTGCGAAAGGAAGAGAGAACCTTACCCAAGCTGAGAAGCAGAACAAAAGAAGATTCGTAATTTGATTTTTTTTCATTCCGTTTCCATTTCCTCTCCTTTGGGCAGAATATTGGAACAGAATGTATGATTCCCTTATAACCAAAACAATAACTTTTTTTCACCAACTCAAACTTCAGGGAAACCACCACTGGATTGGATCACCAGAAAAAGGATAGCACTTGGGGCAGCACGAGGTCTACTGTACCTGCACGAGCAGTGTGATCCCAAGATCATCCACAGAGACGTTAAGGCAGCAAACATACTGCTAGATGACTGTTGCGAAGCAATTGTCGGGGACTTTGGACTTGCAAAGCTCCTAGACCACCGTGAATCACATGTCACCACAGCTGTGCGAGGAACTGTCGGCCACATCGCTCCTGAGTACCTCTCCACTGGCCAGTCATCTGAGAAAACAGATGTCTTTGGTTTTGGAATCCTGCTGCTGGAGCTGATCACCGGTCAAACTGCACTGGAGTTTGGGAAGTCATCAAATCAGAAGGGAGCCATGTTAGACTGGGTAAGTTAATGCAATACCAGTTTAATATGGTCTACATGACTTGTGCTTTTATTCTTTGACATGCCAATCCCCCATTTTAGATGGTCCTAGAGGAACAACTAAAATAATGTATTATAGTTTCCGACCATTGGGAGGAATTCAATTAGATAGACAGTTAGAGGTTTACTAGCTAGTTTCTAGCAAGTAAGCTAATAAATAATAAGTACCCTCCCAAAGGGAGGAATTCCCCTTAGTAGAGAAGGCATGGCATATGATCATACCTGAGCTAACGGACGTTGATGCTGTTCAGGTGAAGAAGATGCACCAAGAGAAGCAGCTGGACATACTTGTGGACAAGGGCCTGGGGAGCAAATATGACCGCATTGAGCTGGAGGAGATGGTGCAAGTAGCACTGCTATGTACTCAGTTCCTCCCTGGTCACAGGCCCAAGATGTCAGAGGTGGTCAGGATGCTGGAAGGCGACGGGCTTGCAGAGCGGTGGGAGGCGTCACAACACACTGAGTCACACAAATTCAAGGTGCCCGAGTTCTCCTTCAGCCGCTGCCACTCTGACCTGACGGATGACTCGTCGCTGCTGGTGCAAGCAGTGGAGCTTTCTGGGCCGAGATGACGCCATGGGAGACGGTCTAAGCCAAGAAGTATTCAGCAGTTGTTTCCCAGTAGAATATGTAAATAATACAAAGCGAAGCAACCAGTGCTGCATCTTGTCAGGAAATTGAAGCATACCTCAATCAGCTGAATTGTACAAAGATTAAAAAAAGAGCACAACCTAGCCTAGGCATGGTACATTACTACATCTACAGGTTATGTAACTGTTGGTAGAATAAGGCCATAGAGCAATATTTTCAATTTCTAATGCAAGATTTTGTTTGTATTTTTTCCTTTATATCTATCACTCTATTTATAATTTGTAAAAAGCCACCACTTTTCCCATTGGAATGCAGAGGTTTGGAAGTGTCCATGTTGTCTGTGCATTGTCAACTCTGCCAGATTGTTGTTCAAACTCAACTTGTCCTACCTCATACAAAGCTTCACCGGAAAATAGCAAGTATTTGCGTGGATATCTGACTCCATGTAACAAAACATCGTTGCAGCTGGCTAAAAATCTGCATACCCATGTTAGGGGAATCATCAGGAACGTTCTAGGAACCGACAGGGGCAAGAATTGAACACCCAAGTCTAACACAAAAGAAAATAACTCAAGTGCAGCGAAGATCTATGAAGCGAGTGAAGGAGGAGATAATTGGTGGAATAGTTAATTTGTACTCCGTATTGCTGAGCCCCATAGGCAGACTATATATGAGTATATTGCTTGGAGGTAACAAGCATCATTAGAAATAAGGCAAGCCGGGATTACGTGATCATAATCTACCATATTTGGAGATATCTCAGTATAACATCCCCTGCAGTCACCATGGCAGTGGCGCAGCCGATGAAAGTGAAGATATCCCCTTGTAGTCAAATGGTTGATGTGCCGCAGATGCTGTGGCCAGAGAGAGCAGGAGAATGTAGTAGAACGGGTATGCTTCTACACTAGAACGGGACACCGTAGTCTGCCGCTTTGAAGATCAGGACTCCAGGAGACCAAGTTGTCACGAGGAAGATGCAATAGTAGGTGGTAGAACGCCGGGAATGTAGGCAGCCACCGTAGTCAACGTCACTGTAGCCAATGATAGAGGACACACCACCAGTGCCGAAGTGAAGACCGACGTCAAGGGCGCCCTTCGTATAGCGCGGATTAATTATTTATTAAATTAAAGAGACAAAAGTATGAACGGCTTTTAGAGATGAACCACTATCCACATCATCTGAATTATTATCAGCCGTTGGATCTTCAAGTGGACGATAAGATTGATGAATCTAACTTGATACAGTAATAACTTCTTACCTGAATCAGCTTCTACCTCCAGCTTCTGTTCGGATCTGCCTTCAGCTGGCTTCAGCTTCTTACCTCCTTGCCACTATATATATATATACACACGTGGCTTTTAATTCGGGTTCCAGCTCCATCTAGGAAAAAAATGGATGCGTCTCTTCCCGATGCTTCTCGTTCTCGCTCCGCTTGCCTCTCTCTCTCCCGTCGCTCTCTCTCCCTCTTCCTCCCGTTACGAGCAGGGGCGGCAGCGGCGCTGGGCCAGCGGCACGGCGGCACCGGCGGAGGCTGCCCTCCTCTCCTCGTCCTCCTCCTCCTCTCATACGAGGAGGCGCCGACGGCGGCGCAGCGACTGGCGAGGCAACGACGCCGCTTGCGGGCGGAGCGCCGGCGTGGGTGGGGCCCGGCGGCCCCCTTCCTCTCCTCCACCCTCTGCGTGGCCTGCTCGATGCCGTTGCTGCCGGGCCGGCTGTGCTCCTCTGGTCAACAAAACCCTAGGGTTTGGCTGGCCAATGGTGTTCAACGGCGTCCTATTCTTCTTCGCGCTCTTCGTTGGCAATGAGAACCCAAATATGCTGGCCGACCACTCAAAACCTGAACTTACTCTCTCTAATTTTAGGATGAAGCAGCTCAAAACGGAAGTTGCGTCGTACATGCTAAGCGATGGACAGATGATTTGGGAAACAAACAAACTGTAAGTACTTCTCAAGACCATTGATTTTAACTTGCAGTTATAAGATGTTAATGTAAGCTTGCTTTTTCTAAGCAATTCTAAGTATTTTTGCTTGTGCACTGGAGGTGTTTGTTCCTTCATTTTCAGAGGGAAAAATTGGTGGTTCTTAATCTAGCGGCAGTGCGTTAGAGGTGCTGGAAAAATAGATGTTTTACTCCACATAGATTCATGGTGAGGGTTTTCACTACTTGCTGTTGTGTGCTTCAATGATAAGATATGGACTGCATGTAGCTTCAAAGCACCTGTTCAATTCCTGGCCTCAGGAACTAACGAAGCAGCTTCTGCACTCATTCCCTTTCTCCATTTTTTTTAAATCCAGACATGTGAGCCTGTGTTGCTACACTATGCAGCCTTAAGTTCATTGACATTATTGTACACAGACATTTTCACTTTGTACATGACTATATCATGCGAATTGGTGGGCTTGCTGTCTGTGTTATCGGCAAAAAAAAAAAAAACTGCCGTTCCAAGCTAGGTGAGTGGCTACCCTCCTACCTCCATGTGTTCAGTTAGCCAAGTATTGCACCGAATTGTCTTGATTTCAGCTATGAGCAGTGATAATGGCAAAACACTATACTTATTTTTTTTCTTCCGAAAAAACACTATACTTACTAATAGGCTAAATTTAGAATGTGGTTGGTTTAGGCAAGAATATATAGAATGCCTTTTTTCATCCATTAGCCTTGATTAGGCAATAGACAAATATGATTTGTCATTGCGTTTATTTATGTATGATTTTAAGCATATTCACAGTGTCTGACAATGCTATTGTACTCATACAAGATTAAAAAAACTCCGCTGTCTAGGTAAGCCCTTGCCTATATATATTTACTTGAACAGGTAGATTTATTTTGATTGTGTTTGCTTAAATAGTACACTTGCTTTCCACAAGATTGCTCTTGTTGATCATACTTCAACCTTTATGATTTGTGTACTTCAGTCACTGTTTCTATGCTTCAGTCATATGTGGTTCTTATTTTGTTTTCTATTCTAAAATCCTACCCAGATACCTTTGTTTGTATTATACTATTGATAAATTGTGGTGCCACCATATTAAAATATTCTACATGAGGAACTTACCTGCTATGCTCATCATTTATTAAGCTTAAGAACAACAGCAAAATATATTAGGTTTCACAATTTCCCGAGTTCAGTTCAGAACAGTTTGTACAGATTCACAATGCACAGAGTTCCCTTAGAAACTGAAGATAGATGATGTGGAGTGAAGCTAACAGATATTTTTGCAGGAATTGCAGGGTATTTTAGAGGGGTGGATAATACAGGGAAAGATTGCCTTGTCTTCGTTACAGGTCAGCGAGCTTAGTAGTAACACAATCAAAGTTTGGTGCGGACTTTCACCTTCTGCATCTACACTCTGCAGCTACTAGGCCTTCACATGTAACATACCATGCTGCTACTTTTAAGTGCCATCACCATCTATGCAGTGTTTTCTAAATCTCCAAATTGGTGCTTTTACTTTTCCAAAAATTTGCAGGGAAACCAAAATCTTTATAGGGTGTGAAAGTTTACAGAACCTTCATGTCACTGTTCACAACAGAGACCTCACTTGCCCATACATTTTTAACTATTGTTTTGATCAGCCTTTCCTTGTTTCTTCTTTACTAAATAAAAACTTGATGACGTAAACTGTTTGGTTATATTATGTCAGCTATGCAACTCAGTTTACAATGGGGCCAACCGTATAGTGTTATCAGTTTACATGACTAATGCACTCACCACTTGCTTGCATCTTCATCCATGAGCTGACCACGCATTGCTCCACTCCACAACCTGAAAGCACTCTTTGGTCTTGCCCACCCAGTGATAGACATATATAAATGCACACAACTGTTCTCACAGTTTAATTAGGGACAATACAATAATAAGGTTGATTCAAATCCGCAAGTGAGCAAAAATGCACACAGCTGTTCTCATAGTGGAAGTTTGTACAATCTAAATCGACACTACGATTTTACAGCTGCAGTTTGGTTCCAGATATTTCGATAATTATCTTTCGGCTGCTACCTTACTGAACTCATGTTCTGTCGTTGGAGCAGGGGTGCTGAAAAGCAGGTCAAAGGTCCTAATGTGTCGTCGTAGTCGGCGTTGCCACTCCCAGGTTAGCTGAACCATCCATACATCTGTCCTGCCTGAACTTTGGTACACTGTGATTTGGTCTAAGTCCTGTCTGAGCCCAATTGTAACACTGTGATTTGGTCTAAATCCTAATTAAAGGACTTCCCCACTTATTGTGTGTTGGTGTATGATTTGTATGTGTCTGTATCAGATTTGACTAAAATGCAAGTGCATCAGTGTTATCCATTTCTATTTTCTTGGACTCTGCAATTAATACTAAATTTGCATAAAATGCAGCTGCATCGATGTTATTTGCTTCTACTTTTTTTTGGTTTTTTTTACCTTGCTTGCTATAATTTAATATGTAATATCAGGATTCAAATAAGATATAACTTATGAGCTAGAAAAAATTTGGGTTTCAGGAACGGATAGCACAGACCTATAATTTATTATTTATTTTCATTCAGATTATAGAATATATGGGAAATCTAGATTCTGGTGTGACCATCATCTCCTAATAAGGTGAAGCTGTTACCATATGATAGATTTTTTCCTAGGCTAACTGCATTGTCACTAAATTACCTTCCAGTTCTTGTCCTCCTGTTACAGTTAAGTTCCTGTTAGACTAATGTAATTAGGCCTATAATTGTGGAATGTAATCACGCTATTTGCGGTAGGCTTGCATGCCACCCAAGCGTGTATATATATGTACTCCTGTACAATCATTGGAATACAATCAATATTCCCTAATTTACATGGTATCAATCCGGTTATGATCCGCAACACCCGTGCGCCGCCGGTCCTTGCTCGCCGCTCCCGTCGCCGATCCTCTCGCCTGGAGTGCTGCCGAGCCGATCGCCGCGCCTGATCGCCCGCCCTGCCTCGCTAGCGTGGTCGCCGATCCTTCAGCCGGGCGCTCCTTCAGCCCCGCCAGCCGGGCGCCGCCACGCCGCCACCGGCCCTAACTCGTCATGGCGGACGCAGACGCCACGGATGAGGCCGCTGCCGCCGAGGCTGCACGCGCCGACAAGGCGCGCCGTGAGGAGGAACTCCGCCTCTGCAACGAGGCTCTCGCCGAGTATGAGGCCGCCCACGAAGCTATCTGGGCGCAGGCCACCGCCGTCGTTAACGTGAAGGCGCTCATCCCCATCATCCTCGACAAGGCCACGAACACCTACACCAAGTGGCGCGGCATGTTCCTCACTGTGCTTGGCAAGTACGCCCTCACCCGTCACGTTCTCGAGGACGAGGCGTTCCCTGAGCGCCCGGTTTGGGTCCAGGTGGACTGCGTCGTCTTGACGTGGGTCTACAGCACCGTCTCCGGCGACTTGCAGCAGTCGCTCATGATCAGGCAATGCTCTGCACGTGAAGCATGATGCTACCTCGAGGACGAGTTCCTCAGCCAGAAGGAGTCACGTGCTCTTTTCCTAGAGACGCAATTCCGCAACCTCCGCCAGGACTCCATGACGATCACCGACTTCTGCCGCAAATTGGAGACCATGGCTGCGTCCCTCGCCGGGGACCCCATTGGAGATCGCCAGATGGTGCTCACCCTTCTTCGAGGCCTCAGTAGCAAATATCGCCACATGGTGTCCATCTTGAAGATGCATCGCCCGTTCCCGACGTTCGTCGAGGCCCGCACGCATCTGCTGCTCGAGGAGATCGACATCGACGCTCGGCCACCATCCCCGCCTTCGGCCCTCGTCGCCCCGACGCCCGCACCACCGACTGCCGCACATGCCCGCCAGGGTGTGGTCGCGCCCGCTGCCCCAGCTCGCAACGGCCAACCAAGCGGGCAGCGCAACGGCCGCCGGCGTGGCAAAGGCGGCTGCGGCCAGCCGGGCGGCCAGCAGGGCGGTCAGCAGCCGGCCACTGGTGGCTATGGCGCACCAGCAGGTGGCCACGGCACCCAGCCAGCGCCGCCCCCCGGGCAGCACCCGTCCTTCGCCCACCCCTGGGCTGGGACGCTCCAGATGTGGCCGTACGGCCGCCCACCGCCACCTCCACCGGCCTTCGCCGCCATTCCTCAGTATGGCACACCATTTGGCGGTGCCCCTGGCAGCGACGTCTATGGCCCCGGCTACTGTGCCTCTACGGGGGAGGTGCCCCCTCAACACCGGCGTTCCAGGGGATGTCATACCAGATGCCATCGGCGCCCTGGAACCCCACCCATGGAGGTGCATGGAACCAGGACTCTTTGGTGCAGTCCTTCAACACGATGACCCTCAATCCCCCGGCGCCTTTGGAGTGGTACGCCGACTCTGGTGCAGGCTCGCACATGACCGCGGATGCTGGTAAACTCTCCACCATTTCCTCGCCCACATCCTCTACACCTTCATCTATCATTGTGGGCAATGGTGCTTTACTTCCTGTCACTGCCATCGGATCCCATTCTTTTTCTTTTCAACGTCGCAATCTAGTTCTTAACAATGTTTTAGTTTCTCCACACATCATTAAGAACTTGATTTCCATTCATCGTTTTACCACCGACAATAATTGTTCCATCGAATTTGATCCGTTTGGTCTTTCTATGAAGGATTTGCAAACCAGGAACGTAATCGCCAGGTGCAATAGCTCTGGTGACCTCTACCTGTTCTTCCCACCAGCCACCAGCACCTCCGCATTCCTAGCTGCACCCACTTCATTATGGCACCGTCGTCTCGGGCATATTGGGCGCGAAGCTATGTCCAAACTTATTAGCTCCAGTGTTATCTCTTGTAATAAAGATGATCTTGAACATTTATGTCATGCTTGTCAACTCGGCCGTCACACTAGACTTCCTTTTGGTTCATCCAACTCTAGAGCTGCAAATAAATGTGATTTGATTCATTGTGATCTTTAGACATCTCCCATTGTTAGTGTGTCTGGCTACAAATATTATCTCGTCATTTTAGATGATTGTTCACACTACATTTGGACCTTTCCACTCCGCCTAAAATCTGACACGTTTTCTACTCTCTCCAATTTTATTTGCTTATGTTCACACGCAGTTTGGCATCACCATCAAGAGTGTCCAGTGTGACAACGGCCGTGAATTCGATTCCTTGGCCCACACGTTCTTTCTTTCCCACGGTGTTGCCCTTCGCATGTCGTGTCCCTATACATCTCAGCAAAACGGCAAGGCTGAATGCTCTATTCGTACTATTAATAACATTCTGCGTTCTCTCTTGTTTCAGGCGAGTCTTCCTCCGATCTACTGGGTTGAGGCACTCCACACCGCCACATACCTCGTCAACCGGCTCCCCACCAAAACCCTCGCCTTCTCCACTCCTTGCTTCCACCTCCTCTCCACCTAACCCTCCTATGAACACCTCAAAGTCTTTGGGTGTGCTTGCTACCTAATATGTCATCTACAGCACCTCACAAACTTGCACCCCGTTCATCCCTATGCGTTTTTCTTGGCTACTCCTCGGAACACAAAGGTTATCGGTGTCTCGAGCTAGTGTCGAATCGCATCCTCACCTCCAGACATGTCCTTTTTGACGAATCTTTTTTCCCCTTCACCGACATATCCACCATGCCCATGGCATCCCCCGCCTTGGACTTCCTTGTTGATGAACATGATCTCACCACTCCAGTCCCTGGAGTACGGTTTGTGCTTGCAGGTACACCCGCCACGGCGCCGCACGACGCCCCGTCGCCTGGAGCCGGGACGCCTGGCCACCACGGCCTAGGCCCGGCTGGTCACAGCCACGGCACGGCCGACCACTCCACTGCCCCGACTAGCACTGCTGCCCCCGTAGCTCACGCACGGGTTGCTGCCAGCAGCGCTCCGTTGGCGCCGCGTGATACGTCGTCCTAGCTGGCCGATGCTGTTGCCCCTGCACCTCACATGCAGGCTGCTGCCAGTAGCACCACGGTCGCACCTAGCGCCAGGACAACCAACAGCACGGCCACTAGTCGTACGGCGGCCACGCGGCCGGTCTCCATCGCTCCCGTCCACAATGCGCATCCCATGCGCACGCGCGGCAAGGCCGGCATCGCCCAGCCTGTGGATCATCTCAACCTCCACGTTGTGCCCATGTCGCCATTGCCGTCCTCTGTCCGTGGGGCTCTGTCAGATCCCAATTGGCGCTCCGCTATGCAAGCTGAGTACGACGCCCTGATAGCCAATGACACCTGGAGTCTTGTGCCACGGCCTTCGGGTGTTAACCTCGTTACCGGCTAGTGGATTTTTCATCACAAGCTACTTGTCGATGGTTCTCTGGATCGCTACAAGGCCCGCTGGGTTCTTTGGGGTTTCACACAGCGGCCTGGTATTGATTATGATGAGACGTTCAGCCCCGTGGTCAAGCCAGCGACAGTCCGAGTGGTTCTATCTCTGTTTCTCTCTCAAGACTAGCCCATTCACCAGCTAGATGTGAAAAATGCGTTCTTGCATGGCACCCTCGCTGAGACAGTGTACTGCATTCAGCCCGCAGGTTTTGTGGATTCCTCCCGTCCTGATTTCGTCTGCCGTCTCAACAAATCTTTATATGGTCTAAAGCAAGCTCCGCGTGCTTGGCATCATCGGTTTGCCTCTCACCTTATTTCACTTGGTTTTGTTGAAGCAAAGTCAGATACCTCACTATTTATATATCGATGGGGGCCAGACACTGCTTTGTTGTTGCTCTATGTAGATGACATTGTTCTCACCGCTTCATCTGACAGTCTTCTAAAGCAGATCATTGGGACTCTCCAGCATGAGTTTGCTATGACTGATATGGGTCCCCTTCACCACTTTTTGGGTATTTCAGTGACACGTTCTACTGGTGGTTTATTTCTTTCTCAGCGACAGTACTCTCAGGACATTTTGGAGCGAGCTGGGATGAGTGAGTGTAAGCCTTGCAGCACCCTGTTGATGTACACTCCAAATTATCCGCAGATGGACCTCCTGTCGCTGACTCCACACAGTACCGCAGTCTCGCTAGCGCCTTACGGTATCTGACCTTCACCCGTCCAGATATTGCTTTTGCCGTTTAGCAAGTGTGCCTCTACATGCATGACCCCAGGGAGCCTCATCTCGCGGTTCTCAAACGGATTTTATGGTATTTACGAGGCACTCTCACTTGGTTTGACCATGCGCCGCTCGTCACCTACAGAGCTTGTTGTCTACACGGATGCAGACTGGGCTGGATGCCCAGATACTCGTCGCTCCACTTCTGGCTATGCAGTGTTCCTAGGTGACAACCTGGTGTCCTGGTCCTCCAAGCGTCAGCACACGGTCTCGCGATCCAGCGCTGAGGCTGAGTATCGTGCTGTGGCGAATGGCGTAGCTGAAGCCACCTAGCTACGACAGCTAATGTTTGAGCTTCATTGCCCCCTTCACCGAGCTACTTTGGTCTATTGTGATAACGTCAGTGCAGTATATCTCTCCAGCAATCCAGTGCAGCATCAGCGGACGAAACATGTGGAGATCGACATCCACTTTGTTCGAGAGAAGGTTGCACTTGGCCATGCTCGGGTCCTTCATGTTCCCACGACATCACAGTACGCTGACGTCTTCACCAAGGGTCTTCCTACCTCGCTGTTCCAAGAGTTTTGGTCCAGTTTGACCATTAGCGATACCCCTGATTAGACTGCGGGGGAATGTTAGACTAATGTAATTAGGCCTATAATTGTGGAATGTAATCACGCTATTTGCGGTAGGCTTGTATGTCACCTAAGCGTGTATATATATATACTCCTGTACAATCATTGGAATACGATCAATATTCCCTAATTTACAGTTCCCATGCTTTCATACTCTAGATGCCTCAAATGTGTGCCTTGCTCTACTCACTGACTTAGGTGCTTAAGTTCTTCTTTGAGACTGATGCAAATATGCTGCCATATTTGATCTGCCTATGAATTAATACCGATATAAAAAGGTATATGTGAAGTTAGAAAGCAACTGGATGATATCAACGAGATAGCCTCAAGGTTGTTGGTGTTACAGCCTAGGATTCAGTTCATATATTAAGTCATGATCTAGAGTTTACCAAATGGTGGAAACTGCTTTCCATTACATAAAGCAGTTGTTGTTCCATTGCAAGTGCCATCAATTTGATTAATGCCTATTCTGGGGATCTTTTGTATTTTCCTTTGACATAAAACAAGGTACAACAGTCGTTTCTTGGCACTTAGCCGATCAAGACTCAGTTATTACTACATACATGTTGTAACACTGACCCTCGCATACTTCCAGGAACTATTCTTATTAGCCAAACTCAAGACAGAGACTCCAAGTCTTAGAGGCAATGCTGGGATTGGATGGATGCAGTGTAGCCGTGAAATACGACAGCAACTTACCAGTCCTCACGCTAATCCAACCTCCACAGCTGATTCAGAGTAGTCGAGCCACCTAGACATATAACTATTTATTAGACTGCTGTACTACTAAACTGCTGTATTGTTAACTGTCAGACTGTGTTATCTATCTACGCTGCTTGCAACAAAACCTCTGCAGCACTCATCTGTACCAATATTGCTATTTAAACTACCCACTGCAAAAACATGTACGATCTCTAAGTTTTGACGCTCACTGGCGCGCGAAGGCGCGCGCCACTCCACTAGTGTGCTTGATCAAAGTAAGGTGCGGCTCTCACAGGTCGTGCATGAAAAGGAACACCTGTTGAACAGCATAGGCGAGGTCTGGCCGAGTCAGAAGGGCGCCAGCAAGACTCAAGTACTCCGATGGGCTCTCAACAGGAGCAACGTCGACAGCTTGGCCCGAGAGTGTAGGGTGACACTCGGTCATCCCAGCCCGCTGAAGATCAACAGAGTACTGTCACTGGGATAGAAGGAGGACTTAGAAGGAGCGCTTGACGGAGATGCTGAGAAAGACCCGTGATGCAGCAATGCTGAGGACGGCACGGATAGTGGTCGGCTTGATCACCACTAAATGTCTTGTCCTAGTTGACACCGTGCTGCTAGGAGAAGCCACGAACAACCCACTGAGACTTATGGGCTGTGACAAGCAAGAGATCCATCGGAGTGAAAATCCATTTGCCCGTCACAAGGCGGCAGCCGCCAGGTGACATTGTTGATGAGAGCCTGGTACTCGAGTAGCTTGACAAAGACCAAGTGTAGACAGGTGGCAACCAAGAATTTGAGTGTGTGCGTGAGCTTCCTACTCCTCCATTGCCAACACCCACTGAACCTTATTGAATGCACTGTATTTCCTAGTTATGACTCATTATGTTTTGCATGATATGAAGTATCTAGTCTCTTCTGTAGATTGTTTGAGTTTGTCCTAAAAATTCGAGTGAAAAGGCTACTACTCATTCTCTAATAAATATTTGAGGCAAAAGGAAAGTATCCACATCGACCATTCTATCTCAAAGTTGTATTAGCTATCCAACAGCATACATTGTACAATAACCCAAAATGAAACCATCAGTGGTAAATCCTAAAAGAAAGTTGGGGCACAAACTCTTAACAAAATGTTTTCAAGACCAGCGATACTACCACAAAGGCTAAAATTTCATTAGCATAACCTCTGGTTACATATCGGTTTTATCAGTTGCAATAACATATGCCAATATATTTGAGTGACTAAAGCAAATATGCATAAGAAAAAGTTACTTGTACATGTCACTTTAGATATTTGCAGACCACCATGGTGCCAGAGAAATATTTAGTGACATGGCAGGATGCTTTAGAACTTTTCCCATATATGTCAAGTTCCTACCTCACATGAGGTTCCAAAAGCGGACCGGCTAAGGAAAATGCCAACAGCTGGCACAAAAGAAAAAAAATCAAATTAGAATCCAAGACACCCACCCTGCCTTTCTCTTTTGCAAAAGATATTCATAAAGAGAGCAAGGGGCATCTGCACCCTTTACTTCCTTTTTTTGTTATAAATTCTTCGACCTTTGTTTCCAAAGTCTTAACACCGTAACAGTGAGAGTTATCACCTTAACAATGAGTCTTCAAACTGGTTTCCATAGTTCTTTGGCACTCATTCAATCAGACGATCCTGACTTGCCTGAAAAAAGTGCTCAGTTTTATTCTCATTTTACAAATTGCAGTAAATCTTTATCTGAAAATGACGCTGCATTTGAAAATTTGCATCGAGGAAGGCAGTGCACTAACAGAATCCACAGACTACTACTAGCAGCCTAGGGCCACAGCTCTGCTCAGCCCCATAAATAGCACTACATGTTACTCTGCATTCCAGTGCCACCCTACTATTAGACTACATACTGAAGTACTGGACTTCGAACAATGGTAACTGCCACTCACCACCACCTCCCAATTAAGTTCAAAAAACCATAAGAAACTATGAGCGACCAGAAGAATGGGAGAAGATACGTAAGCTACGAAATTAGCTAACAGCTCTATACTTTAGAAGTACAAGTGGCAAGGTTCTATGTTCATGAATTGTAATTTCAGTACTAACCTTTTCGAGCAGGAAGTTGTGGGGAGAAGTTGTCCAACGGCCAGGCCATGTGATGGATGCCATGTAGTGCAAAGAGTGGTTTACTGCCATTCTGATGCTAAGTGTCTCTGCGTGTCATGCGATAGACAGGTTCATTCTGCTAACCAAGTGGCATCATGTCATGAGTGTGTGCATGTATGTGAGGTATGCAAGAGTGCATCCACAGTATTGACATGCTGTGCAGATGCACCAGCACTATGCATCACTTGTGATGCAAAGGTGCACTCTGCAAATACACTAGCTCAGAGACACCAGCGAGTGCCTGTGCTGCCACTTCCAGCTGCTGCTATTCCAGTCCCCTCCGGTTTTGATGAGGCAAAAGCTTTTGTTATTACCCATGGTATCAAGGAGGAAGAAGAGGAAGTGGATTCTTGGCTCCTGCTCATGGAGAATTCTGATTATAGCAATTGTACCAACTCCACCACCACTGCAAACAACAATAGTGACAAGAAAATGGTTTTTGGTGATGTAGATCAATATTTTGATCTTAGTGGATATAATCCATACTATCATAACAACATCACCAGAAACACAGAGGAGCAGTACAGAATGCAAGAGCAACAGCAGATACAGAGAAGGTATCTAGAGAAGGAATGGAGTGAGTGTGTAGTACCTTCACAGCTTGCCATGGTACATGAGCAGCAGCAGAGTGTTTATGGAATTGGAGGGGCAAAAAACACTGCCTCCGTCACCAGCAGTGTAACTAATCTATTTCTACATTAATCATGAACCGATCTCTTTATCTTATGCACCATCGGCTCAAGTTAATCCATTAATAAACTGCCGTACTCTAAACTATCATGTAGTGATCTATTTATCTTCTGAATAAACATCCAATTGATTGAATCAATACTCTGCAAAACTTCACTGTGGGTCAAAGGATGCAACTTATCTGTATTCTATATTTCTATTTTGCATTAGCTTGCCTCTTAAAGTTTATCTTTCTTCCTTTTAAACCTTTTAGACAAATAATTCCCTCTAGTTATCTGCCTACATTAGGATCCAAGCAAAAACTAATAGTGTGTTTGCAGTTCTCCTAGATTCTGACAAAACCCATTAATCATGTACAAGTTCTCAACTCTGTGATATACTACATTTTAGTTTATAGAGTGTCAAAAGTCAAAACACTTGGATCCCAGATCAATATTATTGCATGGTATGTATACCTGCAATTTATCATTCACATATTCAGTAACTATTTGCCAATTTCATCTCAGATATCTCTTTCATCAATGGAGGCGGGTATAGTACCAGTACCAGACAATACCATAGCAGGTATATCAAACCTCAATATTCTAACAACTGGCGGGGTGGACCCATTACCAGTCCGCTCGTTTCAGATGCCAGTGCATTTGAGCCCCAGAAACAGAGCAGCCAAGATCCTCAGGTACAAGGAGAAAAGGCAGGCAAGAAAGTTTGATAAGACCATAAGGCACGCAACAAGAAAAGCATATGCTGAAGCACGGCCCCGAATCAAAGGTCGCTTCGCCAAAATATCAGCTGTAGAGCTTAAAGTGGATCAGTCCTCGCCACTAGATCTACCCAATAGTAGCTATGGTATTGGTACTGACTGTTCCATGGTTCTGATATAACAAGAGGAAATACTATGTTCCATTTACAATCTGATAGGGTCAGCAATCATATGGTTTGCTGTGAGTGACCAGAAGCTCTAGGATATAATGAAAAGTTTTTTTTTGGCAGACTGCTTATTTCATTATCCTGGTACTACAGTTTTGTTTTGTAAGTTCATTTGAAATATTCTATTGTTAGAGCATGCTCTGATAACAAAAGGTGAATGGTAAAATGTATAGGAAAAGTGCACCATAAGAGATATTATAAAAGATAACTCCAGAATTTCAGATGACTAGCAATAGAAGCTACAACCCATGACAATGGCACTCAATTGAAAGTAAGATATCATAATTTTAATGCCATAGACTGGTGATCGATCAAAACAATTAAAAGCGACTCATGGGCATAACTTATTATTCTGTGCTATCTTTAGTAAAAGTGAACATAAATTTTAGCTTAGAGAAGGTAGCTGTAACAACCCTAGAAATCCGGTCTCTAAAAATACGGGCTTTCAAAAATTTTTCTAAAGTTTATCAGTGTATGGTGGATGTCATGTAGGAAACCTAGTTGCACAAATAGCACCTGACGATAGCCCGAGCATTGCATTTAAATAACCAGAGTTTGATTCGCCTCTTATTCGATTTTATGTGATGTTAATAAAAATCGAATAACCTTTTATATGTATGTATACATATATGCCTGCTACCGAACCCCCCCGCGCTGGCCAGCTCGTCCGCGCGCTCGACCGCCGGCCTGCTGCGAGCTCGAGGCCCAGCTCGACCGCCTGCCCGAGCTCGAGGCCCAGCTCGACCGCCTGCCCGAGCTCGAGGCCCAGCTCGACCGCCTGCCCGAGCTCGAGGCCCAGCTCGGCCTGCTGCGCTGCCGCCTGCCCGCTCGCTCGCGCGCTCGCCCGACCGGCCTGCCTCGAGAGTCGGCCCAGTCGCGCTCGACGCGCTGCCGCGTCCCGACACCCGCTCGCGCGCGCGCTCGCTCGCGCGCTGCCGCGGCCCAGTTAACCAGGACAGCCCAACATGGGCCTGTCTCCGCCGCTCGCCGCCCCGTCCCACTGACGCGTGGGACCGAGCTGTCAGCTCCTTCCTTTTACCACTTCTGTCGACTGCGCATCGTGTCCGACGCACCATTATTGTGCACCGCGCGCCTCCGCCGTCCGCCCGAGTACGGCCGCGTCCCGCGCCGTCCATCTAACCGCCTGCTTGCGCCGCGCTTCACCGAACCCTAACCCTAATCGTGGCCGCGCACAGCCGCCCGATGGGCATCTTCTGCCTCCGCCGTCCATGGCCGGCCGCCGTGCCTATTTAAAGAGGAGCACCCTGGCCTCTAGGGTTTCCCCATCGCCCCGCCGTCTTTGTGGAGACCCGCCGCCAGATCGGTCGAGAGAGAGAGAAGGAGGGAGGAGCAGGAAGGAGGCGGAGCTAGAGTGCTGCTGCTGCCGCCGTCCGCGCGCTGAGGAGGACCTGGGAGCGCCGCATAACCGCCTCGACGCCCCGGCTTCCCCTTCCCTGCACCGAGCCGCCACCAAGCCCGCGTCACCTGCCTCGACCGTCGCTGCGCGAGTAAGCATCCCCGCCCTCGCCCTGCTCGGCCATGGCCACCACCAGTACATCGTCGATGTTCTCGCACCCCTTACCCCTGTTTCCTTCCTTACCACGACCGATAGCTTCGCTGTAGTCTAGAGCACGTTTTTGGCAACCTCTTGGAGCCGGCACGGGCCACAGTTGGAGCCACGCACTTTTGCAGCTCTGGCCTCCCCGGACTCTGGCCGCCGGAGCGTCCGCCGTGGCCGCCGAGCCGCGCACGCCCCGCCGTGCCTCGACTAGCCCTGGTAGCTAGCTCATGGAGATCCCAGCTTCTCCGATCGAAGGGCAAGAAGGAGGATGGAGACCAATGCCCGGCTTCGCCGGCGAATTTAGCCTCGCCGCCACCGCGCCTCGCTGACCGCCACCGGCCTGAGGGTCAATTTCCCCGAGTTAGAGCACCTAGCCGACCAGCCACGTAGCTCAGCTAATGCTCCGACATTCGTCGAGGGTCCGCCCGACGAGGTCGAGGGTCCGCCCGACGAGGTCGAGGGTCCGCCCGACGAGGTCGAGGGTCCGCCCGACGAGTCGAGGGTCCGCCCGACGAAGTCGAGGTTCCGACCGACGAGTCGAGGGTCCACCCGACATTCGTCGAGGGTTCACCCGACGAGTCGAAGGTCCGACCGACGGAGTCGAGGACCTGGCTCTAATCGAGGTCCTGCCCGAGTCGAGGACCCGGCTCGAGGCCAGATGGTCAAGTCTCGAGGGGCGCACTGTTCTCGAGGGCTGCCCCTTTCATGCGCACAAGTCCGTCTTCGAGGGCATGCCCGTTCGCCGGGCGAGGCTTCGTTCTCGAGGCCAGTCCGTTCGCCCGAGCGAAACTCCGTTCTCGAGGGGTCGCCCGGACCGCCCCACCTCGAGTGTACAGTGCCGACCTAACTCGAACCAGATCCAGCCCTGTCCTTTCGAGGCCCAGTCGAGACCTGTCAACGTTGACCGTTGACCTGGCCCCACCTGTCAGTGACCAGAACCGTGGCCCCCACCTGTCAGCCGCTAAATGGACCCGTCGACACTGACGTCAGCATAACGTCAGCATGACGTCAGCCCATTCCTAGCTGCACTATTCTGCACGCCACGTGGCCCAATCAGGAGTTGCCACGTGTCAGCACCAGGTTAATCTGCCCTTTTTTTTCTCTTTTTCCGAAAATAGAATAAACTTCGGAAATCCATAACTTCTTCATACGAACTCCGAAAAATATGAACCAAGTGTCCAAATTTTCATAAAAATAAGCTCTACGTCATAGGCTTGTGTATGAGTGCATTTGGAGTTATTGAATTTTATTGCTTCTTTGTGTTGACTCTATAGGAGCCGCTAACACGGCTATTATGTCTCGTTTCAGAGGAGGATCAGCTTGAGGAGGACGACTACGAGTACGAGGAGGAGCTCGGTGACGACTTCACAGGTGCCACACCCCACCCAACCTCGTAGATCCTATTACGCATGGCATAATATCTAATTGCTAGTGCTCAATTATGAATATCACCTGATGATAGGTTGCATGATAGAACTGCTTGATGAGCCTTTACCTTGTCGCAACCTTACTCCTGCACACCTGCTGATAGGCTAGACGCTTGCTTATTTTATCTATGATGCTTTACTTCTACTACGCTTATATCTGTGTGATAATGATGCGTGGTGGAGAGCATGGTCATATGGTTAAGGCACGTGGTGCCACTTTACTCGGGGAGAGTGCTGCGTGCGTCTTGGGTGTGTGGTGAGGGTTGAGTCGATCGGACAGGATTCTACGACGAGCCACGTGGGCGAGTCTTGCCGGGGAATGTGTTCTGGGCATTCCCGTGTGAGGTGCTTGTGGCGGGCACATTGTGATGCATAAGGAGATCCCGGGGGTGAGAACCTTCGTGGAGCGAAGCCCCGGGTAGGAGGTGCTGTTGTAGCACGGACTGTTGTAGTCC
>CM041637.1:8396315-8409826 GCA_023333625.1 Bothriochloa decipiens
TTTATGTAATTCCCCCTAATTGTAATCTTTTGTACGATGTATGGATCTTGTATCGACTATTGCGAGATAATGAGATGGTTTGATGCTTCAAACTATTATATTATCCGTCATTCTGTGTATTTTCCCTTCGTGGAAAATTGAGGATGTTTCAGTAGCATAAATTGCAATATCATTGTTGTTTCAAATAGCTTATGAGAAGTTAGCATTGAGTTAAGCCCAGTATTGAAAGGCGCAAACTGGCCAAGGACACGCGCACTGTCAAAGTTTTCCATTAACTGTTGTGTGTGTGCTATACAATGTGACCTTATTTTACAAAAATAGATAATGCCCAAGTGACATCTATTGATGATGCTCACCTAGAGAAGGGCACTAATGTATTGTTACTTATCAAGAACCAGCACAAAAGGAAAACAGCAGACTGATCTCTCACTGCAGTACATGTTCCTTTTCACCTTCTTAATCCATCCACGTGTTCCTTTTCGCCTTTGGAACTTATACAACTCAATCAATCATTCAATCCCCATGTTCCTTATCATCTTCCAGACAGCTCAATCAATCCTCATGTTCCTCTTCACCTTCAGAATCTAAAAGAGGGTGGGTAACGGTGAGTCTTATGATATTTCAGTCAAAAAACGGTGAGTCTTATGTTACATAAATAAATCGGATTCTTATAGATAATGCGTGAGCCCCAAGACAAATACATGCATTGCTGGAATACTAAGAGCTGATGGTATATTCAACTATAACCAGAATTTAACTCCAAAGAATGCTTTATCCAATTTCAGCCTCATATAATAACCAAAGAATCTAAGGAAAAGGAGAGCCTACCAGATCGTATATCATCCCCAACGTGCCCTCTAGACTGTATTTGCTTCACAAGCATCCGATACATTAAAACCCACCAATATATGTGTAGAACAAGTAGCGAGAAGAGAAGACTGTTGAATACATAGTAGTATATTGGCCCGTCAACTTTATGCTTCTCCTTGTCTAGAGTCAGAACAACTTCATAGCTGAAATTTAAGAATAAGTGCATAGTTTTATTAATACCGAGCCCCTAAAGTATACAGACACATGCATTAGTTACTCATCTTTACCTCGTGCTCCAGAGAATCCAGAATGGATAATATATAAGACGAAGGAGTACCCAAGAACTGACAAAAACAAGAAATGAAACATCTGCAAACAACTCATGGCCACTATACTTGGAAATTTTTCCAAGCTCCAGGAACACGTCAGTTGCATCATGAATGGCACGGACAACTGAACCCACCCGAGCAAATCTGTTTTAGAAAAAACCATTTCCAAATGATATTATTTTTAAAATGCAACTGCCAGTCAGTGTCTGAGTATGTGTTGAGAAGAAAGATGTATGAGAATGCAACTTGACTAGGATTCAAAGATAAATAAAAGAAATCCAGATAGCCAGTGTACCTGAATATGTAAGATAGTGCTATCAGACAAAAGGATGCTACGTGATGAGTCATTGAAATACCAAAATCTGAGCGCCTTATTTCCCAAAATAAAAGGGCAAATATCGAGTATGTGTAAAAACCAGCAACATACATATAGACAGCCTTGAGTTTAAATCTGGGAAAGAAAATAACATTTGTTATAACTTGATACAAATAAAATAATAAAAGGTGGCCAAAGAAGATCTTGCTCCCTCAAAAACGAGAAGAAGTTTGGCATACTTTATTTTTTGATCTGGCCAGATCTGATCACCTGGTCCTACCCAGAAATTTCTTGTGGTTGTGAACCATGGCTCGTTGTACGTCACAGACAATGCCAATAGCTCCCCAGAAAGGAAATAAATGCATTTCCAAGCTGATTCTTTAAATTTCCTGATTTTTCTCTTGCCTGCATATGTAGTAGGACCAAGCTTCTCACCCTCCTTGAAAATCCGCTTCCTGGCTAATCACTACACACAAAATGCTGGATGAGGGCTAATGCATAGGCCTACCTTCTGGAAAAAGAGAATTACTTAATCTGGAAGAGGCCAAATAACTCCCATTTATTCCCAACAAGGTACAGCCACAGCTCACAAGTAATCTCCTTTAGATTCACTTGAACAATAAGAAATAAAAAGCAGCCAAGTGTGGAATTGCGTAGATGCAGCTAGGAGTACTTAATAAACAATTGGCACATCATCTTAGCAACCTAATGTGTCGGTGGAGAAAATTTCTGCCTAATAGGCGCCTCAGTAAGGATAAGTAGTTAAGCACTCAGATCAACACATACTTGATGGTTAAATTTAAGTTAAATAGGAATTTAGGTTTCGCCACTCCATGTCTCCATAGCACGAGTCACATGTTAGTGAGATAAACAGTACTAGCAAATCATGAAATGGCAATGGATTGATTGACAAATCCTCTGGATTTCCACCCGTGTTAATCATAAGCACGCTGCACGCAACGCAAGCACCTGCTCACAATTTATAGTTCGTCGAAAACTCGATTACCTCTCTTCGTACTCTACGAAATAACTGGCTCAAGCATCGCTGGAAATGATAGGTAAAAAATGAGCGGAAAAAAGTACAACCTCGAATACGAAGCGGTCGAGGAGGAAGCGGACGACGAAGAAGAAGACGGCGAAACAGGGAATGGCCGCGAAGTCTGGGTAAGCGGGGTAGCTCTCCGCCTCCCAGTCGATCAGCGGGGTTGAGAAGGCCATCGCCGCACGCCGGAGGGAGCCGCACTGCCGCAGAGAGGAGCGAACCGAAGACTTTCCTGGTGCGGTTCGACGGTTTGTTCACTTGGTCGCATGGCGGCTGAAGGTTACTTCCTAATAAATGCGAGACGGGAGAACTGAACCGGGTCCTTCGTGTACCTTACCCTTTTCTGTGACCAGGTGACAATTGCCAGCTGACTTTAGAAATTACGAGATTAGAATAATCGACCCATTCTAGAAGTTTGAAACGATGAATGCGATTATTATGTTTATCACATAGCATAGCAGAGTACAATATTCCATTTGTGTTGTATTCGAGAGAAATATTCCATTTGTGAAGATAATAAACAATGGGATAGATTCAACCTATTTTCTAGGATGAATATGTCCTGGTCTTGGGTTTGGTTAAAATGATAGAAACATCTCTATTTTAGAGCTCTAAACATGAAAAAAGATATCCAAATAATCCTTGGTTGTCATCCTAGCAAATGCCTTTATATTCACTAGTTACTACTGGTTTTGGTGTCGCCGATCGCCTGACGCTCTGGTAGGTTAGTCGTCGTTGCATCCACACAACATGGTTATCACAGCCGGACATACCATTGATATTGGCCCATCCCCAGCACACTTGCACACCGACGCACTCACCCAGGGGTGTGCCCATAGTCGTTTGTCATTGGAGGCCTGACCCCGACCTTTCGCATGGCTGCCCCCACACCCTACCGGCACTTGGAACATGAGAAGACACAGGCAAAGGGAAATAGCGGCACGGAGAAGACGAGCACGTACCTCTATTTGAGGCCGAATGTATCTTCAAATCTAGAGTAATATTTTTCTTTGGGGACTTGTCCTCGAACTAATACAGAGATAAAGTGAGATATCTCACCTTGTCTCCATCCCAGTCTCAAACCAAACATATTTTTAAGTACCATGTGGAACTCAACGACTTAAACTTAAGCTATGTTTTGTTGTCAACTGAGTTCATCTAGCATTACCACCTTGAGCAACACTAACATTTCAAGATAAATAGACTTTGACATGTAAACAAAACATAGCTTAATAAGTTAGTAACACAAACTATGAGAACATAACAAAAGCTTACCAACGTCAACAAGGAGTAACAAGGATAAGTCATCTGAACACATGTCTACCTCTAAATTATTACTCCGTAAAGCTAGGCAAATTTAAGGATCCAAACTTTAAATGGGAGATCACTCTATCATCTTATTTATGCCCACAACAAAACATTATACAACGATTCGTTCATGTTTGATTATAGGCGTATACAAGTATTAAAAAGATTATTAATAATAAGAGTAAAGCCTACTACCAGTTCTTAAACTTGTTTGATTGTATCATCCCAGTCAATAAACTCGCAAGTCGATTGTGTAGGTTTTCAAACATATCGGTCCTTAAACCCACAACATCCACGATTAAGTTATTAAACTTATTTAGATATTTTATTTCAGTCTTATAAGTCACTGGTTTGGGTCCTCAAACTTGTTCATCCCTAAATGTTTGTAAATTCAATGTGTAACAACCCAAAAATTCGAACTACAAAATTTTTCGACAAAACCCTGAGTGATGTGGTGCGACATGTCATCATCTACCCCTTATATATGCATCAACCCTAGCATGTTGTGGCAGAACCTCCTAAATCATATGGCCCACACGCATGATTATTGTCTAAACAGACTCCAAATAACCATGACTGTGTTCCATACGACTTAAAAAGTCTGTCGGGTAAATCCCGAATCGTCCACGATTCTCCGAGCAGGATCAATCATTGTAGAGAGACATTGTAGTATTACAACAGTTTCATATAAATAAAATACCACGGAGTAAAACAGCGGGAGACTTACAATAACATACATTTACAAACTCTGAGTTTCAAAATATTTACAATGATAGGTTTAAGTTATACAAACCATAATAGTAGTGGAGTAGCAGTAGATTATAATATTACACAAAAGCTCTGCCTAAGAGCTTAACCTCTTTATTCGTCGTCGCTTTCCTCGACGACTGTCATGCAGCAGGATGCATAACACTCCTGCCCATGAAGCTCACCTGCAACAAGGGTTCAGCAAACCCTGAGTACAACAGTACTCAACAAGACTGACCCGACGAAAGAGAAGGGTAGAGACTCAAGAGATGCAGGCTTGAGGGACAAGGTAAGGCTTGTAAGAGATAAGCAATTTTGCAGAAAAGCTTTACAGAAAGAGAAGTTGTTGGGACTATCTCCCGTTATCAACCAACGTCATTATTGAACCTTAATTGTTATTCAAGTTGTTACTACGATGATGATCAGTGATCGAGTCTTCTTCTCCGAGAAGCAACGGCGATTCGAATCCATTTTCATACCCAGCTGGGACCTAGGTGACTGAGCATACCGGAGACTTTAACTCCGAAGCACCCCAGGTGCATCGATATACCGGGATAACAACCTCAGCCGTATATCACCACATGATACACGTGAGCTCTGCGGCCCAGCGTACCGAGATACATGGAAACTTAAACCCCACAGTAAAACACACTATGACAGCAGATGGGATTCTCTGACCCCACGCTAGGTCACTCCATGGCATACACGGCTCCAACCATCCGTATACCACTTCATGCATGTGGATTTCTAAATTTCTCGATTATCGACAGGTCACCATCGGACGGGACCTAGGGCATCAACAGACGAGAACACTACAGAGGGACTCCATTCCCAGTGCAAGTTCGCCGTCCGGACTCGATTTATTACTATTATCAAGATTACAACAATAAAGCCAATCTCATCTTTTTCATTCTTTTTCCTTTGGACAATTAAATAAATAAGCAGGGCTAAGCATTACTACTCATCTTCCAAGTAGGTAACAAGGATTAAGGAAATAAGACAGGCAATGCAATTTGTGGGTTTTCACTCAACTCCTAGCACTTAATGCAACATACCAGAGCTGAAGCGGTAAAACCTTTATAAATAGAATAGGGTTTAAATGTATCCGGGGCTTGCCTTGATGTTCGGGATAGATGGTCTCGAAATCTGGATCAACTCCCGATTCTTGAATCTGCTCGTCCTTCAGATCTGAGTGATACGTTAACTCTCCGTTAACGGAAGCTATTCGATAATTAATATGCTTTACATGATGGAATAGTAAACATGATGCTAGATGGATGCATGGTCAAATTAAAGGATCGAGTACAACTTTTCTTCGCGATAAAGTTGCAAGCTAACAAGGCTTTGCTTAACTAACTGATTAGGGTTAATTACGCCATTTTTATAATTAATTATACACATAAAATAATGTTAATTAAGCCCTAATGACGTGATTAAGATAAGCGCAAACAATTAATTAAAGTGCCAAAGGTCATTAGGGTTAATGACCTAAGGTCATCAATCAATCCCAAAGTCAAACAACTCCTATAATGATTAAGTTAACTAAAAGGGGCTATTTAATTATTTTAAAAGCATTAAATAAAGGCATAAAAATTAAAGTTGTCAAATTAAGCCCAAAATTTTATTTTAGAAAGCTCTTAGCCTAATTAGATGGCAAAACAAATTTCAGAATTAAAAGCCAATTATTTTAATTATTAAAAATCACTGAAGGTCCATTTTTCAATTAAAAGGGCTAATTTTAACATACACAAAAAGTACTCAATTTTGGCATTTCATAATTTTCCTATGTAGATGTCATCATGAGGAACATTCACAAAAATTTTCAGAATTTTTGGAGCTATATATGATTTACTATGAATTTTCAAAGAAAATAGCATTTAAATCATTTTCTGAAAATGGAAAAAGAAAATCGGCACAGTAACCCCGCGCTGACCGACGGCCGCGCGGCGGTTGACCGCCGATTCCTCGCCGTCGGTGAGGTCTCCGGCGACATGGGTTGGTCCATCAGACTCAGCACAGCACGGGGAGTCCAACGAGCTAGCTAACGGCGCGCAGGAGCAGCGGCGGCACCCACGCCGGCGACCATGGCGGCGCGGCGGAGCTCGGGCGCGACGGAGTTGCTCACCGGAGCAATTTTCGGCGACGGCGACCACACGAACCTACGCAGGGCACCTAAATGGATCGATTTGGTAACTACATGAAGATCGCTCCTGGTCTCTGGGCAGGATGGCAGCGCGCGCGGCGGAGCGGCAGCACTGCGCCGGCGACGGGCTACGGCTACCGGCGGCTACGGCAACGGATTGACCAAATTGATGACGTAGGTAGATGCAGGAGCTCACCACGGCGCTGATGCGCACGTTAATGGAGGTCCGGAGTGGCTGGGTTGAGCGGCGGTCGACGGCGGTGACGGCGGCGGCGGCGCTCCGATGGCACGACGGCGTCACGGCGGCCTCTGGTAATGCGCTGCTCGAACCAAGGTGCGCATCAGACGCAGGATGACATGGAGAACACGATTATGAGGTCGAAGGTAAAATATTTTCACCTCCGGCGACGGCAAACGGCGAAGATGGCGGCGGCGGCTCGGCTGACCGGCCGCGGGGAAGAAGGCAGTGTGCGGGCAACTTACGCGAGGAGAGCCGGCATGAACTGGCCCAAAAGGACCGTGATGAGGTGGCGGAGCTTTGAGCGAGGGCAATTAGACCGAGGTGGAGTGTCGACGGCGAATTTCGGCGGCGGAGGAAGGTCGTCGGCGACGGCGGCGGGAGGAAGAAAGGAAAAGAATGACGGCGACCGACGGCTATTTATAGCAAGAAGATGATGAATGAGCAGCTGACACGGGTGTTGTTCTGTGAGCGCGCGGGCGGCCGAGAAGGCGCGGCGGTGGACGGCGGCGCGTGGTGTGAAGCCGGCCATGGCGGGCGCCGATAGGGTTGGGTGCTGTTCAGGGTATTTACAGAATTGCCACTCAGTTTAAAATACAAATTACTCCAAAATTTGTATAAGAACTTGAAAATCTCCAAAGATATCATTTGTATAACTTTTCAAGAGCTACACTTTTCCTTTAATGGACATCTTCAAATTCTGTTTAGATTTTGAAATTTGAATTCAGATTTGAAAAGGGGATAAAACCCTAGAATTAAGCATTTAAAATTACTTTGGATTTTTCAATAAAACTTGAAAATCTTCAAAACTATGAAATGTTGAGTTTGTCAAACCACACATTTTTCATGTACAAAGTTTTCTCAAATTATGCATAAATTTTGAATTATGGTTTTAAAATCAAAAGGGAATAATTGCTGGAAACTGTATTTTCAAATTAATTTAAAATTCCTTTTGGAAACTTGAAAAACTTTCTATACCAACCTTGTAGCTCTTGTCAAGATCTACAAACTATCTTTTTAGAGTATCTCCAAATTCCTTATAGAATTTGAATTAGAGAAAAGGGGATAAAACTAGGGTTGGAATTAAAGGGTTTTTGAAATAGAGTTTAAACTCAATTTGGTTTCTAACTTAATTGGTTGGTTATTAGTGATCACAAACATCATCCAAGGACATTTTTAGGTCATTGACCCAATGACACCCTTGGTTGACCAAGTTGACTTTTGAAAAACCTTTTATAGCATTTCCAATTTGACTTTAAATTTGAATTGCCAGGCTTATAAATAAGCTTTGGAATCCAAATTAAATTTCAAATATGGAAATCATTTTTTTTAGGGTTGGACTTAGACTTATACACTATACTTGATACTAGTGTAAACACAGTTTACATCTCAAGTACATAGAGTATAAACTAAGCATTTGCGATGGCATTTGAAAATAGGGTTTTATTATTTCATGTGACAAACATTACAGAAACTCAATCAACCTATGAAATGTAAACTTATTTTAGTTAATGCACATTAAGGTTGACTTAAACATGGATGCTTTGCAGTGCATATGATGACATGGCAGGTTTTAGTTAATATAACACCAGAGGTGTTACAGCCTTTCCCCCTTAAGGAAATCTCGTCCCGAGATTTAAAGCCTCGAGTGAAGTAATGGAAAAGGAAACGTGTCAGAAAAACACACTTCTACTAAGTTTATAAAGGAAAGGAATTGTACTACTCATAGAGAAGTTACAACTCGTAGAAAGAACTATTACTTTAGATAGAAGCATAAAACTCTGGGAAATTCTCCAACAGGTAATCCTCTGATTCCCAAGTGGCTTCTTCTTCTGAATGTTGATTCCATTGTATTTTGTACCACTTGATTGTTCTGCTTCTAGTAACACGATCTTTCTGATCCAAAACTTGAATTGGATATTCAGAGTAAGTCAAATCAGGTTCAAGTTCAATACCTTCAACATCAATGACCTTATCTGGCACACGGAGACACTTTTTGAATTGAGACACATGGAACACATTGTGCACAGCCGACAATTATTCAGGTAATTGTAGACGATATGCTGACTGTCCATATCTTTCTATAATTGGAAATGGTCCAATGTAACGGGGTGCCAACTTACCCTTGACTCCAAATCGGTTAACTCCTTTCATGGGTGACACTTTTAGATATACATGATCTCCATTATCAAAATACAGTGGTCGACGCCTTTGATCTGCATAACTTTTCTGACGAGATTGTGCTATTTTTATATTTTGTTGTATCTATTTAACTTTCGCTTCAGTTTCCTTTACCAAATCAACTCCGAAGAATCTTCTTTCTCCGGGCTCAGACCAACTTAATGGAGTTCTACATCTGCGACCATATAATGCTTCAAACGGTGCCATTTTGATGCTTTCTTGATAACTATTATTATATGAGAACTCTGCTAAGGGTAAACATTCATCCCATTTCTCTGGAAAGTTTAGAACACATGCCCTCAACATATCTTCAAGTATTTGATTTACTCTTTCAGTCTGACCTCCTGTCTGGGGATGGTAAGCTGTACTGTGCAAAAGATCAGTACCTAAAGACTTATGTAATTGTTTCCAAAATTGGGAGACAAACTGCGTGCCTCTATCAGAAACAATAGTCTTCGGTATTCCATGAAGACTTATGATGCGTTCCAAATATAGTTTAGCATATTGCGAAGCTGTAGTTGCAGTTTGAACTGGAAGAAAATGTGCGGACTTTGTGAGTCGATCCACTATAACCCAAATTGAATCAAAACCTTTTGCTGTCCTGGGTAGACCCACTATAAAGTCCATACTTATATCTTCCCATTTCCAAGCTGGAATAGGTAATGGCTGAAGTTCTCCTGCTGACTTCAAATGAACAGCTTTGACTCTTTGACAAGTATCACACTGAGCCACATACTTAGCAATCTCTATCTTCATCTTAGTCCACCAAAATCTCTGTTTCAGATCATGATACATCTTATTACTGCCTGGATGAATAGAAAACTTTGACAGATGTGCTTCGTCAAAGATCTTTTGTTTTAACTCAGAATCTTTTGGTATGACCAGACGATTCTTATACCATAGGACATCCGCTTCATCAATTGTGAAACAAGGATTCTTTTCAGTTCTAACTTTCTTTTTAATACACTTAATTCCCTTATCACTTCTCTGAGCAGCTATAATTTGATCTCTGATATTTGTCTCAACAACAATGTTAGACAAACTTCCTTGTTGCACCATCTCTATACCCAGTTTTTCTATGTCATGACATATAGAAATATCCAAAGGCTTCACTGTTAAACAATGACAATGAACTTTCCGGCTAAGTGCATCTGCCACTACATTGGCTTTTCCAAGATGGTAATAGATTTCCAAATCATAATCATTAATCAGCTCTAGCCATCTTCTTTGCCTCATATTCAAATCATCTTGAGTGAATATGTATTTCAAACTCTTGTGATCACTGTAAATATTACATTTATTACCCCACAAATAATGTCGCCATATCTTTAAGGCATGGACAACAGCTGCCAATTCCAAATCATGTGTGGGATAATGCTCCTCATGTTTCTTTAGCTGTCTAGAAGCATATGCGATGACTCTCCCCTCTTGCATCAAAACACATCCAATACCTATACCCGAAGCATCACAATAGACATCGAACGGCTTCTCAATATTTGGTTGTGCTAGCACAGGTGCAGTAGTCATTAGTTTCTTTAGTTTCTGAAATGCCTCTTCACAGGCAGGTGACCAAATAAACTTGACATCATTCTTTAACAATTCAGTTATTGGCTTGGATATCTTCGAGAAATCTGGTATGAAACGACGGTAATAACCTGCCATTCCCAGAAAGCTTCGAACTTGATGCACAGTCTTTGGTGGTTTCCAATCCAGTATATCTTTTACTTTACTAGGGTCAACAGCAACACCCTTGTCTGATAATACATGTCCAAGAAATTTCACTTCCTTCAGCCAAAACTCACACTTACTGAACTTGGCATACAGTTGATGTTCTCGCAAACGTTGCAAGACAATTCTGAGGTGTTTAGCATGTTCTTCTTCATTGTTAGAATATATCAATATATCATCAATGAAAACAACCACAAACTTATCTAGTTCTGGCATGAACACTGAGTTCATCAAATACATGAAATAGGCCGGTGCATTGGTAAGTCCAAAAGACATAACCAAATATTCATATAGACCGTACCGAGTGGTAAAGGCGGTCTTTGGAACATCTTCGGGGCGAATCTTGATTTGATGATACCCAGATCGAAGATCAATCTTAGAGAACACCTTTGCTTCTGCCAATTGATCAAAAAGCAGATCAATGCGGGGTAGAGGATACTTATTTTTAATGGTTACCTCATTCAGGGGTCGATAATCCACACATAACCTCAAGCTTTGATCTTTCTTTTTCACAAAGAGAGCAGGACATCCCCAGGGTGATGAGCTAGGTTGAATAAAACCTTTATCTCGTAGCTCTTGTAATTGAATCTTGAGTTCTGCTAACTCAGGTGGTGCCATCCGATATGCTCTTCTGGAGATAGGAGCAGTACCAGGTTTTAAATCAATTCTAAATTCCACATTTCTATCAGGAGGTAAACCCGGTAACTCATCGGGGAATACATCAGGAAACTCACAGACCACTGGTATCTCCTCAATCTCTTTTACAGAAGTGGCACATACCTTTGGAACATGCCTCTTAAGTGTCGGGAGTTGGATAAGAAGTGAAGTTTTGCAATTGGGTATGTTTAACCTCACAGTTCTATTCAGGATGTCTATCACAGTGCCATGCCGTTTCATCCAATTCATACCCAGGATCACATCTATATCTTGATCCTTTAATATTATCATATCAGTGGGAAAAATATAGCCACCCAAACTCACTGGCACATCATGTACCATTTCTTTAGTACACATACGCCCTCCAGGCGATTGTATAAAGAACTGTTCTTTTGTATGCCTTATTGGAATTTCATGTGTCTTAACAAACGTGCCATTAATGAATGTATGTGATGCACCAGAATCAAATAGCATAATTGCAGGATGATCAGCAACAGGAAACGTACCCATCATGACAGGCTCTCCTTCTGGGATCTCCCCAACTTGAGTGTAGAAGACTCTGCCAGACTTCTTTTCATTCTTACTATTTGATACCTTCGGATTTCCTGTTTTAGGCTGACTCTGTGGTTGTGATTGTGGTGCAAAAGCTCTAGGGACATAAGAGTTATACTGCCTCGGATGCGGGCAGTTCCGTGCAAAATGACCAGGTTTGCCACAATTATAACAGGGAAAGATAGGTGGCTGGGAATTGGGATTACGAATACCAGGAGCATTCGGCGGTCGTGGATATGAAAGATTAGCAACAGGACGAGCGAATGCCTGTTGCGGTGCCTGGTATTGTGGTGGACGATAAGGTGGACGGAAATGATTCTGAGGGTGATAGATTATTTTCTGGCGCTTTGGATTGCCACCAGAAAAATCCAGAGGGTACACTTTTCTTCTTTTTGGTTTCCAAATGTTGGCGGTTCTTATCTTCATAAGAGATAGCGATATTCACCGCCTCATGAAAAGTGGCATTTGGATTTCCCGTCATCATTCTCTGAATTTTACTATTCAGACCTCTCAGAAAACACTCTTTCTTTTTACGGTCAGTACTAATATAGTCTGACGCGTATTGAGACAAGTGATTGAATTTACCAAAATATTGCATAACAGACATATCACCTTGCCTCAAGGAAAGAAATTCTTCGAGCTTTATGGTCATTATCCCCTCGGGAATAAAATGTGCTCGAAATGCTTCTCGAAACTCAGTCCATGTAATACGATGGCCTTCGGGCTGAGCTGCAACAAAATTTACCCACCAGGCTCCTGCAGTACCTCTCAACTGCTGGGCTGCAAACATGGGCTTTTGATATTCTGTGCATTCAATTAACCCAAACTTCTGCTCCATAGTGCGGAGCCAATCATTAGCCTCCATGGGTTCATCTACTCTGCTGAAAACTGGAGGACGAGTGTCTGTGAAATCCACATACGTGGTTTCATCTCTATGGTTCCGCCCATGATTTCCTTGTCGGGCATTCTGATTCTGGTTCTGAGCCATCATCGTGGTTGCAGTGACTAGTGCTGCAACTGCATCAGCCAGAGTGGGTGGAACTGGTGGAGGATTAGGGATATCACCTCCATCCTGAGATGGACCAGCGGCCTCACGGGAACGGGTGTGAGCAGGCATCTGTTGAAACATAAACTACACTTTATTCACAAAACCTTATGGGATTTCATAAGGATATATTACAAAGGCGTAACATGCTTATGTTACATTATTTTTGTTACATTAGTCTGCTCTCCGGCAAGACTTCCCACACCTACTAGGCTTTAGAAGGCAAAGAAAGGATATATTACATATCTTATTTTCCCAAACTCCTTACTCATCCTCCTCAGGTTCTTCCTCTACTATCTCAGGATCTTCTTCTTCCATAATATATTCTTCTTCATCTTCATTCTCTATATCCATTTGGTTTTCCTCTTCTTCATCAATAACGTCCTCATCGACGGATTCTAGTTCTTCAGGATCT
>CM041637.1:8427884-8500480 GCA_023333625.1 Bothriochloa decipiens
AAAAAATGTTGAATAGAGATCATTTTATAGCAAGGCATTTAGTCACTCTTCGCTTAATAAAAGATTGAAGCTTTCCATTTCCACTTATCTATGCCAATTCATTGTTCAGTTTCAGTTTGTGCAGAACCACTCAGAATAATTAACTCATCGAATCCCATAGCTAGTGAGGACTTATTTCACCCGCTCTTGCCCCTTTGAAAGGATTTTTTTTTACCCAATTAAACCAAATCTGCTGAAGGTGAAGGTATTTCCTTGTAAAAAATTCAGCAAAGCCATCTGTAACACGACCCCTTCCTTTACACTTCAGCAGCAAACCTTCAGCAAACCACTCTGCAACCTTATTTAGTTATTCTCAAAATTTTTACTTGTGCTGCTCGATCTCTCTGACCACCAATATAAAGGCATTTGGGACATTTACACAAATAGCTGGAACTTTGACTAGAAAATGATATGAAAATATGATTTATAGGATGAAGATTATTATGTCTTGAAAGTGCTTTTCATATGGACCAATTAAGTGGATATGGATGTAGTGCAGTGGCAAAGGCTTGTTGTGAGGAGCGGGAGCCTGCCAAACTGAGCTTGAACCAAGCACCGCATGGTTGTGCCCACCTTCCTGAGTAATAGAAGAGCATAGGGTTGCGCCAAAGACGTAAGACTATGTGGGAGGTTTCTGCCTGTTTCATGGTTCAGCGGGCCCCTGTCTTAGAACAACATCAGCGGGACATCTCTCCCACTGATCTTGCTTTTTTTTTGTGTGTTTGTATGGACCAGTTAACATCAATTTTCCATTGTCAATCTATCTAATTCTTTACGTGGTCATGACTGAATCCTATTGCAATTTAGGGGAAGAACACTCTGGAGTATGCCAACAGCACACCCCTTCTCTATTCATTCCTTCTCACTTTTACATAATAGTCCTCTTACATCTTTATATTTATACCAACACTCCCTTCAAGATGGGCTAAAGATATCTAGCATGCCCATCTTGCTACAACTCAACTCATTTTCACTAGGTCCTAAACCCTTTGTAAAACAATCCGCTAGTTGATCACGTAATTTTACATACTTCAGCTTTAGGACCCCACTATCTAGCTTTTCCTTGATGAAGAATCTATCAATCTCAACATGTTTAGTTCGGTCAAACTGAACTGGATTGTTTGCAATATTGATTGCAGCAACATTGTCACAATGAAGCATCATGGTCTCATTTCTCAACATCCGCAGCTCCTTCAACAAGCCTTTTAACCACAACATTTCACATAGACTCAATGCCATTGCCCTATATTCGGTCTCTGCAGTAGACCGAGCCACAACGGCTTGCTTCTTACTTCTCCATGAGACAAGATTGCCTCCCACAAATACACCATACCCAGAGGTAGACCTCCTATCATCTTTGCTACTTGCCCAATCCGCATCACAGTAGCCCTCTAAATCCAGGTGCCTATTCTTTCTGAACCATAATCCTCTCCCAGGGGTTCTCTTTAGATACCTCAAAATCCTATAAACAACCTCCAGTATGTCATGTTCTTGGATCATGCATATACCTGCTCACCACTGTATAGGAAAAGTCAGGTCTTGTATGACACAGGTATATTAGTCTTCCCATCAATCTTTGATATCTTTCTTTGTTCACAGACTCTCCACACTGGACACTGATTTGATGATTTTTATCAATTGGAGTACTACATGGCCGACATCCAAGCATGCTAGTTTCAGTCAATAGATCAAGGACATATTTTCTTTGAGAGAGAACTATCTCCTTAGGTGACCTAGCAATCTCAATTCCAAGAAAATACCTTAGTGGTCCAAGATCTTTACCTCTAAGGCCTTTCCCAGATTCTCCTTCAAGCATTTGATTTCCTCCACATCATCTCCTGTAATCACAATATCATCCACATATACCTCCATAATGTTGATAAATGTCCCTCTATGCTTATAGAAGACAGTATGATCACCATTACATTGTGTACCCCATACCACAAACTGCCCTCCTAAACCTGTCGAACCACGCTTGAGGTGATTGCTTTAGTCCATAGAGTGTCTTTTTAAGTCTACACACCTTCCCAACATTTTGACTATTTGCAAACCCCAGTGAGATCTCCATATAAACTTCTTCTTGCAAGTCACCATGAAGAAATGCATTCTTCACATCCATCTGATGTAGAGGCCAACCAAAGTTTACTGCACAGGAGATTAAAGTCCTCACAGTATCCATCTTTGCCACAGGAGCAAAGGTCTCATCATAATCAATGCCATATGTTTGACTATAGCCTTTTGCAACCAGTCTTGCCTTATATCTGTCCACCTCTCCTTTAGTGTTTTGCTTCACGGTGAAGACCCACTTGCAGCCCACTGCTCTCTTCCCTTTTGAAAGTGAGACCAACTCCCATGTCTTGTTCTTTTGAAGAGCATGCATCTCTTCTTCCATTGCTACCTTCCACTTAGGATCCTGTTTTGCACACTTCCAGTCTCTTAGAATAGGCACTGTTTGTAAAGATGCAACAAATGCTCTATATGCAGGTGAAAGACGAGAATATGAGAGGAAATTAGCAATGTCATGATCTGTACTAGGATGCTCAAATCCACAGCGAACAGGAGGTTTTCCAAAATTAGATCTAGTATCTCTACGTTGTGCAAGAGGTAACTCTACATGCTCAGGAGTAGGAGATACGTTACCACTTGACCTAGAATGGGTCGAAGAGCTCAATGGAGAGAAGTCCGAGGAGAGATTTGGGACTAGTGAAACAGGCTGTTGGTGTATCAACTTGCTCCCCCTGGCTCCTGAACCGCTTCCTTTGATACACAATTGGCTCCTTCTCAATTATTTTCTCCCCCTGACACCTGAACTGTCTCCTTTGATACACAATTGGCTCCTCTATTTCCCTATTCTTCGCTAAACATGGGTTCGTCCTACCAATCGTCTCTTCACTCTCTTCAACAATCACCTCTTCACTCTCATCGCCAATCATCTCTCTATTCTCCCCATGTTCATGACCACCACTCCTCATATCCTCAACATTATTCTGATCCACCACCTCCTCCTGAACTTTAGACACAATCATTAGACATGGGATGGCACCAACAATCACCTCCTTTTGAGCAGCAATTCCTTCATTCTCCTTTTGAGCAGCAACTCCTTCATTCTCCCCCTCTACTGTCACCCTCGGTAACTGAAGAGAACTCCTCTAGCAACGGATCAAGATCCCATGGTTTTATATAGTATGGTTCAAATTCACAGAATGTTACATCCATACTCACAAACAACTTCTTCCCAACAGGGTCCCAACACTTGTATCCCTTTTGTGTGGATGAGTATCCAACAAAAACACACTTCACTGCTTGAGGATCTAATTTTCCCACTGAAGGCCTATGGTCCCTGACAAAGCAAACACAACCAAATACCCTAGGGGTACTTTAATCTCTCGTTGTCCCAAAAGAAGCTCAGCTGGTGACTTCATGCTAAGGATCCTGGATGGCATCCGATTGATGAGATGTGCTGCTGTCATTACCGCCTCACTCCACAGATACTTTGGTACATTCATCTGAAACATTAGTGACCTTGCTACTTCCAGTAAATGTCGATTCTTCCTCTCAGCTACACCATTCTGGGGTAGCGTGTTGGGGCAAGTGGTTTGATGTATAATCCCATGATGCGACAAGTATGCCCAAAGTCATTATTCACATACTCCTTCCCATTATCAGTACGGATAATTCGGATCTTGGCATCAAATTGATTTGTGACTAGCTTGTGGAAGTCGTGGAAGCATCTGAGAACCTCATGCTTACCCCTCAGCATATATATCCACGTCATACGAGTCTAGCAGTGAGCAGGGACCCCAAACATCAGAATGTATTAACATAAAAGGTTCACAACTTCGAAGACCAATGCTAGGATAAGTTGATCTTGTATGCTTCCCAAGTTCACAGGCATCACACACAAGTTTGCTTCTATCCACGTCCTTAAAATCATCAGGATATAGTTTAGTCAAGCTTTCAAAAGGGAAATGTCCTAACCGACGATGAAGCAAGAAGATCTCCCTCTCCTTTGCTCCAGCAGCTGCTGACAATGCTGACTCCACATGGTTGATGAACCACAACCCATCACGCCTAACTCCAGTCCCAATCACTCCCCTCGTCCTCTTCTCCTGTAAGATACAAGAATTTTCATCAAACGTAACAGTGCATTTGACACTGATCATTGAGTGAACTGACAAAGAGGAGATTGACTGGGAAGGAAGGAACATGCAAAACAGATGATAAGCAAAGGGATGTAGTACACTCTATAGATCCTACACCATGAATGGGTTGAGAGGTGCCATCAGCAGTTTGAATGGTTTCAGGGTATGAGTGTGGAGTGTATGTTTTGAAAGGACTAGATATGCCTGTGACATGCTTGGAAGCTCCTGAATCTATGACCCATTCAACATTATGCCTACATGTGGACGTAAGTGCCTGTGCCTGAGTACCTTTGCCCAAGTGGGCATAGTTGGCAAAGTTACCATAGTGACTGGAGGTGACCATCACAGGACCAGCTGGAGTGGGTTCGGAGGTCTCAAATGCTCAGAACTTCTGCAATTGTTCCCATTGCTTGACCTGCTCCCCTATCAAAGTGAGAGATGGAACCTCATTTGTCGTAGAAGCATTAACTTGAGATCCACTCTTCATGGTAGCAGCATTGGCTTGGGGGACACCACGCCCTCTGCCACGACCCCATGCACGACATCCTCCACGACCACCACGGGCACCTCCACAACCTCCACGAGATCCACCTCGTCCTCCATAGTTTTTGCTTCCCTCAAGCTTCACATCACCTGGAAGCTTCAGCTCAGGCACCGCAACTGCCATTCTGGGGCCAATTAATCCCATCTCTTCCTACACACCTCACAACACAACAGCAGCAGCAACACCGTTGCTTGCTTCTTCTGCTATTCCACACCTGACCAGCAGATCAGCAACACCAACAAATCACCACAACTCAGGATCCTCCAAAGCTGCAGCCCTCACCTCAACTCCTCTTCAATCGGAATCAGCTAGCACCACGCTGCAGTCCTTACCTTTCCTCTACTCGCGGAGACCACCAGTACAGAGCAGCAGCTCCTGCTTCTCCTCCTTTCCTTTTTTATTTCTCACGAACACGCAACAGCAGCTAACACAACCATACCAAGCAGCAGCAAGAGCCGGCAATCACACTTCTCTTCCTCCTTCCCACAGCAACCTACGAGCACAGCACTCCTCAACAGCAGCTTCCTTCCCCCTTCACGAGATCACCAAATTTCAATAGCTACACACCACGTCTTCTTCCAGCCTGAATCAACAATCAGCCACCCCACTTCAGCACTCTTCCTCACCACGTGCACACAGCACCATACCACACTCTGCACTCCCCTCACGTGCACACAGCACCACACCACACTCTGCACTTTGCCTTCACGAGAACACAGAATTCTGCACTTTGCCTTCACGAGCACACAGAAACAGACCACCACAACAGCACGCAGCACCTTATCCTCCGCACCGCATAGCTGCGCCCGGACCCCACGCTCCTGCTGCACGCCCACACAAGCACGGATTCGGGCCACAGCTCACCCAAGCGCAGCCACGCCGCCTTGCTTCCGCCCGGCCTCGCGTCCGTACAGCCAGCACGCTCCGGCCTCCGCTGCCTGTTCGTGCCGGCCTCCGCACACGGCGACAGGCCGCAAACCCCGCGCCGAAGTTCGCCGCCGCCTCCGCACACCGGCCGGATCTCGCGCCGTTGCCGACGTGCGCTCACGCTCGCGTGTCGCAGCCGCTGCCAATCGCCATGGTGCCGTAGATCGAAACCCTAGCTTTGGCTCTGAATACCATATTGCAATTTGGGGGAAGAACACTTTGGAGTGTGCCAACAGCACACCCCTTCTCTATTCATTCCTTCTCACTTTTACATAATAGTCCTCTTACATCTTTATATTTACACCAACAAATCCTTTACCAGCATAGGTTCTAAAACTTATTTTTCAGTTCAGAGGAAGTAGTTCCCCATGGACTCTAGGAGATTCTTATAGTTTATATGAGCATGTAAATATATTGTGCAAACTCCTGTTATTTCAACTGACAATTCTATTTCTAATTATATAGCTTCTTACGCTTTACAGAATCAGAAAAGTACAAAGCCGTTATCCTACGTATAGACAGCCCTGGTGGTGATGCTCTTGCTTCTGACCTGTAAGTTACGCCTTAGGATTTACTTCTCAGCGGCAGAAGCAGTAGCAGAGTATTCAGTGACATATTAAGGATTCTTGCTTTAACTAGGATGTGGAGAGAAATCCGACTTCTAGCGAACTCTAAACCTGTGGTTGCTTCGATGTCTGATGTTGCTGCAAGTGGGGGGTACTACATGGCAATGGCTGCACCAGTAATTGTTGCTGAGAAACTTACTCTTACAGGATCCATTGGAGTTGTTACAGGTGATCCTTAATTCCTTATTATCTTTTGTTCCAACTTCTAAGGTTCTAAGGTTATCTGCCTGCAATTGTCACAACTTCAGAATTGAATTAACTCTAGTCTATTTAGAATTCAGGTAGCGAGTAAAGATATCATTATGTTTTTATTCATGTTTTAATACTGGTTTATTGGATTACAGGGAAGTTCTGCCTTCAAAAGTTGTATGAGAGGATCGATTTTAATAAAGAAATTCTATCCAAGGGTCGATACGCTGAGCTTAATGCTGCTGATCAACGACCTTTGAGGTCAGATGTTGCATTATTTACACCATGTTATTAGTAATACTGGACCATTAGCTAATAATAGGAACAACATAAAAGCAGTGCACGGGAATTGTTGTATAGTTTGTAGTGATTCCGGTGTTATAAACTCTCCCTCCGCCCATTTATGTAAGGCATATTTTGGTAGGATCAAAGTTTTTCAAAGTATATTTTGGATCTTAATTTCTCTCACCATATATTGTCACAACAGCAACAACATAGCCTTTTGTCCCAAGCAAGTTGGGGTAGGTTAGAGATGAAACCTAGAAGAGATTAGTCACAGAGCAACACATAAAAGTCATGGTTCAGGCACGTGGATGGCTAGCCTCCAAACGCTCCTATCCACAGCTATAGATCCTTGGAGATATTCCACTCCTTAAGGTCTCTCTTAACCGACTCGTCACACAATATATTGTCAATTGCTGCAAAATCAATATCATCTTGACGCCACTTTGAACACATATTTTATGCAATTTTTATACGCTATAAACATGCATACATTTGATAGTTGTTGGTAAAAGGTTGTAAAATCTAAATTCTGCCTGCTCAAAGATGCCTTGCGTTGATAGGCGGGGAATATTTCTTTATCATTTTTGTTGGACTTTTAGTTTTGTCATTGTTAGTACCTTTTTGAAATTATAAGTTAGTGAATGTCCTGCAGTGTTGAAGTATGATTGCATGAACCACATAAACATTTGGTGAACATGAACTTCCATAGTGTAGCCTATTGGGCGAGTTCTTTGTTATGGGCTTATATCATATAATTAACTGTGGCATTTGATGTGTTATGTTGTAATATTTCGTTTCAGAACTGAGAGCTAAGTCCATGAGACCATGACCCTCCATTCTTTGTGTGTGAATAGAAAAGAAGTAAATCTTTTTTTTTCTGTCTATTATACTCTATATTGGTTGTGAAGCCAGGATGGCCATCTGTTGCAATTCCCTTTAGTTAACATGTTTTTTCGTCTGAAAAATCTTAGTTGATAAGTTTAAACACCTTATCCTTTTTTTTTTTTTTGAGAAAATGGTTCATTCCAGCATTTGAACCTTCTCCCACCTTAATGGAGAGTGTCGCAACCATGAGGCCTTGACCGAATAGGATAGCTGAGGGAGATGGAGGTCTTTGGCCGTTGTGCTGCTGGTTTCCTGCCAGTGTAAGTTATTGATGCCGGTGAGGCTCCGAGCAAGGAGATGAGAGAACAAATTAATTTATTGCTTACTGAAAACTATCATATTTGTAGCTGGCTGTTTGAATCCATCTAGACACTTAACAAACGGTAACTTACTAACAAACTTGTTTATCTAAACTAAGCAACTAACCGAACTTGTCTATCAAGCAAAGATCTAAACCAGCTGGAAATGATTGCAGACCACCCCTTCTCTGATAGTGCTTGCCCATCATAATTCATAACAGAGCATCAATGCAACTGGGTTGCTATGGAACCACTGATTGGCCAGGCTGTCTGCACTGCTACCAATTTCATGGCTTCCAGATTTGTAATTAGTTGTTTTATGCTTCACTATCGTATGAACCTTTTTGAATTTGAAGTACTTGATATATTTCCAGACCAGATGAGGCAGAGCTTTTCAAAAAGTCAGCACAAAATGCTTATGCATTGTTTCGTGACAAAGCAGCCATGTCACGATCAATGAGTGTAAGGACTGATCTCAGATGTTGAGTAGATAATGGATCTTCAAATATGTGCTAAGTGCTTGTCCCTCCAGGTTGATCAGATGGAGAGTGTTGCTCAAGGTCGAGTGTGGAGCGGCCATGATGCATTTTCAAGAGGGTTGGTTGATTCAGTAGGTGGACTCTCACAAGCTCTTGCTATTGCAAAACAGAAAGCTAATATACCCAAGGATAAGAAGGTATGTTCAATTATAAAGACTTACATATTTTGATTAAATTCCTATATTGCATACATATGAGTGCATCATTTATTTCTAGTATTCACCTGTTACCTTATCAATGGTTGTAATTCTCTTAGCTAGCAGAGCTTTCCATGTTTAGTTCATCTGTTTCTGTTTGGATTTGCTTTAGTTCTGTTACTTCTTTATGTCTTGCTTTCATACTTTATTTCACTTCTCGACAAATTATGCGAGCTTCCTGTATTTATGGAGTGACTTTGGTAGGAAATGCATAATGAGTTCACTTCCAGATGCTGACTGTATGTTAAACACTGCAGATCCAGCTAGTTGAAGTTTCAAAGCCCTCCCCATCATTATCCGAGATCTTATCTGGCATTGGAGGTTCATCGCTTGGAGTTGACAGGGCAGTGAATGCAGTGCTCCAGGACATGACCTCCCTAAGTGGAGTCCAAGCTAGGATGGACGGAATCTTGTTTGAAAACTTAGGAGATATGTCAGGAGAAAATCAATTATTGTTGCTCGTAAAAGATATCATGAACTATTTTGATTGATTCTAGCATTCAGGTCCTTATGTTACAAACATTTGTATTTAGGGATGAGGGAAAATTCATAAATCATAATGTCATTACACATCTACCTTACACAGAAACAGGTAGTTTGGGATTTGTACAGTTAATTTAGCATTCTATATGCTATTTTGTTTCGCATTGATGACAACATATCATGATTGATATACTGGGAAAAGTAAAAAGAAACTTCACCTTTTCTTATGCATGATATTAACTCTAATCCCCCCAGGGCCCTTGCATTCACTGGTGAGATTTTATTATATGTTGCACTATGTAGAATATTCTACTTTGTTGGTTTCATGTTTTTGAAGAGTTTGTAGGATGACCTCGAAGTTTCAGGGAGGTTCCTTGTGACTGGAAACCCAGTAACACACAGCCTTATGACAGAAACTCCAGTGATCTGCACAATCAGGTGCATGTGCATTGGCCATATTTCAGATTTGGCGGGTCTGGATTTGCATAACTTATTTAGGAGTCTGTGCAGACGATTAAATTTGCTGAAAAATAAAGGTAAATACATCTGCACTCAGTAGTGCTTTGACAGCACCCTTTTCTTTTCATGGGAATGCTCCACTACCATCTATTGCGGGTAACAGCATGAAATCTTTATCAATATTTAAACAGTGCATACGGATGCTTGTGTTGATTGCAGCTTCTCATTGTCGTTTTGAGCAACAATTTTATCACACGCGTCAGTTAGTTCCTCAATCTATCCACCCTGCCGCCCTATCTGATAGCTCATTGTAAGAAAGTAAGAATATCATAGAAATACATTTTCCAAGTAGCCAAAAAGAGATTCTTGACTAATGAATTTTCCTATTTACCAAATGTGTTCCAGTTTTCTTGAATTTATTTCTATGCTAGATGAGTATGGAATGAGTGGCTCACTGACATCTTTTATCTAGCATTGATTCTGCTAATAGCTTTTTCATATCGCCCTTTTCTGAGGAATAACTTACTGAAGTTCACTGTTACTTGATCTTTTTTGTGACATTCAACAGAACATGATGAAAGAAAATGGAGAACTGACCATTTACCACATGACTGCTACATACTAGCACTGGTACCAAATATAGAGCAAAGATACAAAAATGAAAGCCTCAGGATAGAACGAAGGAAGCCTCTTAGTTTAAATCTCATATTATCTCATCTAACACTTGGAATCCTGATACTTCAAGAGTCGGGACTCATGACACCACTCTCTGTGGTCTCTATAGGAAGCTTCTCTAGCTGCTGCTGCAATTTGGTTTGTTCATCCCTCAGCTGGGAGTTTTCATGGAGGACTCGATCACAGTCTCTGATGACATGGTTTAGCTGATCTAGGAGTTGACGATTGGTGCTGCGGAGGTGAACAACCTGCGCCCAGAGCTCGCTCAGCTGCTTCTGTTTTCTCATGCGTGATCGTCGGGCAGACTCCCTATTGGATATCATCCTTCTCTTCCTGCGCTCTTCTGCAAGACTGCGTTGATAATCATCTGACTCCTCCGAATTGGATTTATTACCAACTGGGAAGCTAGCTTCAAGGACTAGGTGAGCCACATCTTGGTAGGATGAAGGGTGAGGCACCAGAAGGTTGCTATACTGATAGAGGAAGTCGTCGGTAGCTACATGGTAATGAGGTTTGAAAGAGGCTGCACTTGCAGGAGATAAGTATGGAACACTAGCAATCTCAGCAGGGTACATGTTCACTTGAGCTATGAAATGGAGGGAAGGGTGGCTTATGAAAGAAAAGAAGAGGGTACCGGGGTGGATTTATAGTGTGCAAGAATCATGGAAATGAATAGGACCCACAGCTGCAACATTGAACTGCCTTTTTGTGCTGCTTTGATATACAGAAGTCAGGGACAGCAGCAGTACTAGTAGCACATATGCATGAGACTGAAGTTTAGATAGAGGTCGATCTAAACTGACTTGGGACGAGTCGGTTAAGAGAGACTTTAAGGAGTAAAATATTTCTAAGGATTTAGCTATGGATAGGAGCGTTTGGAGACTAGCAATTAACGTGTCTGAACCGTAATGTTTTTTTTTGTACCATTTATGTGTTCTTTGTTTTTATATCTCTTTTGGGTTTCATCTCTAGCCTACCCCAACTTGCTTAGGACAAAAGGTTATGTTGTTATTGTTGTATTATTGTGCCAGCTTTTCTGAATGTACTGGGTGGGGCCAGCATTCTTCCAAAAGTGTCTCCATCGAGACCATCCGTTTGCGACCAAACAAAGGTCGTGAGGATGCAAGGCCCTGAATAACATCACTAGCACCAGGTGCTCTAGCCATTTAAAGAGATGGTGGTTGGGTAACAGTGACAGGCATTTGAGGAGAATTGTGGAATGGAAATGGACAGCAAGGTTAAAATGTGTATGCCTGAGAGCAATGTTGTATCATGGATCAACTGCTATACTGATTGTGGATGTGATCGAGTTATAATTTTCCAGAGGGCTGTATGATCTACTTCTAGCCTGGGATGCCAGTAATATTTTTTCTCAATTAAAACAGTGTGGTCAAGTGATAATCACAGTGGAAATTCTAAGGAACGTTGTTTTATTTTGCAGCAGCTGCTAACAGTTTCTGCTAGAGCTCTCATTCGATGGGAGAATATTTCAGAAAGGAAGGTGCCAAGGTTGGTGTCTTCTGTCCACTGCAAGGAAAAAACATATCCACTATCTATTATGCTTTGGCGCACAAACATTGCGCAGTTCCAGTTGCTTCCTACCTTTCTTTCTTTTTTTAGCTGAGTTTTATACACTAACAGTTCTGGTGGCCTATGGTGTGATATTTTCATTCCTAGGATGGTTTTGTTCGAGTTGGCAACATGGTTTTGTCAGGCCTTAGGAGCTCAGTTTTTAAAGTAAAATCTGAACTGTCCTGATCGATGGTGTCTGCTTTATGGGAGTATCTGTGCATAAGCCTCACAAAAAGAAATCCATTAATCATGGCTCCACTCTAATAGGGAGTTTACTGCTGAGGTCAGTATTAAACCTAGTGGCCTAGGAACAGTATGTAATAACTCTTTTGAGTTATTTTGCATGTGCTGATTCCCTGCTACAATGCCATGTTAACATCTAAACTTTGAATTGCTCGGTATCAGTAGCATATTTAAGGTGTCTCAGTCAACCTCCTTAGTTCAGACTATCCAGATATGAAGATGCATTATGTCAGTGCAAATAAGAGATGCAGCAGTCAGTAGGTCATAGCCAAGCTATTCGTCTTTGTCATCTGAATATTCAGCATGTCGTTGACAGAAATGCTGTGGTTAGCTATTGGCTGAAAAATTTTGGTGTTGCTTCTGCAGGATAAAGAAGAATCCTAATGATTATCCATCAACTGGATCGAAGGAGGATACCTGGGCTTAAGCTGGAGAAAGAATTAGAGGCTCCGGGGTTTACTGGGAGAGGATTCGATTCAGGATTCCAGGCTCCAGTCAAATCATTTGGCACCTAGGCCAATCTACTCGTTCTGGACTCTTTTAGTGGCCTAAGAGCTATATATATGAGGCCATCATCTTTGGAGGACATGGAAATCTTATCTGGTTCTCTTTGGATCTTAAATCACAAGAATGAAGAGGAAAACTCACAAAAGATGGTTCATGATCAGAGGTAAAGAAGATGGTTGTTTGTTTTTTCTTGGTTTCCTTTGCTTCTAGGATTGGTTCACCTTTCCTGTGGTAGCATACTTGTCAAAGATCGGAACTCCGACCTGATAAATTGAAGATCACTTCCTATCAGACCGTCATCAAGCATGAGGTAAGTACAAGGTAACAAGCTTTTTCTGTCTTCTCTTCCATATGGATGTGCCCCTTTTGTCTGAATCTGTCAATTCATCCAATGCAACAATATAAAACATCACTATCCGGAAGACCAATTGGATCAGCTGGTTAATGGTCGACCGAGAATGTCGAGGTCCACAATTTTGACTGAACCGGACATGGTTTACTGATCTATATGGAGGGAGGACTCTGTCAGTCTGGCTGCCCGTCTGTGATCTGAGTGGCTACCTCGATCAATAATGCTACTGAACCCCCACACTGAAATCAGAGGCCCGCCCCTACACAAAGATTGGTTTCTTTCTTTTCGTATACGGTGGGGAGATTCGTGCCCGGCAACTCCCATCAACCGCACCAATCATGCCCGTAAATCCACCGACCCGGACACAGAATCTTTCAGCCGTTGGATCGCCCGATCACGGGTCGTATCACCGTCGAAAGCTCTCATTTATCCTGGGAAAACATGAGGGGCTGTGTGTGTCTATCTCTTTGGGAGACGCTGGACCCGTGGTTACCTAATTTGGGGTGTTGTGTGGCAAGTTGTAGACGCCTAGACGGTACGGGCGGCCTACGGAAAACGATGCAGAATTCTTTTGGGGAAATTTGGTGGTCCTACAAGGCCGCTGATGTCTGCACGTTCACACGCAGCACGGTCAAGTACTTGCTTACAAGTCAGTATTTAATTATGCGCATGCAAGAATAGGGCACGTAACGTACCTTTATTTGCTGTTGAAAAAATGACCCTAGTGGCTAGTGCGAGTGCAAGAACAGGGCACGGCGGCACGCTACTTTAGTTTCTCTCTCTCTCTCTTTCTTTTTCCTTCTCGAAAAAACTAGTGAACCTGAAACCTATAGAATCGATAAAACTGGAAGAGGAAGGTACTGGATATTGAAATATGGGTGAATGGTGAAAATAATAAGTCAATAACTTCTTTTTAGATCATGTTATCACAACTATCTGCAAAGAACCACGTATCATCTCCACATTTGAGAAAACTTGCAGGTCCATATATTTGGAGCTTCCAGAATTCCAGGCTTCTTTTCCATTTTAGACTAGAGCTATTGGGTTCACGTTCACCGGAAGACAAGTCAGATATCCGTGTCTTTATGTGAGGCTGTCACAAGCCCACAACGGCTTTCCTAGTGAAAGGCTCTGTTAGGCTGATACAAAAGCCGATAGAATTTGGCAGATTCAATAGTGATTTATGAGAGAAAATAAGCTGAAATATGTCAAAACATGTCGAATTCTGTCGGTCGAACACAGCCAAAGTAGCGATTCCCTATGTTCATTTTTAGAGTTGTACTGTACTGTATACCATAGAAGAATGGGCTTTGTTGCATCGTAGTGTACGTGACCAATAATAGCGCGCACCTAATTGATCACCGACACGTCCAATAGCCAAAGAGGCGGGCTAGTTTCCAGTCACTGCATATCTCACGGCCGGAGCCGTAGGATGCTTATGTTGCACAGACAGCAAATCGCCAAAATCGCTGCGACGAGACGAAATAAAGCAGAGACGACGTTGAGACAGGCCGCCACCCTCGGAATCAAAATCAAAAGAGACGTACGTCAGCGTCCAAATAATCCCACCCACCATGCATTGCATACCACAACTTGTAGACGCAAAGGTAGCAGCTAGCCTAGCCTGGCCTGGCCCCTGTGTTGTCCGTGTGCTTGCTTTCGCCGCGCCAAGACTGCGAGGCAATCCATGGCGCGATGATGGCGGCCACTCGCCTTTGCCGCCTCTGGCGAACCATGGACTCCACGAGAGGGTCAATTCCAATCCGGCTGCTGCGGGAGGGGCGGACGGGTCAACACCCCACCCGTAGAGCACTCGAGGCTGCGCGGACGGAAGCGGGGAAGGGATGGGTCACCCGGCTCGGCATGCAAAGCCGTAGACGGGGCCCGGGTCCGGCGCGCGGGTGCACGAGCGCACGACCGGATGGAGGCCGGCGACCCGACCTTTGCCTGCCACGGAGGAGCAAGCCCGTGTGGCGGGGCCCTGCGGCGCGTGTCGACCTCGCCCATTGCTTGTCGCGCCCGCAGCGCGTGCCCCTCTCCTTGTTCATGCTCGTCCCACTTCCGAACGCCCATATCTGTGCTCTGCCTGTACTGTAGCTATGTACGCGCGTTCGTGGTTTCTGTGTTACAGGTTGTGTTCTACTCCGTATGTTCTAATGTTTCTTAGACGTTGAACACATATTATTCTAACTCTTACGACGTGTCACATGTAGTACGCACAATAAGTTAATTATATACAGGGCCGCCGGCAAGGGTGTGCGAGGTGATCGATTGAACAGGGCCCCCTAAATGAGTGGGGCCCCAAGTTGCAGTTTCTTACTAGCCCATTAGATCTGTGCGTGTGCGAGATTGTTCTATGGCGTATCGCTCTTCCCTCAAAGCAAATATGTTGTGTATTGCTCTTTGTGTGCATCTTAGACTACTGACGCCATGACGATTCGATTGCTGCGTATCGAAGTGCGGATCTATGTCTGCTCCCTTTCGTGCGCCTGACTGGAGTAGCAGAGTCCTGAAGGGCTCGCCATGCCTGCACATTGTGCGACACCTACCGTCCTTACTCTCTATCGGTTCACTCGTTCGTAGAGCTTCTGTCAACGTTAAACATTTTTTTCAATTATTAGAGGTCCTCATTTGTAGACATTGCTCCGGGGCCCCAAATTTCTGGAGGCGGCCCTGATTATATATGACTATATTTTCCAATTCATCACGTAATATCACTCTTCGTAAAACCAGCTAGAACAAACTCTCATTCTCAGAAGAGTGAGGGAACAGACCAATCGAGAGAAAGTGTGACATGCATCGAGATGAAGAATTTTTTTCCCTTTAATGCTAAACTACACGTTTGTGTGTTGCAACGAAACACGTGACTCTGAGTTATCTGTTTATGATGAGTTCAAGTTAGGAACAAGGACTCTTATATTTAATTTCTCATATGTTGTATTATTCTTATTAAAACCAATTAAGACTCTTAAATTTGAAGGAGAGAAATTCTCATTCTTTGATATTAACACAAATAGACTTAGATATAGACAAACAAAGTCGTTCGTGTATTGCAGTGGAACGTGTGACTTAATACGTGATCACTTGATCCATTCATGGATTAGAATAGTCATATACATTAGTCGATACAGAAGCTGATATATTAATATATTTTCTCTCTTTTCTTAAAAAAAGCATGGATTAAAAATTTATTCAGCGATTGAAATCAAACTCGATACCGTCACTAGACACGTGTTATTCTATCTCGTATGAGTACAAGTTGTATATGCAAATCACTTGCATAACATGGAAGAGCGTGAGGGTATTAGTAAAAAAATATACCCTTTTCAGTTTAATATTGTAATATTATATATAGACATTTATGGTTGCACATCACATCTGTTTTGCCGAAAGGAGATGATGATGATCACCCTACTATGGAACGAATTAGCAAATAGACTTCAGAGCATGTTTGTTCGCGCTACAATTTATAAGCTTTTGACTGAAAGCTGGCTTTTATGGCCTTTTTCTAAGCTTTTGTAATAAGTATTTTTTTTATCTTCCTACTATAAAAAAACCCAAATCTCAACGTGCCTTTCAAATTTTAGTCCATTGCTTCAGAAGTCTGCAGTCTCTTTAAGAGCAAACTCAGCAGCTGCAGCTGGACTATTTGTCTTAGCTTATGGCAGGTAGAATCCAGGGGAAAGTTGCCCATACAGAAGGGCGACTGGTCAGTTGCGGAATTATCATAGACAAATAATATGACAGAACACACCGAAAACCAAAGATCGGAGTGGCGCAGCGGAAGCGTGGTGGGCCCATAACCCACAGGTCCCAGGATCGAAACCTGGCTCCGATAGGTTTCTGTTCGCTTTTTTGGACCAATTTTTCTTTTTTCATTTTTTCCCCTGTAAACGAAAAGCTGATGACCGGATCCAAGCTTTTTCATTCTTTTTTAATCTTTTCCTTGCGAACGAAAGCTGATCTCCGGCTCTCCGCTCCGGTTTGGCAACTTCGCCTGGATTGGCTATTGTGACGAGGCACCTCACTCCGTGGAGAAGCGTGAAAGAAAGATCAATTTTTAATCTACCCGGCTGCTCTCATGAACCATTCACCACTTAATCGCCTCTGGGCAGTAAAGCGACTAGAGCGCCTACGCCCAACCTTTTCTGTACGTGCCACCAACGAAACAAGCATAGCAGCTTTGGTTCGATGCAAAGCGCGCAGCGTCGATTTGCTTGCTTCGGTAAGCGACTGGGTGTAGCAGCGAAACCACGATCATTAGTTAATCATCATCACGCTAATGCTGGCCGACTCGAAAGCCAAACGAAAGGCGACGTGGACACGCTCGCACGACGCATCCATCGTCGAGCCCGGCCGCGTCTCGCTTACGTCTGCGGTCTGCCGGCCCCAAACCCAAAAAGGGGGCCAAACCGACTCGCCGAGACGCGGACGGCCAGCCGATTGCCGGTTTGGGATAAGAAAGCCGTGGGTTTTCCCTCTGTGGTCTCTCGCCGCGGGACGCAAGCCAAGCACCAGCAGCCGGCAGGGGGAGTGGGCGCCCGTCGCACTCGCCGGCGCGTCGATGGGGCAAATGACGGCTCGCGATCGTGCTGCCCGCCGCTTCCCGGTGCGGTGCCGACGCGCGCGCCCGCCCGTGCCCGCCGGCGCGGTGTCGAGTCTCCCACGTCCGCCGCGTCGCTTTCCCTGATCGATCGGGGGGGCTCGATCGTTGGCTGTGATCGGTAGTTCTTTGTTTATTTTTGGTTTTGTTTCTGTGTTTGCGCTCGCGTTGTCGTCGTTGCTTTGGACGTCGTCCAGTGCAGCGCCCCGCTCCCGCGCGCGAGTGGGCGATGCTGGCGCCATTTTCCACCGCGCGCCATTGTGAGCGCGACTGCGTCTGCAGTCTGCTGATCTGCATGAGCGAGCGTGTGGTCGCGGGGTCGCACGGCACCGTGCAGCCGCAACTCTCCCATCGTGTCATGGGATCCCCTTGCGCCCTGGTGATCGTCCCTATCCGTTCACGTTCGGGTTCAGCCGCGCCGCGCGCGGGGCATGGCTCGTCGAGGCGGCCGCGGTCGCGGTCGCGGTCGCGGTCGCGCGTGTTACCTTTTCGGCTTTTCCCCGCGAACCTAACTCATCTGGACCCACCTGTCAGTAAGCAACCACATAGACGCGACAGCGCAGAGTCAAGTAGTCAAGCTGTGTACGCACGTGCTCGTTGTCATTTTTTTTTTGCGACCGGGACTTCGTCCGTTTTTCTTTAAGAACAAAAGAGTGAAAGATACACCTATAAACTTAACAATGGCGGCGAGACGTCCACATCACAAAGCCAAGCAAAGAAGAACGAAACCTAACTACTATTGTTTGCTATTACATACTAGCACTGTTTTGCGACCAAAAGCTACCAGCACGCCTAGACCACAGCAGCCTGCTGTGGCCCTCCGCTTCTTCCTCCCATGGAGCAGGGCCTGTATGGCCTCCTCTGCTTCTCCTGCCAACGCCACCTGGAACGCTGCCTCGTGGAACTCCTGGAACGTAGCCTTGTCTGGATGTTCAGTCTCGACCTCAAACCCGAGCTTCTTCATAAGGATTTTTCTAGCCTGCGCTTCAGGTTTGTCCGCCTTGCTCTTCGCGGCGAGGCGGGCACTCCGCCTAGGCAATCAGTCCAGGTAAATATCGTCGTCATCGAAGTGCACTGCCTTAGTGACACGCAAGTTCGGGGTATCAAGTAGCGACTGCTTGAGTGCTCGTTGTCGGTGAAACTCTTTGCTATACATGTTCCTTGAACTCGTGGTATAACAACTTAAGGGCATGCATGTTCGCATCAATCAAAGATACAATAGTAGCTTCTTGAATCAAAACATCTCTAACTAATTTTTGGTTGAATACATAACTAATACTCCGTATTTAGTTGAACTAAACCTGCTAATAGAAGCTAATTCTAGTTGCGGCCTACGGAGTATTAGCTAGCTAACTATCGGTAGCTAATGGATTCAAACAAGCCCTAGTTAGGAACGTAGATTGATCCCAAGCTAGTATATTATTCATATTAGTGCAACAATTTAGCAGAGTTATGTGTGGTAGATGTAATTTACTCTAGCATATACGTGAATAAACACAATAGAAATTAATAAAAACTTCCTCGGTCGGAAGAAACCGTGGGGCCACGCATGGAGAAGACTAACGGCGTCGGCATTCCTCGTCTCACAGAGGATTCACTCGCGCGATTTTTGCGGTGGATATGGTAACACTTGTGCTCGTCTTGAGCGCATTGCGAATAGATAATACTGAACTCAAATGAACTTTCACAAGTGCATTCTGATTGCTCGTGCCGTCGTGCCTTTTCAGTGCTTGTGGTCCTAAATTTCGTTCAGTGTATAAATTTATTCTTGTGGATCGATCAGCGATGATTGTCGTACGTGCGTGTTCAGTTTTGCCAGATAGATGCTAAAGGGGTCTTCTTTCATGTGCAAATTGTGGGCACAAAGTTGGAAGTGTGCGTTGTTAATCTCCCATCCTTCTTCTTTTCGTTTTTATTACAGAAAGAAAGGAGGAGCACTATGCATGGTCTATGGATTGATAAATGTTTTTGTCGAGCTACAAATTAAAGTTGGCCAACAGGTCCTTTCAGAATGGCTTTAGTGTTATTGTATCATGTGGACAGGAAATTTCTTCTTCTATCACATCCTTTATCAGAGACTCGCACGGCACGAACTCCACTTGTTTATGCATCCGAGAGTTGAATATGATTGCAAAGTTTGCTGATTGTGTTTTGTTTTTCCTACTAGAAGAAGCAAATGATGAAGCGAAATACCACTATGAGGAGATTGCAGCAAGAACTTTTTTTATTTTTAATTTTTTTAAAAAAAATTACAAAAGTAATCTTTGGTTTCGGAATATGACACAACTAGTCGTCTACAGTGGGTGTTTTTTTAAAAAACGCCCACTATGTGGACGTTATATGTGACGTGGCACAGAGCCGGCCGCCGCCGGTGCCGGCTCTTGCGGGTGGCCCACCTGCGTCCAAAAAACGCCCACTGCGTGGGCGTTTTTTGGTGGGGAGGGAGCCGCCTGCAAAAGTGCCCGCTGTTTTGCGGGCGGGCCGTGGAGCAGTAAAAAAACGCCCACTGTGTGGGCGTTTTTTACACTGCAGGGGGCCGCCTGCAAAAGTGTCCGCTGTACGATGGTAAATTTATCCTACAAAATTTACCCTGTACGATGGTAAATTTACCCTACAAAATTTACATCGCGCAGGGGTAAATTTTGCAGACGGCCCCCTTGCAGTGTAAAAAACGCCCACACAGTGGGCGTTTTTTTACTGCTCCGCGGCCCGCCCGCAAAATAGCGGACACTTTTGCAAGCGGCCCCCTGCAGTGTAAAAAACGCCCACACAGTGGGCGTTTTTTTACTGCTCCGTGGCCCGCCCGCAAAACAGCGGGCACTTTTGCAGGCGGCCCCCTCCCCATCAAAAAACGCCCACGCAGTGGGCGTTTTTTGGACGCAGATGGGCCACCCGCAAGAGCCGGCACCGGCGGCGGCCGGCTCTGTGCCACGTCACATATAACGCCCACACAGTGGGCGTTTTTTAAAAAACGCCCACTGTAGGCGATTAGTTCTGTCATATTCCGAAACCAAAGATTACTTTTGTAAATTTTTTTAAAAAAAAATTAAAAATAAAAAAAATTCATTGCAGCAACACCTTCATACATTTGGGCCCAGTAGCATGTACAAGTTGGGTTTGGGCTTGTAAAGTATCCTTGAGAATATATGGGCACATTTACATTGGGCCTACTGCATTCATCTTCTTTCGACTACTTTTTCTTTTCCCTTTGCTTCCGAGGACAAGGATACTCTTCTGCTAACTTCCCTTGCTTGTCTTGAAGATGAGCGCCACCACATCATCGTTTAATAAATTTTTTTTTAAAAAAAATACTAAGAAGAAAGAAAGAGCGTCACATACAGTATACACGTTTAATACCAGGGCTCCGGCCTCTGGGACCGCGCCAACTGAAACGGGACACGCAAAGGGCCGAGAGAAAGTTTCTGATGGAAACAAGAACGAGGTCACATGCGAACAGAACCCAAACCCCAGCCCCGACGGCAGCGCGACGACGACCCTCGACGCGACGTGCCTGCCTACCCGCAGCCCACCCTGGCCGATCCCCGCAAGCGTACACGACGACGGCGACGACGAGCACGATTTCCTAACGAACGCATCGATCGTCTGCTGGTACGTCCCCAACCCAACCCACAGAATCGGTGGTTATCAGAAACCGCAAAGAATCGGCGAACCGATCAGGAAACAGCAAAGAAAGCGAACCGCAGGTGCATATCATCACCGTCATCAGACATCAGTCTTATCTTCGTTGTTTCGTTGCTGGTATCGATCTGTGCTCAACATCAACAATTATACGTGCTGCAGGTCGCAACGCAACGTCAATGATCTGTTCCACAAGTTTTCGTGGCACAGACCCAGGCTGATATAAAATGAAAATGCAGTAGGGGATAAGCAAAGCGTGGAGAGAGATGGGCCCGCGGAATCGGTTCCATTCTTCGTATTGTACCTCACTCTCGTTCGAGTTCTCAGCGCACGGCTTTCCGGGCATGTGCTGAAGGCCTCTGCTTTCAAGCTACGGAAACCGGCGAGGATTCTGCCGCCTTCCGCTGCCTCTGCCTGGTTGCGTCCACAAGCCACGTATATAGACTTTTATTACATACTCCGTAGCTGTGACTCTGTGTGTCGGTGTTTTGACCTCCGGGGTTAACACCAATGAGTAATGTTCGTAATTGCATGTTTTCTTAATCCGGTGGGTAATACAAGAAGGACACGGCGATTTATCCTGGTTCGGGCAAAGAAGGCCCTACGTCTAGCGGGGGGAGGATAGTTCGTGTTATCTTGCATCGAAGTGCTAGTACAGGGGAAAATACAAGCAGGTGTGAGGAGCGTGAGCTGGAGCTTAGGTGTTTCAGGCGCCTAGCTCTCTACTTTACACTGTCACGGTATTGATTTGTGATATAAAGCCTTAGCGTTTCTATGCTCTAGATCATCTCGTCCGTTCTCCTCCTCTCTTTCCTAACGTCCTGGCGCCTCCTTTTATAGGTGAAGGAGGGGCACAGGAGTACATATAATTAGAGTTCACATGGCTGGTGACGTATGACGTTGAGGCCGATCACGTCGGTGCTGCTGTAGAGATGTACGTCGACATGGGAGGTTCTGCGGCCGTCGCGTCGGGAGTTGTTGAAGTGCAGCCCGGAGTCGTTGGAGTCCCTCTCGAGGGTTCGTCCGACGAAGTCGAGGGGCGGCGGTCGAGGATCTGGCTCGAGTCGAGGGGGTCGAGTCGAGAGGGTCAAGCCTCACCGGATAAGGTCGAACCCCAGGAAATGCTGGGAACGTGCTGATTTATGCGTCTCGAGGGGGTGCTGGACGGGACACAGTGCTCGGCATGGCGCAACAGCGAAGTACGACCCGCGGGATTCCGGGGCATGGGCGGTAAAAGCAAGATTTGACCGCCACACCCACAACTATTACCGTAACTGTGGCCATACGGTTAGGCGGGGGTAGGTAAAACGCATTAAATGCGCCCGGATCCGTACGGGAGAGTCGGCAGCCGAGGGGTGCACTGTCCTCGAGGACTGCCCATTCGCGCGAACGAAGTTCCGTCCTCGAAGGCAGGCTCGTTCGCCGGGCGAAGTTCCGTCCTCGAGGGGTCGCCCGAGTTGTACCCTCGAGTGTACAGTCCCAGTCCGCGCGGTAGCCCCTCGAGCAGGCTTTGGCTTTGGGCCGTCGTAGCCCTTCGTGGGTCAGTCCAATATGCCTTAGCCTGCGGGCCTTCGAACGCTAACGTGGGAGGTCACTGGAGGGTTCGTGTTACGGATTTTGCGGGGTTTAGTCCGGTAAACCAAAGTTTGGGGTACCCATTTCCTAGGTAACGACACTGTGATTAGGATCTATCCGTTAATAAAGATTTACAAGGGTGTGCCAACGTTTGTGCGCTTAACTTTGATTCAAATTCACAAGTTCAAGCAATTTTATTACTCTTTATTAAGCGAAAGGAACAATGTATGCACGGACATCTTCAGAATGCAACGCTTGTTTCCTTTTGAACATTAAAATGCGAAGGTTGTTGCTAGTTCAAAATCATAAGTAAACTCATCATAATTCCAAGGCCAGCACGGCGGAAATATGAAGCGATCTCATTCAATGAAGCTATGCTAGGTACTACAGTACTACTGACCATTATTGAGTATTGACTAGCAGATGAGTTAGCATAAGGAGTACAGTTCTAGTAGTGCCCCGCGTAAATGTCTTCCAAATTTTATCACATTGTAGAGTTTTCACATACAAAAAGTAATTGTATTGCCTACACATTCTAAAGAGAAGTCTGACAGTACAATTGTGCAAACATTGTTCTGTCATCCCTATGTTTAGGGTGTTGGGGAGAGGATTTGATCCCTCCCCAACCAGATCAAAAAGGAATTTGCAGCAAGTCGCAGAAGCAAGTATTAACACCGCACCGCCTTGTAATCGCCGAATCAAATTTAGTCCGTTGCTCCTTCGCCTACCCATTCGTTAATGTATCCTGACGAAGACACCATACCTGCCGCCGCCGTGCCACGCCGGTCTGCACCGCCGCCGTCGCCGGCGGCCCGCCTCGCCTTCCACTTCTCGTACTCGGGGTCATCGGTGGGCAGCTCGTGGCGGCAGAGCGGGCACGTGTTGCGGATGGCGAGCCAAGGCAGGATGCAGCCGTCGTGGTAGAGGTGCGCGCACGGCAGCCTCCGGGCGCGCTCCCCGTCCTCCACGCCGTCCTTGCACACCGCGCACTGCGGGGCGTCGGCCTCCGCGACCACCACCGTCGGGAGCGCGTCCACCGCGGCCTTGGCGGCCGGCCGCCCGCACTTGCCCGGCGCCTCGTGGTCCGCGTCCGCGGCGGCGAGCTGCCCGAACAGCAGGTCGTCGGCGTCGTCGAGGAAGTACGTCTCGATTCCCGCGTCGTCCAGGTCGTCGTCGCCGTCGCCGTCGTCCGCCGCGAGGCTCCCCAGGCTGTTGGCGGCGAGCAGCACCTCCCACTCCAGGCTCTGCACCGCGGACGCCGCCGCCGCCTCCTCCCTAACGGCGACCTGCTCCCACTCGTCCGCGTCGCTCACGCCCACGTCCCACCTCCGGTGGTCATCGTCGTCGTGGTCCTCCAGCTGCAGGCAGTCCCAGCAGAGCGGCAGCGCGAGCTCCCCGTCCTCGTCGGGCGGCGCCCACTCGTCGTCGTCGTCCCCGTCGTGGAAGCCGAGCCCAAAGAAGGACGACGCCGCGGTCTCCCGGGGCGGGTCCATGCGCGGACGCACGAAGCTGGCGGCGTCGGAGTCGGAGTCCGACGAGAGAGCGGGGAACGGCGGCCAGAATGAGGGGAAGGAGACGTTGCCCGGCTCATCCTCCTCCTGCTCATCATCAACGTCGGACCAGCAGCCGCCGGCGAGAGGGAGCAGCAGGTGGTGGGCGAGGGAATCGTTGGCCATCTCGGAAAAGGAAGAGAGACCCGCTCGCGTCGCTGCGCTCCTCTCTTTTTCTCCCCATCCCCCACTTTTCGTGCGCTTTAAAATTGGGTTGGGTCAAGTTGGGTTGGTGTACCCGACGCCCGGCGCCGCCGCGAGGGCCGAAGCCGAACGGAAACGAGACGGGCGTGGGCGCGTCGCCGGGCCTTGCGCTCCTCCTTCCTTCGGTACGGGCGCGCACGGACCGAGGTGGGCCGAAAGAACTTTTTATTCCCGCGCGTTTCGGATTAAAAAAAAGTCTACCCGACCTACCTATAACTATCCCGAGAGTATTCTCCCCTAAACAAAAGCTATCACGAGAGTCCTGTTTTATTTGCTCAACTGGAAAATTAGATTCTTATAGGCTCCTTTAGTGGTTCTGGATGATGTAACGCTATATAACCATCCTACATAAGATAAGCAACTACTCGAATTACTCTAGTCGACTGGAGGAGCTGTGCTGTAGCTGCTACACAAGCACAAGATAAAGCAAGTAAATAGCACAAGCATATGGATGCAAACTATCGAGAGAAAGAGACATAAGATTTACCCCAAGGTTTAGTTTACTTGCTTTCAACATATGTCCTCTTGAGCTAGGCAAGTCCTTTGATTGTCACTCCTTCGCAAGCAACACAAGTCATCAAGCTTGACCCTCAACATGTGTGATCGCCTATGTGATGGTAAATCAACTACACCAAGCACTCTAACTAGTCTTGAGAAATCCACAAAAGTTACTCTTCATGATCCCTTCAAGGATTACCACAAAGCCTCTTACAAATCAATCGACTAGAGCCTCGGCAAATACACCAAGTTGTGCTCAACAACCGTCTGCTGTTCCAAAATGTCCAGTGGCGACAATCACAAAAAAAATAACAAGAAATTTGCAACAACAGAAAAAAGCTAGTGTCACTAGATATAAACTCTCTAAGCAAATGCACTAGATCTCTCTCCATTCCCACTATAGATCATCAATCTTAAGTCAAACATGCGGCCGGGTGTGTTTCTTGAGCTCAAAGCATGCCCTAGTATCAGCCAATGGTACCAAAAGAGCTAAAATGGTAGAACAGCCATCTATATAAACCCCACCAGCTGTTAGGCATTTGGTTATGCTTAGGGTCATGGAAAAGTATGGTGACCATTGGGGGAGAAGATATATCGTTCAACAACTAGATTTAAATAGTTGATCAACTACCTATTGGATCAACACATTTCTTAGTTGTCTCCCACAATACATACCCGAGAGCTTGATGAATCCCTTGAGCTCTCTTGAAAATTTGTGAAGTGAATAATCTAGCATAATAATTGCTCAAATATTGTCTCGATGACATCACCGAAGAGTGAGTCTGGACCTTATTTTCAAACTCCTAAAAATTATGGCTCAAGCCGACTCAACTATTGCATCAGGTGAGTTTGTGCTTTATTCTAGACCTACGACAATTGCCGGATCAAATGAAGAAATCGAATTTTGATTTGAAATGTGAAAACAATCGATCCAACATGGTAGGCGTGGGCAAAATATTTGACTCAACACTATACTCAAACTTGAATTCAAACATAAATAAATGGCATTTTTCTGAATTGAAACCTGTTCCATACTTTGCTCTCTACATTTTTTCTTGTAACTAACACGTCTGTCTTGGTTGCGCGTTAACGGAGTCACTGACTATTTGACGCTCAGTCGAACAAAGATAGGTGCCGGTGCTGTGGATGCACAACATCTCCGCACTGCACTTCACCACATTGAGATTGTGAGGGAAAATCGGGTGGATGAACAGTAGCACTTCACCGTGTTTAAAGGTCTTTATATATAGATAAAATAATAATAAAGTGAATTATATGAGATTTTTTCTAATTCTAGTGAAAATTCACGCGTTCCTATCTTCGGTTCGGTCCGGCAGTCTCTGCCTTCTTCCCCGTCCCTCCCTCCCCGTTCCGTGCCCTCTCGCGTGCCCCGCAGCATACTCCCTCTCTCCCGTGCCCTCTGGCGTGCGTAACTGGGCGGCCGCCGCCGCCGCCGCCCCGTAGATCTCCATCATCCGGACCTTCGCCGGCGACGAGCGCCCACCAGGTATGCCCATCCCTTATCTTCCGTTTCTGCTGTTTGAAACGGGGCACCCAAACCTAAGCTCTCTGTATTGGATCTGATCTAATCCAAAGTGTAGTATAAATGTATTATACCTATGCGTACAAACTGTTTTGTTTCGGAAATTTTTTCGTGCACGCATGTCCTTTACTAGGTCCGGCCCTGGTGCGAAATCGAGCACCCAAACCCTAACACGAGTTATTTGTAATTTATACATACATGTACTGTGTCTATTAACTTCGATATGTATATAGTTTTTGAAAATTATCGGGTCGTATGCTCCTTCGCTTTGCTGAAGTAACTTCAATGGATTTCATTGTTGCAGCGAGATGTCGGAATACCAGAACGTCGTTGGGGGAAGGCTGAAGCTGAAGGGTAAAGCGTTGGATGTGAAGGAAGGTGGAGTGAAGAAAAAGAAAAAGAAGAAGTATCAGCGTGAGGAGTCGTCTCAGATTGGGCACGATGAGCTCCACAAAGGTTTTTCTCATTATTACACTGGCCAGTTTTAAACTTAAGCATCTACTGTTCAATTTCTGTACAATTGGATGTGTTGATAAGCATTACTATGTTTAAACTTAAGCATCTCCTGTTCAATTTCTGCATGACTGGATGTGTTGATAAGCATCACTATGTTTGTTAGAGGTGGTACCCATCAACTGCTTGGTTGTGTGCATGATACCTTCTGACAATTTCTGGGTTTCCATGCACCGAATACTCAATTTGGCTTTTTTTTGTTATATAATTGTTGATCACCTGTGTTTTAGGTTCCCTCGTATGTCCATGCTGTCAAAATAGAAGATAGGCTACAAATGCTTCTAGCAAAATTTTTACTGCATTTGTTTCTCTGTATATGGTTGATGCATCTTATCTGTATAACTGTATTTGGATACACTGGTTTGTAGTTTATACAGGTGCTGCATATATGTTTGTTTTTTGTATTCATGTCTTGATAAAGAATCTTGGAGGCATCACTAGAGGGATTTGTCATTTAGTTTGTGCTGATAAATGTTATTAGTGGCTATGTGAACTGTTTGCAGAACAAATAAAGAACCCCAGTTATATTACCTTTTCAGTCACTCAGTTGTTAGTTGCACCTGAAATGACAATATATTGGTGCATATGACAGGATAGAATATGATAGTTTTCTCATGTTATTGGTGGATCAGTCATTACTAAAATACTCTGCAGAGTTCAGTTCATTTTTCGGCTGGCTACACTCGCTTCATATCCAATTCAATGGCTATTTTCTTCAGGGGGAAGCTCTGAATTACCAACTGATCCCAACAGTGAGCTGATTGAAGCTGACAAGATCGGAGATGAAGAAGGGAATCCACATCCTGACTATGATCATCTCACACCAGCAGAGCGACGCTACATGGAACAGAAGCAGAAGATTGACATGCAGAAGCTGGCCAAAGTTGCCAACAAGTCGCACAGGGACCGCATCCAGGACTTCAACCAGTACCTGGCAAACCTCAGCGAGCACTACGACATCCCTAAAGTTGGCCCTGGCTAACATAGCCAAACTGCTGTGTTACGCACAAACAATTGTATGCTGGGCCTATCCAGCTTTATGTTGGCATGTTATGTATCATTTCATATATGTTGTAAAACCTGTTGCCACGAGGTGACAATATTTAACTTCAAAAACATGTTCCAAGCACTCTGATCGTGTGTCTAAGCTATTTTCTGGTTGCCCCTTTTAGTTGCAATCGTTTAATTCAAAATGTGATCAGCTTTTGATCGTTGCAGGGGACTCATTTTCTTTCAATACAATGGCAGAGCTAAACAACAATACACAAATTGGTGCACACAAGTCTGATCGACATGACCATATGACCTTATGTCGAGATAAATTAGGCGTCGTACTTAAAAATTTTGAAGTACAACTGATGCATCAACAAGTCTAGCCAGATTGAGGCCCACTTGAAGCAATTTGAGCTAAAAAATTGAATTGATTGATCTTTAATATACAAAGATGTTCTCGCGTTTGTACATAATTTCCATTTTGTCTGAAAATGGAAACAGAAGCTCATGGAATTGAGAACCAATTGGAAATCCTTGCCGACCTAGCCTATTCTGGCAAAATTGCAGACGCTAATCGGGCATGATAAGCAGCAATACATCATAATTTGGTGATGTACCCATGCAGAAGCAACAAATCAACACAAAAATTATTCCTTCAGTCTGGTACAAAAACTGTCATCAATTCCCAAATATAGATGATAGCTGTTCACTAGTAGCTCAGTTCTTTTTTTTTTTTTCAAATCAAGAAACAAATCAGTTCACTATATCAGCAATTTACCCAAAATACAGAGGATATGATGGAGCAGAACAATCAGTTCCCAGTTTACATGACAGACCAAATCTGCTTGAGGCAATCAGAAGCATCAGGTAAGCATGCCAACATGTTGATTCATAAAGAACTCAAGTGCCAAAGGTTTGGCAAAAATAATAGTCTATTTTAGGCCCTGAACTATTGCAATCGTCTGATTTTCAAACATTATTTAACAATCAAAACCATTCAATTTGCACCCCTTGTCCCTTGGTCCTAATCAAGGCTCAGTTGCTTAGTTGAGTGGCTCCACAAGTAACCTTTAGTCAGTCTTCGTCTTCCTCTTCTCACCCATTCACCACCTCCCCTCTTGCTAGAAGGCCCAGTTTCGTCACCTTGCTGTTCCCCAGTGGAGCTCCTTAAGCATTAACCCCCTGCTTTCTCGTCCTAGAAGGTTGAATGCAGCTTCATGACATCGCTGTTCTCCAGTGGAGCTTCTTCCTCCAGATCAAGATTCGTGAACAAAATCCTCCTACCTCCCATGACCTTCTTAACCAATCTGGCAAGGGGCTCCTCTTCCTGATCAAATCATTAGGAGTTGGGTCAGTTAGAGTTGAGTGGTGGGAAGTAAAAGTGGAACGATACAAAGAATGTGGTGGTGTCACGGTGACGAGGTTTTCACCATGGCCATCCACTCCCAGTCGCTCGAGATCACTTGGCAGTAACTCACCAGCAGCTGCCAGCTTGGCCTGTGACCTTTTCCCCGCTCCGCGCGGTGCCATTAGTGCGTGTGGCTGCGGAAATGGCACCACTGCATGTTTAGTGTCCTTTCTTCATGCTCAACATCTCTGCAGATGCTCTCGTGTGGCACATGACTGCCTGGCATGCCTCACCCTCTTTTTTTATAAGAAACGGAACACATTAAATTATGAACATTTTACACTTTGGAAAGTTATATGGTATCCCAGATTATAGGACTAAGGCTGTCCAGGACAGAACATGAGCCTCTGTGATGGGGTTTCGAGTATAAACTGAGAGAAGCTCTAGCTGGTGTTGCAAGATAATGAGCTGTTACGTTTTGTGATCTGTGGATCTTGAAGATCCTATGCTGTTAGTCATTCAAAAGCATTTTTCCTGGTCTGATCTGGAGATGGTGGTGAGGGAGAAGGAAAGCCTAGCTTTTGGGGGAAAGTGTAGGGACCAACGATGGTGATGAAGGAGAAGAAAATGGCGAAGCTCAGTTTAAGCTGATGCCTTGTAATCACACCCAAGAAGGAGATAGGGCGGATGAAATTTGCAGAAGAATAGATTGAGTGTACAAGGAAGCAGAAATTTGGGAAGCCAAATGGAATCTTGCTGAGATGCTGACTAGTCTGACTCTGACATGTCAGCTAAAACAAGTTGCACGGCCCCTGTGTGGTGAAAAATGACCACTAAACCAGATAAAAGATGAAAGTGAATGGTTTGAAAAGTTTGTGTTACAGAACGTTTAGCATGGGATGGATTTTTAAATAAGGATATTGGAGAGGGATAGTGAATTATAGTTCCAGAGTCAAAATCAAACCAGTTTCATAGTAATATAGCGCACCAAGCTGAATGCATAAATTGCAATAACTTAGATGGAAATATGACACAGGAAACAATCAGAAAACCTAGAAGACCATGAATTGATGTATCAACATCTGATACTTCAGATAATATAACCTGAACAGTTTGCTTCTTTTGACATCTTATAAACAATAAACACTAAAACTTTGCTCAAGCATAATTAAGGAACACTATAAAACTATATCCTAAAGGATACATAATCGTTTTTAAGATGGACACAGTTCAAGTATCTCAAATTTCAATAAAGACAATCTAGAAGTCGGTATAAGAAGCAATCAGAGAACTTTGGTTGTATCAACATCAGATACTTCAGATCATATATCCTCCTCATTTTGTTTCTTTTGACATCTTAAAAACTAAAACTTTGCTCAAGCATAATTAAGAAAAAAATGTAAACCTATAGGATACACACTTTTTGAACGATGGCCACAATTTAAGTATGACTTCAATAAAGATGATCCGAATGTGTACAAGAAGCAATCAGAGAACTTTGGAGACCATTGATGGGTGTATCAACATCACACTTCAGATCATATTACCTCCTCATTTTGATTCTTGACATAAAACTTCATATCTTAATTAAGAGATACAAAAGAACTAAATATAACCTAGAATCATTTTATATAAAGAGATGTAGGTAAAGGAAGCAATCAGAGAACTTTGAAGACCATGAATGTATGTATCAACATCAGATGATATCTTCAGATTACAGTACCTCCTCATGTTGCTTTTTAGTGACTAAGCACTACAGTTCAGACTCAAGCACAACTAATGCCAATATTCAGATGGCATAGTTAAAAGGAAATAGAAGAATACTACTGCACTAGACAAACATCAATTGGATACCATAGGTACAACGTACATAGAGAAAGCGATCAGAGAACTTTGAAGACCATCCAAGAATTATCAACAGCACAGTTTCAGATAGTATAGCTTCCTCATTTGCTTTGCAATCGCTACATGTGGATTTAATTCACATGAAAGAATGTGTGACAAAAAAGTCTGAACATGAAGCAATCAGAGAACTTTGAAGACCATACTTGTTTTCTCCACATGAAAACATTCAGAAGCAATCAGAGAACTTTGAAGACCATACGTGTTTTCTCCACATGAAAACATTCAGATGTTTCAGTCTCCTCATTTCGCTTCTCAACAGAATTCAGAGCATGACTACACTCGATAGATTAACTGAAGGGAGCAAACATATCTGACAGCAATACAAGAAAGAAAACAACAGCAAGGTGATGCTGTGGCAGAATATATGACTTAGGAAAATCACTGGTTTCCACAGAGGTAGAGCCCCTGCCAGGTCCATTAATCTTGCACCCATAGATACCCTCTCGCATTTTCCCTGCGTCCACCCTCACAGAGCAGGTGGCTAACGGTGCGACTTAACCAAAACAGAAGTCGTCGATTTATGTCAAAATCAAGTGAAAGACTGCGCTTCTTGATTTCCAAAATAAGTACTAGCAGGAAAGGAACGCCGATCCAGCGGTCCAAAGCGAAGCAAGGCAAAGACACAATCACCCAAGAAACACCCAATGAATACAAACAAGCAACAAAATCGCTCAAAAATGATTGCGTATAGAACAGGATATACACGAACTGGTGGCGAGCTTGGTACTCGCTCCCGGCCGCCTGGCGGCTAGGGTTTGCCTCCGCCGTAGGCCGTACCGCCGTAGCGTTACGTATGAAGGCAGAGGAGGAAGGACCGGATATTATTGGGCTGGGCCTTGCTATCTTGTCATTATGATCGTATCAGCCCATTTAAATTCGATCGTTGGCCTGTAATGGGAACGGCGCGACAACTATGGCCTATGGGCAATTCTAAAGAAAAAGAAGTTATGGCCTATGGGCGTGTGAATGTGTGATGTGGCCTGCCACTGCGTTGCTTGCGCCAGTTTGTGGCGGCGTGTCCATACGACGGCATTGTCTAAACTCTAAAGCAAAGTTGGTCCTGTTTGGATGCATAAGACAAACAACTACTTTAGTTGTCGATCGGTTATTATGTTGTCTAATTTCTTGTCCATAATAACGATCCAAAAATGCAAACTAGTTGTTCCATTCAAATAAGCCTGTAGTCCATATATATTACCCAAAAGAAAGTTTTTTTTAAAGAGAAGATAAAGTCAACAAACAAGGGGACATAAGAACTACGGAGTAATATTTATCTGGGAAAATTAAAAAGTGAGTCTTTGCGAAATTCAACAGACAAAGAGAGAATCTACATACTATTGATCTTAAGTCAACAAAACAGAGTTGATAACTTGACCTTTTTAAGGTGAGCAACATAGGAGCTGCGCTACTAGTTGACAGTATCCATTCAACTGTTAAAACATTCAATCAGCTTGTGAAAATCATAGTGCTGTACAAAAATGAAACTACCAAGCCAACATTGTATTAGGGTCACGCGATTCTGTAAGTTGTTCAAACAATCAAGTAAAAAAGTAGCATATGCACAAACTACTTTTTTTACAACATAGCATATGCACAAACTTTGATACTGTGTACATCCAACGACTAGAACTCCATGGATACGTAGGTTTCAGAGTAATCAGGCATCTTGTGTAGTCGTCGGAGGATGCTCTCGGCCGCCTGCTTAGTGTTGTCATCCCCCCTGTGGAAGGCGCTCACCAGCGCCGTGGGCAGCATTCGATCGCCTGTCACCTCCCTCACACATCGGTCGTCGCCATGCTCCAGGAGCTTCTCCACCACGCAGAAGCACTTCTGCCACAGCAAGTTTTGCCGGTGCTGCCTCAGCGCAGCAAGCACGCGCCGAGCAGCGTCTAGCTCGGCAAGCACAGCTACACTCTTCTCGACGTCCACCCGCTCATCGAGGAGAGTGCACACCGCGCCGAGCGCAGCGTCCACCACCCGGATGTTGTCATTCTCGAGGCAGCCCAGGAGGCCCTCCATGGCGCCAGCTTCGAGGAGGCAGAATGTAGTCGCTGGGGAACAGACTCCCCGGTGCACCGGGCAAATGTTGACCTGGTTGTGTGGGCTCTTCTTGTTGTTGCTGTGCGCCTTTGAGTCCTTCAAGAGCTTCAGTATGGTGTTCTTCTTCGACTGCAGCTCATCGGGCAGGGGCTGGGACAGTTTGATGGATAGGTAGCTGAGGTTCTCAAGCCCCACTGCAGCAAGGCGTTGCACCTCGTCGCTCCCGGCTGCTCCATCGAGCAGCTCAGTGAGCACCGAGGCCAGATTGTGGTCCATGGCCGCCTTCAACACTTCTGGGCTGTACAGAGTCGCAGTGAGCCGCACGAGTGTGCCAACAAGACCCTCCATGTATGGCACCACGTGCCTGCTTGATCTAGCAGCGCCGTTCTGCACCTCTTTTATCGCCTTCAGTATGGCTGGCACGGCACCATCCTGCACAAGCGCGACGTTGAACGAGGTGTTCCGGTAAGGTAGTTTCGCGAGGAGCGTCACCAATGCAGCTTGCCGTTCAGTGATGCGCCCGGCATGGCTGCTGATGCTTTTGACCACCTTGCGTGGCTGTCCTTGTGTCTTGCAGAGCCTCTCTACGATGGTGTGTCCAATATGTGGGGACAGGGTGATGAGCAGCCTTGCCGCAGCGAGGCTGAGCACCTCCGTTGGGGAGCTCATGAGCTCGATGATAGAATGGCCGCGGTGGTTCTCCCTGATGACCTCGACCACTGTAGCCAGTGGCTTGGCAAACGCAGTGAACGCTAGCAGGATGCGGATGGTGCTGAGGTTGAGGTCATCCGGCACGAAGCACTTGAGCATGTGAACAAAGTTGTAGATGGAGTACTTCGAAGTGAGGACATGGCCTTCCTTGTTCACCACCGTGGTCTCGGGGTCAATGCCTGACTCAACAATGTTGGCAAGGACAGTGGCAGCATTGGCCATGGAGTTCACCAGCTCATCATCGACCTTTCTGATGAACAGTTCATCAATCATGACAGGGACAGCACCTGTGTCGACAAGCATCTTGCTATTGGGGCGGTGCAAAGAAAGCTGGGCAAGGACATTGAACGCTGCCTTGCGGGCCATGGGATTGCAGCTGTGCGCCATATTGATGAGAATCTTTGAGGTGCTTCTGTTGATGTCAATGGTGAGCTCCTGCTCTTGGACCAGCTCACAGAGGTAGCCAATCATCTCCATCTGCATCTCTTCCGAGCCTGTTTTGTAATCTTCAAGTCAGTTTAAAACATCAATTTACTACAGGAATATGATGCACTAAGGAAATATCTCATTTCAAGCATGCAAAGCAAACTTTCAGATTTTTTAATGATGAAGCGTTAATACAAGACTTAGCATGAGCAGTATTCAAGTAGCTTAAGTTTATAGAACTAGGAGCATACCCCGCGCGTTGCTGCGGGAACTACTGATTTGGAATGATATTAAACTATTTATGCAACTCTTAGGATTACAAAATAATGTTAGTGGATAGCGTGACACACTGATGTGGATAGCTAGTATGTTAGTGGATGATGTGTTGGATATCATAATTACTTGTGCTAGTGAACTTTAATTGAAAGTGTGAGTGGACTGCTGAGGTGGACAACTTGCATGTTGAGAGAAATAAGCTAGTAGGGTTTTTCTATATAAGATATATATATTGCTACTTATAGTTTATACAGTGTCAGAAACTTGGTGGAACCAAACTTGTCAAGATAACTACTATCATACTTGCAAAATATGCTTTCCTAATGGCTAATACTCTGCATCTCACCTTCCACTAGATGACTCTGAAGAGGTTCTAAGTAGCCACTTTCAGCCATGTATTTGATGTTCTTCGGACACTTCTCCAGGTTTTTAAGGACTGCTCCAGCTTTCTCGGCAGCAATTGGATCATCTGAACTATTGATTTTCATTGTAGTGAGGATCAGAATGCTTCCAGGTGTTGATCCAATATTCTCCAACAGTAACTGTGACTTCGAAAGCTCCAGCAAGAAAGAGATGGCCGCATGCCTTTCATCAATAGAATTACTTGACAGTAGTTTTATTGTCCTGGCAATGGCCTTAGTTTTTCCAATGATATCCTGTATGTCATGCAGAAAACTTATATCATAATTGAAGAACAAGACTATGATGCTGAGAAACCAGTATAAACTGTTCTAAATTGAAGATGAAGTCCTTTAGGCAAGAAAATTTCCTACTCACCTTTCCTTCTTCATCTTCAGCTAACAAGCACAGAAGCTTGAGAGCATCAAATTGAATCTGTCCATTGTGGTTATCCAACAACCGTGCTAAGAACTTGGTGACCCCGATCTTGTGCATCAGCTTCCTGTTCTTCACCCTCAACTTGGCCAGCAACTTCAGCTCATGTATAGCTTCAAGCACCATTGTGTCTGCAGTTGACAGAGAAAGGGCAGTGCGAGCAATCCTGACACGCATGGCCTCATTCCTCATTGTCCATTCTTCAATTACACTCTTCAGGGAAGCATTGTTCACCATTGTCTTACTTTGCATTGTCATTTTTGTGACAGGGCAATAGACAGGTTCAGAACTGTCTGCAAACCTCTCAATATACTCCTCTATGGCTGTCCTGTCACATGTCACACCACTCCCAATTATCACAGGATCAGTCATTATCTCATTTGTCAATGGACAGATGAATGCATCATACAATGGCTCAACGTATTCTGCAACCTCTGGGAGAGTGTTGAACATCTGGCCACCAAAATCATGTGATTCATGGTACATTCCCTGCAGAAAGTCCACCAGCCTCGGAGTATCATTATCTCGGAGAGACCTTCTCTTAGGCCTGTTGCCCGTTACATTTATGGGTATATCAGCCTCACAGTAATCCATCATTGACTGTGATTTGATAAGAACATCCATGTAAGCATTACTGCCAAATGGTGAAGCTGGTATCCTGCAAAGATCATCATATATATTCTGCAAGCCATTCTCCAGGTCTTGTGCTATGCTTTGTATTTCATCAGTCGTGAGTTGCAATTGTCTGCCTTTGCACATAGCAGAAAGATCTTTAGCAAGATTGACACTGGCAAAAAGAGATTCTATCGTCTGTGTCACATCAGTCTGGGTCCTGCGAGCTGTTTGACGCTCCATTGTTGCCATGACTGATTCCATGGAGTTCCCTTGGCTGATATTGGTGGTAGCTACTGACAAGATGACTGCATCCACACAGAAGCAGCAAAACTTGAAAGAGAGAAATGTAAATGTTTTTCAAACAAGCATTGCCAGTGAAATCAAATCATCATAAAAGAGAGAAAAAAAATAATCATAAGGAAATGAAATAGAAGATAAGCTTTAAAATTGGTGTGCAAACCTATGCAGATAACAGCATTATCATACTTGTGCTTATTTGTACCAAAATTATTAAACTAAGAACCATGAAAATCAAACAACCATTAAGCTGAAACAAAAATAGAAGTCTTTCTTCTTGAACAAAGTTTACCACCTTATTCCTTAGAACAACTTGCTGCAGTGTTCTTCTACAAAGCCTAACCCTCTAAATAAAGCAATAAAGATAATTATAAAACAAAAAGGTACCTGTATGGTTCTTGCGAAGACCTCAAAGATCTGAACTCTACAGAGGTACCACGTCAGAAGAGTTATAGGAGGAGTATTGATCCAGCAAATAACCTGGCCTTGGTTCCCTGCGTGCATAAGCACATTCTCCGACGGATGAAAGCAAATAGAGCAGACCAAGCAAGATAAGTTCAATATATAGTCTCTTCTATTTGGGTATTTGTAAAACCCTTCCAACTTCCAACTTCCAACTAATTATCACCAAATAGACCTGATGTGTTGACTTTCTGTTCCATCAGACTGATATCCACATCAGCAGCAGAAGCATGACATGTAAGTCGCAGTCTTGATGACAGACTGGCATTCTTCCAGAAAACTTAGCTTAATAAGCCTTTAGGAACTTCAGACTATGAAATAAGAAAAATACAAATCAGTTGCAGGAAAAAAGTTAGGCGACAGGCAGATTGGTAAGCTGCCCCAAAAAACACAATGATGCTGATATCAAGGAAGTTGCCGAAAGCTGCATGCCTCAATAGATAAAAAGAGATGGGGAAGGGGCATGATATCACTTCTTAGGTCATAATCGAAGTTCCTAGAGGGAGCAAACTACTTTGAACACCTGCTGGGTACTGAACTGTATGCATGCTTAAGAAACAGTAACCATAAGTAGTTAAGCATAGACAGCTCACCATAAATCTGCTAGTTTTTAAGTGTATTAATCTACTCAAATTTTAGCATAAGGACTGTATGGTTCAGCAACCTTTGTCCTTTAATAGCTAGAGCATTTCTTAATTTTTACCTTGGCCTGAGACCTTGTAGCTGAACACAGGCTCACAAGCTACTTCATTGCATAGATTGGTTTGTCAAACAAAAAGACAACAGGGGATGGTATTTCTGAATATTATTTTTGAGAAAATGGTTTGTACCAAACCATGACGGCTAGTGACTGTCCAGGTTTTATAAATATTCCCAAAGAGTGGTTATGATTGGATAGCACAAGCAAGACTATGAGCATCAAAATCATAAAATAGAGTAAGACAAGGGAACCAAGACATCTTGTATGTTGATTGTTGAACAACCATATGACTAGGACGAGTATGGTATGACAAAAATGCTGATGCTTCAAGTTTGGCATATCAGCGGAGCACTGACCGTTTGTACACATCTAATAATCTAACCTAGTCCAGATTCAAGGCATGGACTAAACCTTGGGTCAAAGTTTCGCTGAACCAAAAGAAATTGAGCCATGACGTGCTGCTATGTGAGACAACTACCACTCTACCAGGCACCGAAAATACCTGGACCAGTGACGCTGTCCTTCGACGGTCGCCGCTGCTGTGACCCGTCACCGTGTGCGGGGTCCTGCGACAGCGGCGGCGGCGGGGAGGTCGCACCGAGAGGCGCTGAGAGTGTTCTAGGGCGAGTGAAGACTGGAAATTAAGTAGATTCAAGGAGGGGTACCGGCGTCTGGCGAGGGAGGCGCACCCGGACATCGCCGGCGGCGGCGGCGAGCTCATCCTGCTTCGTCCTCTGCCCAGGCGAATGGGGACGGATTCTGCGATCCATCTTGGGGCAGCCGTGGACCGTGAGATCCGACCTGAACGGACCAGATTCAGCAACGCGGGAAGTGCGGATGCCTAGAGAGGATCGTGTTGGACCCAATTACGAGTACGTTCAGTGCAAAACATTACTTAGGCCCATTGAGCAATTCGGCCCATCGCGAGTTACAAATCACGGCCACTTGTAGACGCACTACTCGACACTCTTAGCCCATCGCAGCCCACTTCTAGTCAGCTAAGCTTACCAAAGGCATCAGCGCGCCACGCCGCCATGCTCGAGCTCGGCTGGCAAGCTCCAGCTGGGATGCATGGCCATGATTCCAATCTTGCTAAATGCGGAGGCACTCTAATTATAAGACGCCTCGTCTTCTCCGATCAAAAGCTTCTCCACACTCCACTCCCCGATTCTTCCTCGCTGCGCTCCATCGAAAGTCACAACGGAGGAGCTCTGCAGTCCATACATGCGTGAGGACACTCGCATTTCTGTGCACCAAGGGACCGGCGGCAACTGGAAGCTGGAATTCCGTCCGCGCAGGCATCACCGTCCCACGAACGATCAGCCGGGCTTCGGCGGCGCCTTGGCGAGGATGGTGATGCCGATCTCGAGCGGCAGTGACCACCACCACCACCACGGCGCCGCGGCCGGCGGCGGCGAGGACGCGGAGCCCCTGCTCCCCGAGAAGCAGCGCGGCGGCGGCGGCGGGGCGGACAATGCCGCCGGCGACGACTTCCACGGCGCGTCCTTCTCCGGCGCGGTGTTCAACCTCTCCACCACCATCGTCGGCGCGGGCATCATGGCGCTCCCGGCCACCATGAAGGTGCTCGGCCTCGTCCCGGGCCTCGTCCTCATCGTGCTCTCCGCGCTGCTCACGGACGCCTCCATCGAGCTCCTCGTGCGGTTCAACCGCGCCGCGGGAGTCAGGACCTACGCCAAGACCATGGGCGACGCCTTCGGGGTGCTCGGCAGGGGGTTGCTCCAGTTGTGCGTCATCGTCAACAACCTCGGCATCTTGGTCGTCTACATGATCATCATTGGTAAGGCGGCGGCAGGATCGTCGTTTGATCAATAATCTTTTTTATGAATCTGTTAACGACGACAACTCGGATCTTGTCTACACAATGCAAGGTGACGTGCTCTCTGGAACCTCCTCCAGCGGCGTGCACAATCACGGTGTGTTTGAAGGATGGTTCGGCGCAAACCGGTGGAACGGACGCTTCGCGATCCTCACCATCGCAACTCTCGGTGTGCTCACTCCCCTGGCATGTGTCAAACGCGTCGGTAAGCAAAACAACTGTCATGTCTGAACATTTTGGTTGTTTGTCGTTGTCAGTCACTGCGTCTCACCATATAGTTTTTTTCCTTCCTTTCTCTTACTTCGTGACCCATTTCAGATTCATTGAGATACACGTCTGCTCTGTCGGTCGCTCTGGCCGTTGTCTTCGTTGTGATCACTGCTGGAATCGCTATGTTCAAGCTGTCCAGAGGACAGATTCCGATGCCTCGACTGTTCCCCGGTGCCCATGAGTGGCCGTCCTTCTGGAAGCTCTTCACAGCGGCTCCCGTTCTTGTCACCGCTTACATTTGCCACTACAACGGTATATATGATCTACATCTACTGTATAAATATGTGTTGCTTAACTAATTCGAGTATGCATTATTGTTGCTCAGTTTCGGTTTGTTGATGGTTACCTATATATCTAAGGACAGCTTACTACTGACTAACAACTTTGCAGTTCTCCCAATTTGCAAGGAGCTCAAGGATTCCACGCAGATCAGGCCTATAGTGCGCACGTCGTTGTTGCTGTGCTCGGCCGCGCGTGTACATCACCACCAGCTTCTTCGGATTCCTCCTCTTCGGCGACTCCACGCTCGACGACGTCCTCGCCAACTTCGACTCCAACCTCGGCATCCCCTACAGCTCAGTCTTCAACGACGCCGTCAGGGTCAGCTACGTGCTCCACCTCATGCTCGTCTTCCCCATCGTGTTCCAGGCGCTGCGGCTCAACATGGATGGGCTCCTCTTCCCCTCGGCGCGGCCGCTGCCCTGTGACAACCGAAGGTTTGGCGGGTTGACGGCGGCGCTTCTTGTGGTGACATTCCTCGCCGCAAACTTCATCCCAAATATCTGGGACGCCTTCCAGTTCACCGGTGCCACCTCTTCCGTCTGCGTTGCCTACATTTTCCCGGCTGCGATCACGCTAAGGTGACTCTGATATATATAGCACAAATTTCCCCATGCAACATGACTTTGAATGTGATTTTGTGGCTAGCTATACTCTTCTCATGTCGTTTGTCCCGGTCTACCAGAGATCGTCATGGCATAGCAAGGAAGAGAGACAAGTCCCTGGCACCATTCATGATTGTTCTTGATCTTAAATGGCAGTGTGGTAGCCAAGGCTATGTCACGCGCACGTATCCAAAAATTAGTCAGCGCTGATAGTACGGACCGCAGGGCGTCTGATCTTCCCATGGTTGTGTTATCACGTAGTGCTCTCTCTCACTCTATGTTCTAAATTCTAAGATATTTTAGTTTTTTTAATATATATGATTTTACTGTACATCTAGAGATACCCTGTATCGAGATACATAATAAAAGCATAACAACTTTTTGTTGGAGGACACCACAAAAAAGTAATTTTGGTCACAACATGACTCTTTGCCCAATCTCATTACAAATTTAAGGTTTATTGCAAGCAGACACCATGCTGAATATTTTAGTTGTGGTTAATCTAAAGGTCACTCGAGTGACCCGATGAAATCGGTCACTCGATTTTCCTCCTGCTGCCTTCTCCTCCAACTCCGGCAAGCATCCCCTTCTTCTCCAATTCTTGTGGGGTATAGATTGCTCAGACGGCCGGGGGGGACGAAGGGAGGCCAGGCAGTGGGGATGCAGGCGGGTGGCTTAGGGTGGCCCTGGCGGCGGGGGATGGCGGCCGGGCCAGGCTAGGGCGGGGGAGTCTCGCCAGAGATGGGAGGGGAGGAAGAGGGCTGCAGCCGCGGGCGCTAGGGAGCGAGAGGTTGAAGATGAACAGGGCAAAATCGAGTGATGCGCGGTGACGGGGTCACTCGAGTGCTGGGTAGACAGACCCTTTATTTGTTTCTCATGCTTGGGGGAGAGAAGGTGGGGGAAATGACTTCGTTTCCCTCATCTTTAACCTTCGACCATTCGCTTATTTTGTTGTAACACATCATCGCAGTCTTTTCTTCTCCGCAACGCCCATAACCGCGACGCCGGGCATCTCCACCACATATCTCAACACATTGTGACACATTTTCTTCTCTTAAGCACTTGTGATGGTTAGAGCACTTGAAGAAGTGTCTCAGCACTCCTATAACTTCAGCACACTAGTTGTTGGCCCTGCAGACTTTTCTACGTACCATCGGATGGTCCGATGTGTGGTCATCCGACCAATGACCGAGTTCTAAGTCTCACAATGGCTATGTTGCGTGCTTGAGCAGCCTATGGTCCAGTGCTTACCATTGGACTAGTCTAATACCCCAATCCCTCTCTGGAACCTTTCTGGATGCCAACGACAAGATATCGTTGATCTGATGCTCCTGTGTTGCCTTGATCCAATACATGTTGTGTGATTGTGAACAGTAGCAGCATATAGTCCAATGCCCAGCCCCCTTATGGCCCGTTGCTTGGTCCATTGTCCTTTGATGTCTCTGCTAAGGCTTAGTGGTGCATGGTCCAATGCCCATAGCGTCAGGCCCAATGCCTGTTTGATGCCCTTTTGACCTCTTTTTTAATTTTGTTTCTTCATGATCTTTGTGTGTTCCATCTTCTGCCTTGTGAGTCTTTAACTCTGCTGCTAATGTCTTGCTTGAGGTGTTGATCATCTGGATCACACTATTCCCTAATTCCAAGTTCACTTTTGCACCCTTTGATCTATATCCAATACAATAGCAATTTTTGTTAGTCCAAATGGTCACGTTAATTATCAAACACTAAAATCCAAATCAAGTGGCCTATAGGGTCCATTTTATTTAAAATAACATTAGACAATAACATATATATATATATATTGCACAAGTTTAGAAAAGTCAAAATGACTTGTATTTTGGAATGTAGGGAGTAGGATTTTTACTTCCTTTTAGTAGATTAAATTGTAACTTATTGAGTTGAAATCTTACAAAATTGTACATCCTCTGAATGATGAAAGGATGAGATAAGATGACATCTAGATCGGACAGAGATTATAGAGGGAGATTCTTCCTCCAAAAATCAATCTTTTATAGTGTGATGATATGATAGTTGGATAAACTTAAGATGCTTTAACTTGATATTGTGCTAGAATTGCTATTTGTTCTGGATAGAGGAAGTAAACCACACAATGAGGTCGTGATAGTTTATTATGTCTACTTGAAGGAAGATGACCCAATGCATGGCACATACTCTTTCCGTTCTAAAAATTATAAGACATTTTGATTTTTTAATTTATTATTTTTACTATGTATCTAGATATAATATAAATACATAACAAAAGTTATGTATCTAAAAAAATTAAAAGATCTTATAATTTGAAACAAATACAAAAACATTTTTGCTTTTAGTAGATTTTGAATGTGCATCACAATGAGCAACCAAAGTAAATTATTTATTTATTTTATTATTCATATAATGTTTGGGATGTAAATGGACTGGAGAGGTGCCCATGAAGAACTTGGACATGAGCTTCTCACATGGGAAAAAGGCTGGAACATAGTGGTGTAGTGGGCTGCCCAAAGTAGCCCCAATAAAACAACACAGCACAAGCAGGGGAACAGTTGGGAGGCCCTGAGTCCCGCTTTCTCTGTTTTATGGACATGTGAACCTTCTTGAACTTGATCTCCTCCACTTTCAAATCTGTCATCCACACTGGCAGAGTTTCTGTCAAGGTTATTTGTCCGTCCACACTGTAACTCTATCCATGCTGGAAATACACCCGTTTGTGCTTTCCCTCTCAGATCTTCAGCTCTCTCAAAGCTTCGTCTCTTTATCCACTATAAATATTAGGAAGGAAGTTGTAGACATCACACTCACACTTACTTGCATCCAACGACTTGGAGTCAAGACCTTCTTCATATTGCATCGCCAAGTGATCTTATCCATTCTAGTCCATCAGCATACACAGAGAAAATGGAAATAAAGAAAGTTCATTGGTGCCCTCCTCTTGATGGCGTAATTAAGGTCAATTTTGATGCAACTTGTAAAATTAAAACTTATCAAAGTGCCTTGGGAGTGGTTTAACGTAATGCATATTCATAGCAACCAAATCTAAACAATATGAGTTGATATCTAATGTTATTACTACTGAAGAGCCTATTCACAGATTATCAGATCCATTTTCCATCTCTAATCCCAAGTAAGAGGCGTATAAAAGTTATAGATGTAGATCATGTTTCCCTTCCCAATACTCAAGAACAACGCAGAAGAGCACACGAGAGATGGGTATACGAGGGGAGTCGGCTTTGTATTCATCTTTCACGTATACATCTAGTCCCTTTATATAGATGACTTAAGGGCATATATGGTATGATCCCATCAGAGTATATATGATATAAGCCCATTTATCCTTTAATTGATGGATTCTTAACACTCATGCTTCATTGAATAGCATGACAAATACATGCCTCATTAAAACTCTAAAAACCTAATGGAAAAATATAGAGAAAGAGTACATTGTTGTCAGTTAATACATTTGCATATTGTTACCTCTTTCAAAACCTTACATGAGAAACTTTAGGAAAATTCATTAAGAAAAAAAGAGTACAACCTATATATATGGATTACGTCATCTTGAGCTCTGGGAAGTTCTCCCTTGAACCTTACAATGTTGTCCCGCTATGCCAAAAACACTTTCTACAGGAAGCATATAAACATAGCGACTTAACTAACATGTTTCATACATTGCAAGGATCATTTCATAATCTTAACCCAATGCTATTTCTAGAACCCGTGAACTAAAAATATAATGTCTATATAAAAAATAAACCTACTTTCATAAATGGTCATGATAGAGCCTTTAGACGTTAGAAGGTCGCCCTTAGAATAATACCTTCTAGGTGATCTTGTTTACGACTTGCAAAGTATCGAGAATGACGATCAATAACTTGTAAATACTCCCCGTGACGGAAACACATCCGTTGAAGTCATTCATTCCCATGATGTTAACCATTATTTGGAATAAACGTACACATAGATAGTGCAAGTGAGATTATAAAATATCAACAATATTTAGTCTTCATGATATTTGTTTCACAATTCTTTAAGAACATTGAGAATGCAAAATAATACTGATAAGAATTACTATATTCTATCATGCATACATCATATGCATATTTATATAACGCAAAGTTGCAATGACACATCTTTGAGATGTGACAAACAATCATTATTCTTTATACCATTATGATTTTCTCTATTCATAATAGCCATGATTCCTTTTGGATCTAACTATAGATTCTTCGTGAATCTTTAATACATAGTGACATCATAAATCTGCAAAACTAGCATAACAGGGAATATTGCTAGTAGCATCAAATATATCATATCGCTTTTCAGAGGATATTTCAACTCCAAATCTTCAAATTGTGGATGCATTATATTTCACAAGTATACACCTGTAGTAAAGGATTTTGAAATGTGAATGTGCTTATATGATATACTTTTGTTCCTTCCATTTCTTCTTTTCATTCTTATCTCTCGGGTCTTTATTTTTGTGCATTCACTTATTTTCAAATCCTTATAATAATAAATTCCTTATAATAAATTCACTTATTTTTGTGCATTCAGACCATAACCATATATTCCTTTAAGAAAAATCCTTCAGAGAGTTGTTATATTTATGCAGGAATCATTTCTCTAAAAGAGAATATTGCCATGAGACTTCGATGTTGATCTTCATGGATTTTCAAATCCCATAACTACATATTTTGATGCACACAAAACTTCCAAATTTCTAATAATAATAAATAAAGGATGCATTAAAATACATAAAAATCGACAGCACCTCTAATGCTAGATACATATAGAAACCATATAGTTACTTGAAGGGACGTCAAAACCACGGCACTGTGCTGGCATAGAGCGAACTCTAACCAGTGGACCTGGTAATCTGACCAGCATCAACGTCCACATGGTGTACAACAAGTCTAGATTATTTGGCGGAATATTCGGCGAAGTAGACGGCGACCGGCGGCAGAGCCGCGGCCTGACGGCGTCGAGGAGGCGGTGGCGCCAGGTGGCGGCAGAGACGCGGCGCCCGGCGGCTAGGGTTTGGGGGAGGAGCAGGAGAGCCGAAAGCCGGAGAGCTGAGTAAAAGGGATTTCCCCTGTCCTTTGCTTTATCTGAATGGATACAATACCCCTTGTATTTATAGGCCCGAGGATTTCTTAGCCTCTAAGCGATCTAAAATCCTAATCTACACGGACGCGAGACGCACGGCGGCGGCGTGCGTACTGGCCGGCTGCCCCTCCTGGGCTGTCCGTATGGGCCTCGCCCTTTACTTGTTATATGGCGCAATCTGTGTTGGAAGTCCGCATGACGCCAAAAGAATGCCCTATGTGTTATTATTCGGTGCGATTTTCCGGTTAGCACGTAAGAATAATTTTAGTACCTTTAGCACTCGTTAAACCGCGGTGAAAGCGCATTCTCTCTGTAACTCTGTTGGTACAACTGACGCGACCAGTTCAGTATAGCTGTGTGGTGGTGACCTCCGATTAGTGGCTATCATCAGTAATCAGAAATCCAAACCGACGCGGGCCACTCACGTGCCGGCGGCACCCCACGCCATGACGGCGACAACTCACTTGCAAAAGCCCCAAACCCACATGCCCCTCCCCTGAAAAACAGATCCGTGTCCCGTAATCTAACCCCAAAAGCATCAGCGGCCCGGCCATCTCGGCACTTAATAGCCGGAGGAAGCCGGTTATTACTGCCGAGTGCCGACTGGTGTTTATGTTACTCCGGCAGGCAGCAACAAAGCAAGTGCCACCGCTCGCTGTGTTGGATGGATGCGTTGGCCACGTGATGCCAAAACCCCAAGCAGGCCTCGACTCGTTTAGGCCGGGGTCAGATCTGAGTGGCGAGCAGCTGCGACACTATGCTAATCCACCGGGTCCGGGGAGCTGATAAACTAATCGGCGCCGGGAGTTGTTTACTGATCCCTAAACGGATTCCTCAGCTTGCAGAGAGTGGCAGAGGGAATGTTGCGATCAGAGCAGCGCAGCGCAGAGCACGACGCCATCCACTGACCTCCCAATGATTTGATTGATCCCCATCATTTTAAACGTCGATCTGAACCGAAGAATCATCATCTTCCCCATGCATGTTTTGCTACAAGAGGAAACGGCCGCGAAGCTTCCCCCGGGGTTTGTGCCTTGTGCGAGACACATGCGCCTTGTCGTATTTGCCGCCAACGACTTGGAGCCCGTTGCTAAGCTAGGCACAGCCTGATGCCTCACCTACTTAGCCTGACCACTAGCAGGTGTGGTGCGGCCCCTTAATAAGGCGCTTAACTGGTGTAAGCTAACCCATCGCTTCGCCCAGGGTTGACTGGAGTGAGTCGACGACGCACGCGGGCCATGGTTGTTGTTGACGGCGAGACGCCCGTGGTTTGAGTCCAGTTTCACGCGGCCAACGACAGGGAGGTACGCGTGTGCTACAGCAAACTGCAGGTGATGCGGTCATGGGACCGCGCGGTACGTACGTACGTTTGTTGGGTTGGGTTCATGCATGCACCAGCACCGCCGCACCATCCGTGTCACCGTTGATGCCGGACCCGGGCCCGGGCCCATGCAGTAGGCGCGGCACGTGCACCGTGGTACCTCATAACCTACGCGCCATCGCTGACGGCGACAGGCGAATGCACGCATAGTAGGCATCATCAGCAGCTGCGTCGGCCGGGGCACGTCGTACACGCGCTGATCCGCCGTGACGTGACGCGCCCACCGCCATCGCGCCGCGGCGCCTGCGCCGCGCGTCGCGGTCGAACGTGCCGTGTCTCATCCCCTGCCGGCCGGCCAGTTCGATCCGGTCCGTGTCCGTCCCCCGCGTTCGCGGCCATGCGATCGACCGAGAGCTCTCGTGCTCTAGCTATAGCAACATTATTGGCGCGCTGGCGCATCGATCGGCCCCTTTTGGATCGCTCTCCAGGGGCTCCTGGTTGTAAAGGCCGGCCACCACCCTCGCCCGGTGGAGCGCGGCGGCAACGTGGCTGGCCAGCTGGCGGCATCAGCAGGACGGATCGTGCCTCGTGCGTGCGTGATCAGCTACTAGCTAGGCCAGGCCGGCGCATCAGCGCGCGCGGCGGTGCATGTCGCTCTCGGCCAATTGGTGGTATTTGCTAGTCTAGCACGACGCGCGCGGCACACGACCATGCATGATCGAGGCGCGCGATCGACCACGCGTGACGCGCCACCTATAGCTAGCCGGAAAGCGCGGGTGTCTCGCGAGGCGCAGCCTGAGGCAGCAGCCTCGTGCGCGCAACGGATCGGATGGGGAAAGGAAACGGGCGGCCGGGCAGGCAGGCAAGGGAGGCCCACCGGCAAGGCGGTGTACAGCTTCGTCTCCGCACCGGTGGAGCACGTGAGCTAGCCTGGATGGAGGAGCTCTCGATCTCCCTCTCCCTCTCAATTCTCATCATGTCGTCATGTGTTCTCCTACTACGTGAGCGTGAGCAGTGGTATTTTTCATGTTTTTTTACTCCAAGGGAGTCGGATCGGTTGCTTATTATGCTATCGTTTGTGCCGCAATTAGCGGTGGTAACGTCGGCTGTCAACGAACACGCGCTAGCCGTTAATTCATCCAGGCCAGACATGCTACTAGGCCTCGTTTAGACACTAATTTTCAAATACAGTTAAAAAGAAATTCAAACTTTTCACCATCTAAACGAGGCCCTAGCGTTACTATGCCAACAAGCAGCCCCGCGTGCTGGACACGCTAAAAGCCTTCACATAATCACATCTGATGACCTGTTTGCTGCTATGTCGTTTGTACCAGTACAAAATGTCGAAGCTACTCCAAATATCATAGGATAAAAACACTCAAGACACAATCAGACAGACTGACAGACACGCAGGCTTACCTCTCCTCTCTCTCGGCCATCTTCGATCTCATCCCCCCTGGCCTGCTGCCTGCTGGCTCCCTCCACTCCACCTGACTATAATAAGCTCAGCGGAGCGGAGTCGACAGCCGAATTCGCCACACATTCCGTCGGGCGTCGGTAGTTCCCAGCAGGCAGCAAGATCCAGGCACCATCTTTCTGCTGCAGCGGCAGGCTTGGCAGGCAGGCGTCAGAGATCTCTCGGTTCCCGTGCCCGCGCGCGTGCCAAAATGCAGCTCTTCCAAGGTATGGACTAGCTAGAATGCATGGATGTCGTCAGAGCTAGCTTAGAATCTTCGCCGTGTTCGTTTCTTCTTCTTGCTCTCGCCGCTAAGCTGGCCTAGCTCTCTCTACCTTCACGGCTCTCTCTTTCGCTGAATTTGACGTGCTCGTGATCCGCAGGAGAGAAGCCGGCTCACGATTTCCTGTCGCTCCACACCGGAGGAGGCTCGTCGTCGCTGGTGCAGCATTCCACCCAAGGTACGCAAGCATCTCGCTCGGTTCATAAATCATAATTCACGTCGACTTACTACGTAAAAATAACCTAAGCCGTGTCACTGCAGCTGCAGGGTACGAATTGGGGGTGCACAATTCGCTAAAGCCTCTGAAGCTGGGCAAGCGGCGCCGCGGCGGCGGCGACGGAGCTATCGGCATGTCGCCGTCGTCGGGGTTGGAGGTGGACTCGGAGGAGCACGTCTTACCGGGCGGCGTCGGGACGTTCAGCATCAGGCAGGTGGCATCCGCGACTCAGACCAGCCATGCCGTTGTCAGGGGTACCTTTCCTCCTGCCGTTCATGCTTCCAGAACGGAGGGCCCGCCGCCGCACGGAGCAGAATCGGGAGCCAGGACGGCTCACAGCGGTCCGGCCACAATGTGGCAAGATTCTGGCATGGACCAAAGATCCAGAGGTAAAATTGCTAGTATATATGAGTATACTCCGTGTGGTGCTGTTTTGTTCTCATGGATTTCAGAATTCTGACCTTTTATCACACTGCCCTGCATGTTCAGGTGCGAGAGGAGGGGACGGGAGAAGCAGAAGCAGCGGCAGCAGCGCTGATCAGGGGCCCAGCACGCCGAGATCCAAACATTCCGCTACCGAGCAGCGGAGAAGGACAAAGATAAATGACAGGCAAGCTCGCTGAGGTCGAATTTTCCTTTTTTTTTTTTGAATTGCATTGAGCAGATCAGAAAGTAAAAATAGATTTACACAGAATTTAGTGAAACTGAGTGTGGCATGTACACTTGTCATCAACACACAAATCTTGAATTCTATTTCTGTTGCCCAACAGCTGATACATGAGATGCGTTAGTGGAAATGTTTTTTTTTTTGGTGGAAATGTATTTTAAGAAGTATATATGTGTGTATGCTCTGGTTTAGGCTCGAAATACTTCGGGAACTCCTGCCACACGGTGATCAGAAGAGGGACAAAGCATCTTTCCTTCTTGAGGTAATAGATCGCCAACCTTCCCATGACAGTCGGCCGGTAACCAGAAATCTCATGCACTTAACATTGAAATGCCTACTATTGGTCCCAGTTTTGGGTGAAATATCCTCATTGTTGCTTGCTCAATTCTATGCAAACAAATAGTAGGAACTAGGATCGAAAATAAAAGGATTTGTAAGTAACACAATCTCAGCAACTGGGGAGACCGGAATCCTGATCAGCACGTTAGAGCAAGTATTTTAACATGTGCACCATTTTGCTCGCAGGTTATTGAATACATAAGGTTCTTGCAAGAGAAGGTCCAAAAGTACGAGTCAGGCCACCCACAAAAGAATCACGAGGATGACTCCATGCCATGGGTATAGCCACGTTACCACGTTCATCATAGTACTGCACAATAATCATGCATAGCTTTTACTAAAACGCAAAAAAGGCTGCATTTGGATTTTAGCTCACTTGTCCACTCTCTCTCCTTGCCAGGCAAAAGTTTACTACAGATCATGTTGGAAAAACACAGAGGTAATTCTACACACACACACACCCACCCCTCAAAACGAAAAAGAAACATCACATGGAAGTATGGAACCCATGATATATCAATGATAGAATATTTCTTTGTTCTTTTTCATGGTCTCGCAGAATATCAATCAAGCAGGATTAGCAGCTTCCACGCAAGATGTGAACAAAGAACAGTATGGTTCCAAGCAAACTACAGTGGCATCGTCTGCTCTCTTTGACACACAAAGTGCTAGAGAAACTAGTGCAAACGACATTTCCTCCCAAAAGGCAACAAGCACAGCACAAAGCAGGGCAGGCAAGTTACCAGTTTCCCCACTTTCATTGCATTACCACCTTTCACTTGCTACAGCTCATGGCAAGAACTTGATTCACTAAGCCTAATAGCTTTAGAATGCAGACAACAACATACCTAGCAAACAGACACCATGGTTGAGCATGTCAACCTCTGATTCAGACAACAGAACACTGAGCAAGAACGAGAAACAAGCTTTCCATGCGGATACTCAAAGTCTTTCTGATGCTTACTCTCAAGGGTTTGTTCCTAAACTACCATTGCTTACCAATGATAATTTTGCTATATCTGTAACTAACAGAAGAAAACATTATTTACAACAGGCTACTAAATAGATTGACGCAAGCACTAAAAAGGTCGGGAGTACACCCATCTCAAGCTAGTATATCTGTGGAGATCAGTATGGACAGAAGAGCAACAGAACCTAACAATATACATCACGATCTGAAGGTAATAACTAATAACAGCACATGAAAGTATACCAGCGAGTTAATGTTTACAAAGTTGCTAGATTTATGTCGAAGTTTATCCATGCAACCAGTCATGTCTTTACCACTTTCTTTTACCCTCACTTTACAGGATAATGAATGTGAAGATACTATCCATGTCACCAAGAAGCTTCGGTGTGAAAGAAGCTCGCTATCTACCTCAAACTGAAATTCAAACAATGGCGACAACAGACCAGGAATTCGCCGATCAAATTCACAATTGATGCAATTCTTTTATTTATATTGCAAACACGATTAGGTTACTGACCTAAGCTTCCATTCGGATACAAAGGAAGCTGATTGGCAGAGGGGGTAGTCAGAAAGCTCCAGGGTTCAGAGTTTCAGACATTCGTCCTCATTTGTAAATGCAATTCAGATTGTAAACAGTGTACATGTATTGGTCTTCTCAAAATTTGTCAGTTCAACAAATATGGTAGTACACTAGGTTGCAACATCATTGTATCAACCTTCCACAGTTCATCCATTCAATTGATAACTAGACCTATATAAACAGCAACACAATTGTAAACTATACTAAGCTTGTGATTTTGCTGCAAGCACCAACGAGCCATTGCGATGTTTCTGCAAATCATCAGATCCCCTTTCCCTTTCCATCAGCATGATTCAAAGGAAAGGAAAGGAATTGCAGTCACATCACCTGGCGCTCGGCTGCATCTGCGACAATGGGCAGCCGTGGCGTCTTGCCGAGCAGGCAGGCGCCCCCGCCGTAGACCAAGGAGACGAGCAGGAAGAGGAAGACGGTGCTCTCCAGGCTCTCGAAGATCTCGAACCCAACCCCACCGGAGGGCGCGAACGACTGCGCGAGCAGGTCGGGGAAGATGAGCAGGACGTCGAGCACGACGGCCTGCATGGCGTTGAAGCGGACGAAGCGGGAGAAGGCCTGCTGGTTGCGCACGACGGCGAAGTAGAGCGTGAGGAAGAGGAGGAAGGGCGTGAGCGGCGACGAGTGGAAGAGCCGCGCCGCGGGGGCCAGCGGGCGGAGCAGCGCGCCGAAGAAGGGGAACTGCGCGAGGAGGAAGCGCCCGTGGTGCGCGCCGTCGAGGAACGGGTAGAGGTAGGCCACCGCGGCCACGAGGCGGTCCGGCGCCTCCACGGCCCCGCTGTTGTCGTTATTGTTGGAGGCGAGCGGCGCCGCGGCGAGGAGGAGCCGACGAGGGGGCGCGTCGGTGGGGGCGGCGAGGAGGACTCGCCGGTGTGGGGTACTGAGGAGGCGGGATGTGCCGTCGCGGTGGAGGTGGAGGTGGAGGTGGAGGTGGCGCGGCGGCGAGAGGAGGAGAAGCGAAACGGCGGATGCCATGTGATCCTCTCTCTGCTCGGCGCGGTCGGGGAGTGGAGGTGTGGGGTGCGGCGAGGGGCGGCCAAGGCGAGGCGTTTGGGTGAGGGTAGTGGCGCCGCGCGGCTGCGGCTGCTGCCTCCTCCGAGCGGGTGGGAGGGCAGATTTTTGTGGAGCTCCGGGGGATGTGGCAGAGTGCGAGACGAGGGGATTGGTTGGTGGTGCCGGCCTGCCTGTTCCTGCCTTCCTGGCGCAGTGCGGCCATGCTGCTGCGGCGTCGTGGGGAAGGAAGGACGCGCGGGGAGTGTCACGTGGGCCGCCTTGCAGGCCGGCCCAAGCGCTCGCGTCTTGCAGCGTGGCCCGCTGTCTGCGGATCGAGATGGATTACGCTCTAACCTACGTATGGGCCTTTCTGTGCGACGAAGGTCCAGGAAGTGTCGTTTCCTACCTTTCCATTACGGGACCGAATCGTTGTGTTAGGCTCAATCTCCCACGGGTGGAGATTACTAATGGGCCAGGAGGGAGGCCGAGCCGACCAACAGTGTTTGGGTAAATACGATTTGGTAAATTGGTACACTGCCAATGTTGTTTCAAATATTTTCTAGTTTACGTTGGTAAAGTTTGCGTACATGTGTTTATAGGATTAAGTGTGGGTGCGTGTTGTGAGTGTTTACGTTATACCGTGTAACTTTTAAAAAAAGTTATAGAAACGGGCTCTTGAAGTATCTTTAATAGTTTTTTTAAAAAAAACAATAGGTAAATCATTGAGTTTTCCAAGTGTCTACAAAAAGGTTAGGATCACACTTGTTGGGTTCCTCTAATATTTTTAAAATATCACTACTAAAATATAAAGAGAATGGGACTACTAAAATATCACTACAAAAAATCTATATCATAACTTTTAGTTGTAAAAAGTCATAACTTTTACAAGGAAGTTGGTTGAAGATGAAATTTATATCAAAATTATGGAGTTTAATAGGATCTGCAACTTTATTTTTAATAGATTTGTAATTATAATTGTTTGGAGCACCAAAGATTCTTTTAAATTCTCATTTTAAAAATAAAAGTTCGAGTTTCTTTTACAACATTGGATGTTAACATGGTTTACACAAAAGTTTTTGCAGTTACTAATTTGATTTATAACTTTATAGTTGATCATTTTTTATAGAGTCATTTAGAGTTTTGGTATTTAATTTATTTTCTTAAATTCTGGTATTCAAAATTTTGAATTCTCAAACAATTTTAGACGTTAACATGATTTACAAAGTTGTTTGAAAATTCTAATGTTGAATATCAAAATCAGTATAATGAATATTTAGGACTGTAAATGATAAAAGAAATTTCAACTATAAAATTACAGATCTCATTAATAATTACAGGGTATCTATAGACCAATATCAACATCTAAGGCCATTTGACTTAAATTAACTTTTTGTACTTAAAATAATTTATATAAAAAACTTTCAACTACGTACAAATTATAGATCCATCAAGCTCTATATGTTTTGATACAAAAGTCGTCTTCAAGCTTTATCGTACCACTGTCCACTAACACAAGTCATACTGACCCAGCTACTAGGAGTGCACTATACTCGTCGCTCTTGGGTTGCGTCAAGCTTAATCCTACCACCTCAATCGTCACTGAAAACAAGAACACGAACTCGCAAGCTTCAATGCATCTAGGGATCGGAGGAGAATTGATGACCACAGCGCGCTACGGCGATCGTACGGGATAGTGGGATACGCATCGCCTGAAGTGCAGCGCGCTGAAGACCATTTTGCGAGTGCATCCGAGAAATCCAGAGCAACGTTTTCTTTCTAGATTCATTGGCATTAGCATAGCCGCATATATCGAGTAGAAAGTGGTTCCAGCCACGCTGCATCGGATCGGGCGAAACGGGGACTATATTGTTGTATATTGTTTCTTGTTTGAGAACTGAGAAGGCTTGTTTAATCTTAGCAACCCCAGGTCGGATCTCACGAGCGACGAGGACGCCTGGATATTCACCACTGCTGACGGTGTCCTGCGATAAGACAATGGCGCGGCGTAGCACGTCCAGTTAACCGCTCCCGCGCCCCGAGAAACTGATCGCGCATCAAGGACAATCGTATTCTAATCATCACTGAAAGCAAGACGCGCCTTCAGCGAGCGGATCCTACTCGAAGAGCGTAAAAATTTTAACTTTACTGATAGTTCTTTAGGACTGGAGGAGGAAAGTTGACAGATTTACGTATCGAGATGTTGGCACATATTTTTTTTTTCTGAAACAATAGCAATTTCCTTCGTTACAATGATGACTTTTGGGACTTGCTGCACCATCTATACTAGTGTCTCGTACATGAGCATCAGCTCTGCTTTTGCTGGTTTAATCCACGGACCAACAAATTGCGCCTCCATTCAAGCGTTGCGTATCACCTAGAATGTACCAACTACATTCAAGTCAAATATCCACCTTTCTTGTTTCATTCAGAACCTGTTCACAGGCATTCATTTGGCAGGTTCAGAAGATATGATGGATCATCTTAGGTTTTTTTTTTTTGATAGGGTACAATTTGGACGCACACAACCCACACACTCCACACTCACACCACACGTACACACACGCATGCGCGTCCGAACACACGCTAAGAAGAGATTGGGAGCCGTCGCCGTCTCCATTGCGCGGGAAATGCGCAGTACCACCGAACGCGCACGCGTGCGTGTACCCTGAAAATATTAGGAACCTACTGTTCCTGGGTGGGAAATCACGCACTCGAACCGTGACCGGCAGCCTCCACAACCGGAGGACTTGCCGTCCGAGCTACTGCTCGGTCCCTGGATCATCTTAGGTTCAGCCATGCCGAGTTGCAAAAAGAATGGCACACAAGATCACAATGTTTGTAACATATTGGGACCTTGCAAGCATTCTTGAGGGTTGGCATAGAAGTAGTCCTCTTCCTTGGGCCTGTCAGGGATCGCTGCCCTGGTGGTTGCTGATCCCATTCGGTTGGAATGGACAGCCTTGATCAATGAAGCGAACTCATGCCACCGCAAAGATCCACTGGTATACTGATCTACCAGCTCAACTATAACTTTTCTATCCAGCAGGATTGTTTTCTTGAAGCCCATGTACCTGTACCAACAATAGCACTCGGCATGTTATGGTTTTTCTACAGGTGAATAATTCCGATGCAGGAATTACTCGAAGAAAAACATTGTACAAATCTTCAGCATAAATCTTTAGGAATGACTGACATGATAAACTCTAATATGCTGTAAGAAAACATTAAGTTGAGATAATAGATACCTCCGGTGCCCTTCGACAACTTTAGCCATGTTGCCATCATATGTGGGAACAAATATATCACTTTCCAGTGATACCAAGTAATCCAGTGCAGCCATTTGCGATGAATGGTTCTGAAAGAACATGAGATCAGAAGGTTCCAGAAGTGTCTCCTTTCTCACCTACGCATCATTGTTGGAAAAAATCCATCAGTGAAAACAGGAAGAGCCACACTGATCGATGACAACACAATACAGCAGTGGTGTAACAAATGAATTTAGTCGTTTGGTCCATACCACGTTAGGGTAAGCGGAGGTAAGAGAAGCCATTCTGCGTTTTCCACCATATATTTCCCCAGCTGCGATATAGATTTGCATACTTTTGTCAATAGCCAATGCTTTAAGAACAAGAGCAACCTCCTCTGGCGTCAAAGGGCAAAGGCCATCTTTTCTTTTCACAAAAGAGTTTATTACTTTCTCTTTCCACCATGGGTAAGCATACCTGAAGTGTGAGTAATTGCAGTGTTAGTATGAGAAAGACCAGACATTATGTATGCATTAACAAGACATCAAAAGGTGATATGAACCAAGAGACTGGAATATATGGCAAAGAAGAATTTTACCTCATCCTAGTAAGCTCCTCGGTTTCTTTAGGAGTGCAACCTTGAGTACAGCCAGAAAAGGCAAGCATATCCATCTCATATCGTAAATGAAGAACCAAGAAGGGGCCATTTTGGCGAAGCATTCTAATTACTCTCCTCCCTAACTCTTCAATTTGGGATGTAAATTTCAGTGCAGAATAATTCACCCGGCAACGCAGTCTCTGGATCTCCAGAGGCAGACCATTATTAGCAAGCCTAGCATCAGTTCTATTAAGATGGAGTACCTTGTATTTTCGAATCAGAGGTAGAATCTGTAAAGGATGAAATGTATCAGCATTTTGCCAGATGGTAAAGATTCTATGGATTGGATAGGGACACATGGCATAAAACATCTCTAACCTGCTTATGGTAATATGAGATATCTGACCAACTAATAGGAGGCATTGAGTGAAACTTTCCTAGCCCCACTCTTCGCTTTGTCCTCGGTGGCAATTCTCTAAGTATGCGAACCTCATCTCTAAGAGAGGTTATAAAATGTTCAACATCAAATATATCCTGAAATTCACTGGAGGCAGAATGCATAAGCATATTATATCACAAAGAATATGCATAAAATCCATCAAGTAATGACTCAATAAAGAAGCTGGGACAAGGAAACTTTAATGCCAACAGTAAACACACCTTGGATCATTCCAAAACGATGTTTTATCCAACTCAGGAACTATTAAACTCACATTCAAAGATCTTGCAATGACAACCATATCACATATCTGATTTGACAGGGCAAAAGCAAGGATGCTAGATGTTAGGGCCTAAGAATTGTCTTTCTTTAGCAAATGATTACATGAAGAGTCTTAAAGTTTCTTACAGCAGCTCGCATTTGGTTAAGCCCACCATTGCATGAAACCATCAAATAACCATTGTTTCGATAAATTCCTAAGATAACATTAATAAAAAATGAGATTAGAAAAATCAACAATGAAATAAAACACATGCTCTAATGCACATGAAGCAGGATTATCCTAAAGATAATAGTATAATAGTGCCAATATTGTGATATAGTTGAGGCTCACAGCTAACTGACAATGGTAGTCATATAGTCAACTCAGTTTATTAACAATGATAAAGTGAAAGATATTCATGGAAAATGTATCAAACAGTAAAAATGATAAAAATGATGATTGTATCTCATTGGTGCAAATTAAGTCCATCATCACCTTGTGGTTCATATACCTAGACACCATGGTGAAACAGAAAGGTGAAACATCACTGAATACTCATGATTGGTTGTACCAAAAAGGAAAAGTATAAGCCATAAATTCAGTGTACAAGCTACCAAAGGTTGGCCTGTTACTTTAACACCTTTCTCTAAATAATTAATTAGCACATTACCATCATAGGTTGGTACTGTTTACTTTCCCACCTTTCTCGAAATAATTAATTAACAATTACCATCATACGGTTTTGAACCGCAGCTAGAATTTCTATTAAAAAAACTTCACTGTAAAATCTGGTACACATTTTTTTCAGACCATGAATCCTAATCCTAACAGAGTGAAAGGTAGTAAGGTACTATGACTACCATCGAAACGACCCATAATGCGAATATAACAATAACTTATCGCGTTCCACAAAAAAATCTGAATAGAAATGTGGTCAACATAAAAACGCATTTTCGTTGGCATACAATCCGTGCTTCCATTCCAAAACATACGAAAATCGATGAAAAGCAGAGCGGGCAGTACTCACTCTTGGGTGGCAGCGCGGCCTTCTCCACGACGGGCTCCGGCATCGCGAGCCGCGTGGTGGTGACGACCGCGGCCGCCTCCCTTGCCGTCCGGCACGATGGCCATCCTTTGAGCACGCGAGGCCCCCAGGTCCATGTGTTCCCCACTGCCGTGAACTGCACGACGCAGGTCCAGAGCAGCACCGTCGTGGTGGCCCGCAGCATCCACAGCTTCAAGCTCCACCGCGCCGCGGCGGCCACCGACGACGACGACGGGCACCTGAGCTTTCCCACCGCCTTGATCCCCATTGCCGCCTTGCACACCGTCGAGCGAGGCCCCCGCGCGCGATCAAAGAGCCAGAGACTCGCAGCGAGGCATCTTCACCGGTGCACGTAAAACGACCACCACCTGGAACATCAGGGAGGTGGGGATCGCCTCGCCTCCACTCAATGCATCACCAGCACGGCGACAGGTTCTCCCACCCACACCCGCGGACGGCGAGACGCCACCGCCAATGCGCTATTATATATAAACGCGCGCTCGAGCGCCCAATGAGGCAATGAGCGCCCCGAATCAGCGCGAAATCGGGCGGAATTGAGCGCCTCCAGCAGCAATCCAGCGGTTATTGCCAATTCTCGGGCGCCCCGCCTTATCACCTTCCTTTTGCAGCCGAACGAGATCTCCGGGTCGGGGGACCGGGGACTCCGACACGGCACCAAACGACGCTGCCTCCCCCTCGCGCCGGAGGTGGCGAGCAGCCGCGCGCAAGCAGAGGAAAATGGCTGCTGCGGCGCGTCGGCGGGGAGCGGCGGGCGGATCCCGGGGTCCTCGAAAGCCAAGCCCAAGCAGGGGAGGTGTGGAGGGAGGAGGCGGAGCGATTCGCGTGGGGAAGTGAAGTTATTTTTGGAGGACCCGCGCCGCGTCGGTGGCGCTGTTAATTACCCGCCGGACGGACGTGTCCGATTAACAGGCCCCTGGGCGTGGTAGGCGGCACCGGGGAGGCGTACACGAGGAGGATTTGATACGCGTGGACGGCGGAGATCGAGAGGAGCGGCAGCCGAGGCGGATGGGACGGCCGAGATGGTAGGGTGGCGGTGTGGGCGGGAGAGTTTAACGCGGCCGGGAGCGGAGCGCCGTGTGCCGGCGACGGCGAGAGTCCACGTGAGTGGTGACACTGATGGCGCGGACGCCGTTAGATCGTGTCCCCGGGCCCACCGGACAGGCGACTGTGGGAGAATCGGAGGATTGAACGAACACGTGTCGTGTGGATAAGTTACCGAGTAACCGAGATAGATACCGGTCGCCCGACGTCGTGGAGACAAGTTCTGATGCTGTTACTCTGGTCGATCGATGATCCGTTTCACCACCTTTCTTGTCTTCGTCCAAAAAAAAGATCGGCATCACCAAGTACCTTGCTCGGAGTCGGAGGCAATACAGATGGGCACCTATGCAAGAGGTTTTCACTTTCGCGTGCATGGCGTCCCACTGCTTTAGAGGGGAAGGTGAAAGGAAACTGATAGATCACATCGACGTTATGCTTTTGTCCAGCTGGGACGGACTTGATCCTCTCCGGATTAAAACTGTCATCGCCTCTTGACTCTCAAGTCAATGGCACAGCAATTTTTGTCAAAAAAAAAATGACACATCAATGAAACTGACGGCGAGTGCCCAGATGCGTACGTTCAGTTCAGTTGCCTTTACCTGAGCTCACTCTTCAGCTGCCGCAGCGATACTAGTCCATTTGAAATGATAAACGCAAGAAGCAAACAAACAGTGTCCGTGGCTCACGAGCTGTCCGCATCTGCGCCCAGCTGGAGTTCTGACTCTTTGTACAGTAGGGAGAGTACGCTGAGGCCTCGTGTAACCCAGTGGCATCATATAGCTCGAGAAGATCCAACTGCTAGTACTTCAGAATGCCTGAGGCACGTGAAAGAGACAACAGACTGAGGTATTATTTATTAGAAAAGGCAAGAAATAAAGGTAGCTCGCCAATAAATCACTTGCCGATAATAACAAAAAAAACAACAACAACGGAGTTTCAGTCGTGGGCCGTTCGTCTTGTTCGCAGAAGCGAAGCGGGCTATAGAGGCCATATATTCCTCAACTGTCGTGGGCTGGACCTCCCCTTTTCCTGCACTATATGGTCCAGAAGGCAAGAGTTCTCCCCTAGCCGGTACCTGGTGAACTGGAAAGCAGCTTTTATTAATCCCACATCGGGGAGGCAGTTGGGGGCCGTCTGCAAAATTTACCCTGTACGATGTAAATTTACCCTGTAAAATTTACACTGTAAAATTTACCCTGTACGATGGTAAATTTACCCTGCAAAATTTATATCATACAGGGTAAATTTACCCTGCTGATGATGAGCCGCCTGTAAAATTTACCCTGTACGATGGTAAATTTATCCTGTACGATGGTAAATTTACCCTATAAAATTTACATCGTACAGGGTAAATTTTGCAGGCGGCCCCCTGCAGTGCAAAAAACGCCCACACAGTAGGCGTTTTTTTACTGCTTCGCGGCCCGCCCGTAAAACAGCGGGCACTTTTGCAGGCGGCCCCCTCCCCACCAAAAAACGCCCACGCAGTGGGCGTTTTTTAGACGCAGATGGGCCACCCGTAAGAGCCGACACCGGCGGTGGCCGGCTCTATGCCACGCCACATATAACGCCCACACAGTGGCGCTTTTTAAAAAATACCCACTGTAGGCGACTAATTCTGTCATATTCCGAAACCAAAAATTACTTTTGTAAATTTTTTTAAAAAAAATTAAAAATAAAAAAAATCCAGCGCGAGCGGGTGCTTCCAAATAGCAGTGGGATGGCACCGTGGCAAATTAAAAAGGGTCGGTTGGCTGTGTATGCCACATCCATCCTCCATTGATGGGTGCTGTATGGCTATCAAGACATATGGCCGGCATAATTTGTGGAAACTGATAGGGTTGGCTCGCTTCGGCCGACCCTCCGTCGCAAACAAAAGAAATTACACTGTCTAGTTTGTTTGATTTTTTATGACTATATTTACAAATGTGAAGTTTAAAAATTTATATCAAATATTTTTTGTTGTGTTCTATTTTATTAATCATTTTTTAAGTATAATTTAAATTTGACTATGTTTACGCAATCTTTTTAATTAAAGACGAGCGATCAAAACTTTACCATCTAAAACTGTATACATAGATGTAACTACCTCCATTTTCTTATTGTATTTACCAGCTAAAACTGTATACATAGATGTAACTACCTCCATTTTCTTATGTTTTGGTTCGTTTAGGCATGACATCTATTCATTTAAACGTAGACCTCGTAAAAGCACTGTATTTAGATAACTCAAGACATCATTCGGTTAGAACAACCAATTTGGATTGGAGGGAGCATATTCTTTGCACACTAGTCCATCGTGTCAATTGTAGTCTCAGGCAGTAGGGCTAAAATTCAATTCCATAGAACAGAAAGTATGCAGAACAATTCAAATAAGAAAAGACAGTCTCACCATCGATATAGATGTCTGAGTTTAGTCAAAAAAATGAAATTGTAATAACGTTAAGTGCGTAACACTCCTTCATTGAGAGATAACAAATGAATAGATGGCATGCGATCAACGAATATACAATATCATCTTGGAACTCTAAAGTTCTATCATTTTCATCATCTCTCGTGAAAACCATAGAGAAGACAACTACTTCGCATCTTCTGCCTTCCCTGTTGCTGGTTTTTTGTCATCGTCATCACTTTCCAAACCCTGCAGAAGCGAGAGGCAGTCAGGCAGTGCTGTCAGCACAAATCAAATAACAGCAGAGAAAACCAGCTGTCTCACTTCTAAAAATGACAAGCTTTGTTAGCCAGGCATACCATAGCATGACAGAATAACAGCGGCGCTACATTTTGATTTTTGATAGCTATAACACATCACACTCCAACTACATATTCTGTGTGGTATGACTGTTTTGTTAAATGCTGTATGCAGCTAAATCGTGGTAATAGCTTGTGGGTATAGTGATTCCTTAGCAGAACATCTGTGCTTACCGAGATCGCATCAATCTTATCAAAGTCATCATCTAGCCCATCGTCACCATCAACTGAAAGCAATCAATTGAACAAAAAGAGTCATATATAAGGAACTGGAGAAGAGATAGAAACTTATAGGCTGGTTGAAGTCCAGGGATGTGAATAGCATACCAGGACCCTCATCATCGCTACCCAGATCCCCCAGCAGAAATACATCCAGATCATGTTCTGGATTTGTTGAAGAGGTCTTGCTTGGCGCTTTTGTGTCTTTTGGTTCTGCAGTTGTAGATGCTTGGGATGCTTCCTTCTGGGAATCCTTTTTCTCTTCCTCTGCTTTCACTTTCAGCTCCTCGAAGTATTTCTTCTCAAACCTATTCGGATTATATTGATGTCAGAAAACATGTTAAATGCACAAAAATTAAGCCAGAAAACTAACGTCATGATATAGTAAGCAGTGGTTCCAAATGAACTATTTATGTGAAATTTTAATAAATCAAATGTGATATCCACTATATTCAAGGTATGCTCCAGTCCGTCTATCATGGAGACACAACTAGGTAGGACATCAAAGATTATGTCATCAACAAAAGTTATAGTTAATGGATAAAATCAGCGTACTACAATGCCACAAATAAAAGTAGTGACCACACCAATTCACATAAAATTCTATAAACTCATTTGACAGGTGTGACATGAAGAGTAAGTGACAAAGCTATCAACATTTTAGTAAAAGACTACATCACGGACAGGATTGACAAAAAAAAAAGCAAGAGTGTACAGCATGAGCAGACAAGGGGCCGGGTGAGAGGCAAACTTACGGAGCTATATAGCTGTTTACTAACAAAAAATATACCCGCCAGAATTTGCGCTCTTTCATGCATCTTGGACATAGCTCATATCTGAACTTTGATATTTCCTGAACAAAAGACAGCAACATTTAATAGAAATGTAACATTAGGTAGTCAGAAAATAGAGATCTTTGTTAGTCCGCAGTGCAAGTTAAACCAAATAGGACGGAAAATAGAGATATTTGCTGGTTCACGTTGCAAGTTAAAAGAAAAAAAACAACTCATACACAGGTAGAATATTAATAGGAAGCTAGAGCAGAACAAGAGTGAAGAGATTATGGATGACCATGGTTAAAACAAAAATCCTTCCAGACATCTTAAGATCTTATTAGATTCGAACTAAGAGCCATCTCAATTCAGTACAAAATGGTAACTGCCACTATTTTAAACAGCATACTTATATCTCTACTTGACCCAGCCTCTATCCATATTGCAACTCCCTGAAGATTCTAAGCACAACCACAATTGATATGCCTAGAGTTTCTTTGTAACATATCGTCCCTTGATCAGTTCACAGCAGACATGCAAAAGTATAGCATATCTAAATGTCCAAGTTTTGCATATGATCATATTACCATTTTCCATTTGCTAATATATCCAGCAATGCTTCATCTTAATTGCTTAATTTAAAGAAATAAAATGGAAACATAAAAGTTTTATTATCACAAATGACAGGTCCGGTTCCTTCACTCTGCACGTCCAAATGCTATAAGCTCAGCTTTCTACAACTTTGCCATCTCAATAGTAAATGTGCGCCTACTTAATCATATTTGCAATCTGTACACTGTATGCCCTTTCATACTTGGATTCATCACCATTCACTAATCTATCAACCGGAGCACAGACTAATCCACAATGACACAAACAAATGCATCAAACGATGTTTACTGAATGGAGATATTTGATGATGAGAAAACCTTGACTGCCGAGAGGACGAGTGTGGCGTGCCTGGCCTGCCACTCGTTCAGATCCTGACGCACATTCGATACCGTTGGCACATCAGACATCTCCGGCTCATCTACAGAACCAAAAGTCCAGTCAGAGGAGGATTGCAAGGCTGGGATTCCCTAAACCCAACCACGAAAGCACCGCACCTTGCAGTGGGAAGTCGCGGAAGGTGCTTATGGTCATGCCCTTGACGAACTCGCGGAGGTCGTCGGTGATGCCGTACCGCTCAAGCTCGGCCGCTTCCGGCTCCGACGAGGCGGCGGCGGCGGCGATAGGCGGGATCGCGGGGATGGGCGGGATCGAGGGCACGGGGAGGTCGGAGGCGAGGTGCTTGATCTGGCCGGCGAGGAGGTCCGCCTGCTTGGTGGCCTCGGCGGCGATCTCCCGCGACTTGGTGGCGGTCTCGGAGAAGATCTCCTTGGACTTCTTCGCCGTCTCCGAGACCAGCGCCGTCGAGCGCTTGGCCGCCTCCGCGGAGAGCTCCTGCGACCGCTTCGCCGCCTCGCCGGCGAAGGCCCGGGCCCTCTCCCAGAGATCCATTGCGGCAGGGGGGGAAATCTGGAAGGTTTTGGGGGTCTTCTCACCGCCGCCGGTGACACGTCTCCGTTGACGTCGGCGCGGGGACGGCCTGACTGGAAAGGGGTGTTTTAGCGCTAGATAGACTAGACGTGTTGGGATGTTGCTTGCGAAATGTGTGAGATAGATAGTTTTTTCTTTCAAAATCACCCTTGTTTATTGACATAATTCGGCGAAACCATTAGAATATGTTAGTGCTAGTATTTGAACAAGTCATTAACTTTTTTATATGGAATATTAATTGTTGAACCATACAACAGAATGATGGGGACAGCTTGTGGATTGGTTGGGTACTTGGGTTCAAGGTTAAGCCAAAGCGATTCCATCAGCCTAGTATAAAGTTCAACCCAAATCCATGATAGCTTAGGATTAAAGTGGCTTTTTTTGGAGGTTAGGCTCCGTGAGAAGATCTCATGTTTTAATGGAATCGGTTGACTCCATCAGCAAAAGCAGTGTTTTTTCAAAAGAGAAATAGTCGATTCAAATTAAGGCTAAATGGCTAATTAAACGATGAAACAACTGTATAAAGAATAAACGATAATTAAAGGAAAAAAATGCTGGGTCATCATGTAGCAGGCTGAATGCGTACGAGGAAGCTGTGTTTAAAAGACGGCATAGTACTCCGTACTCCGTATCCGGGCGTTCAGCGTCAGCCGTCAGGCGAGTGGGCGACGGGGATAGGGGCTGTAATTTGTAAAAGATTATGGAGATTTCACTGTGGACGCGAGAAATTGTGTACAAATATTCCAGAAATTAGTTTATTGTGACAGAAAAGAACACAAGAAACGCCGCGCGGGGGGCGGGCCCCGCCGCCGGCGGCGATTTTTTTTATTTTTAATTTTTTTTAAAAAAAAATTTACAATTCTAATTTTTTTGTTTCGAAATATGACAAAACTAGTCGCCCATAGCGGATGTTTTTTAAAAAACGCCCACCGTGTGGGCGTTATATGTGACGTGGCACAGGGCCGGCCGCCGCCGGTGCCGGCTTTTGCGGGCGGCTCCCTGGCGCCCAAAAAATGCCCGTTTTTTGGGTGACGAGGGGGTCGCCTGCAAAAATGCGCGCTGTTTTACGGACGGGCCTCGGAGCAGCCAAAAAAACGCCCACTGTGTGGGTATTTTTTGCGCACAGCGCGCACTTTACCTTGTCATGACCTTGGTGGCGAGGGGGCCGCCTGTAAAAGTATGCGCTGTTTTGTGGGCGGCCCCCTGGCGCGCAGAAAACGCCCACTGTGGGCGACTAGTTCTATCATATTTCGAAACAAAAAATTAAAATTGTAAAAAAATTTTAAAAAAATTAAAAATAAAAAAATTCGTGGTGGGCGGTGGGGTGTGGGGCGGGCGGAATCCCCCAATCCAAGGGGCCCGAACTGTGAGTCAAATGGGCCCTTCCGTGCACCTGCACTACATGTCGGCCGGGGCCGACTGGCTTCTTCTTCTTGGGCATTTACAGCAAACTGGAATAGAGCCCAACGGGCCGGCCTTTGTTCTGGGCGGAGTCAGAGCCTCGTAGAATTGGCCACTCAACGGCGCTTGCGATTTGCGAGTGCACGTCAGCCACGGTGGCTTTTCAGATTGGCCACATTTCGAAACCTTGTGCCATCAATTCGAGAGGAGAGACAGATGACGAAGCTCAAAGACAAGATTAGCACAAAATCTGTCTTTGACAGAAGCCTACCCATGAATTCCGCAAAGAGACGGGGCGGGTCGGGAATCAAGCATCAGTGCAAAGGCTAAAATCCATAGTAAAATGCCTCTATTATTCTTCAGCGCCTGTGAGTTCGTCATGGGATTCGTCAATTGCGCAAGTTGTGTTTCGCGCGAGTGCGCGCACTGCTGCACTAGCCAGGACACTGTTTTGGCTTTGGATCATGGCATGGCCGGCGACATCTTCATGATCTCTAGCCTCTAGGAGTACTCTCGTTAACAACGAGCTGAGAGGCGGCGGCGCCTACCGCCAATTACTAGCTAGAGTCGCCGGTAGCGTCCAAGCGCCGGCCGGCCGGCCGGTCACATTTCATGCATCTCGATCCATCGGCACACTTGACAGCACCGTCGCGGGGACAAATCCCTTGGCCCCAGGGATGTGCCCACTGCGCACCCACCCGGTGGCTTAACTTGCGCAGCAGAGACCAGCGACGTAAACGCAGCCTAGCCTGCCGGGCCCAGGGGCAGCGGTAGCTAGCTAGCTCTATAGTCTACTGCTTATCCTCGTCAGCTTCCAATCTGCAGGCCGGTCTGGTCACCTATCAGGGCTATCGCTTGATCACTGCCCTGTCGCGGCGGGCGGACGTAATTCAGCCCTTGATGATCGATCACTATGCCGTACCTGTGAGACTGTAACCCGTCCGCCGCCTGACCAACCTGCTCTGCTCCATCTCCATCCCCTCCAGCACGGATGTGGCAATTGGCATCATGTACACACACGCAGACTTCAGCTGCTGCTGCAGCTGTGGACTGTGCAGGACCACAAGGCTGCCTTTCAAAGGTATGGAGATTGGAGAGTGGTGGCCGTATGAGTAGCCATTGAATTCCTAAAGGCCTTCGTAGCCCAACGTAGAAACAAACATTCCCGGCCCAGGAAAGTCGCTTGCCAATTGCCCTTGTACGTGCGTGATACACCTGCAAGATGACACATCCACACCCACGCACACACAGCGTTTATAGCTGAGCCCTGCAGAGCCGGGGGCCCTGACGATTGCTCGGACCGGATACGCGCGCCGGCGCCCCACCACTTTTTCCCGCGCGTGCTTCCGCATGTGCGCACGTCAGCCGCCACCTGCCGCGCCTGGCATATCCCGTCTGCATGCACGCAGATAAGGGGCCCACTGCAGCCACGTTTCTCTCACCTCACACATGCACAAATAAAATCATAACGATTAAAGTAAACATCCATTTAAATTTCGATTGCACCATCATGTATCTCATAATAAGTCCTTCAAAATAAAAGTCATTTAGGTAAAAAAGTTTACGAACATTTATTTTATAAAGATCAATTTTTTTCTTAAAAAACACGATAGAACATCGTTAAAAACACGATAGAACATCGTTAAAAACTTAATAGAACATCGCTAAATACATGATAAAACATCGCTAACTGTCTGATAGAATATCGCTAAATACATGATAAAACATTACTAACTACCTGATAGAACATCACTAGATGACTGATAGAACATCGTTGAATACATGTTAGAACATCTCTAAAACACATGACGTTCTAGGAAAAAAAACACATTAGTCAAATACAAGGACAAAGGACAAGAGACAAAATGAGAGGTTTGTGGTACATCAAGTGACAATAAACAAAAGTTTCAGATGTACTAACACAAAAAACAAGGATAAATAGACAAAATTTTCTCCCTATAACGGCACAATAAAAAACTTTTTCCGAAAGATCATAATAAAAAATTTTGATGGGTAATAGTGGCACAAACACAAAGACAATAAACAATTCTTTTCTGTGAAAAGACAATAGACAAAACTTTCTCTCTAGAACGGCACAATGACAAATACAATGGATAATTTTTTTCTATGGAAGGAAAAATAGACAAAACTTTTTCATTGAACGACATAATAAAAAACTTCGATGGATAATAGCGGCACAAACACAAAGACAATAAACAATTCTTTTCTATGAAAAGACAATAGACAAAACTTTCTCTCTAAAACGACACGATGACAAATATCATGAATAATTCTTTTCTATAGAAGGATAAATATTTTTTAAATAATATCACAAAACCATTAGACATAAGAAAACAAAATAATAAATAAATAAATAATGCACGAAAGGAAAAGCAAAAAACATAAGAAACAGAAAAAAGAAAGAAAAAATAAAAAAATAAACTAGTGTAAAAGTAAAATCAATAAAAGAAAAAGGAAATAAAAAAGAAAACACACGTACGTATATATAAATCTCCTATGCGGGTGCGTCCAGACTCCAGAGGCCACGTGTTGATGTGGGGTCACCTCGCTGCAGCACATGCAGCCAGCACCGTGGGAAATTGGCGCGCGTTGGCATGCACAGCGCGGGAAAGTTTGGGCGGGTTACTGTTCGGCGCACGTCTGGGGTCCGAGCGTTCGGACCCCAAGATTGCCGCTGCAGAGCTGGGCTAAATGAAATACCGTATCGTATGGGGACAAGCAGGGGACGATTACGTACGGTGAATGAAGGATGTGAGCGAGCTTAAATGGGCAGATATCTTTGAGCATCCAACCAGGGTGGCGCGAGAGAGACGCCGGCCGGAGCGCTGTCACCGCGTCGAGGATGGGTAATCCCGGTCGTGGTGCCGTCGGGAGCCAAGCATTAAGCCCACCCCGGAATAGGAGTTCGTTAGGCAGAGAGACAGCTCCGGCGGCACATGCGCGGGCGCAAGAGCCGTTGCCGTTCAGAATTTGAGCACCCTCGCCTGTCGCTCTCCCCGATGGAGCCCGTGTCCCTCGCCTCGTGCAGGAGCGAGCATAGGGAGAACCCGTACGTGTCGTCGTGCCAACTCTTCTATAGTTATAAGTTACGGATAATAGTCCGTACTAACTAATGAACATGTTCTAGCTCTTGAGAACAGTTCCAATAAGAGTCAGTCATCAGGCTGCTGCTGATATCAAGCTCGGCGAGTTTCTAGCAAAGGAAAAAGATAACAATGGTCGCAGTTCAAAAAAAAGAAAAAGAAAAAGCATAACAATGCACATCGTGATTTTGCTAAATTCTCGCACATGTGCATTGTAAATCTATGGGTCGGATCAACTTAAGATATCAAAACCTGATATGATTTTTATAATTTCGTCATGACCAGGCTTTGCATCCTTGGTTATCATCAGCGTCACAAGCATAAGCATCATCAAAATTCCTATTTTACAAAATTAGCAAGTTGGAGTTGTGTACTTTCCTCTCTTCGTTTCCTGGTTGGATGGTCCGTCTGGTATCACCGACGGTGAGCAAGCACTTGGTTAGGTTGATTTAGTCAAGCACCAACGTATAATTGGTCAAATCACGACAGACAATACACCGATCAATGTCTACGCAAGGATTTAAGCTTTTCTCAGGTTAAACTGCTCCTCGATCCTCAAGACAAGGTGGCGATCTAGGCCCACAAGAAACAACCCCCCCCCTCCACACACACACACACACACTCTCCATGTCACTCTCCTCACCCCTCTCACTCCCCCTCCTTTTCTTGTTCCATGAGCATCTAGGGTATATATGGCCATGCGGCCCGTGGGCCGACGGCACGGCCCGACACGCGCACGGCACGACACGCAGGCCACCGTGCCCGTGCCAGCACGACACGAAGCCCAGTGTCGTGCCTGGGCCGCCAATCTAGCCCATGCCACGGCACGGGCACGGCACGGCCAAAAAGCCGGCACGGTGAGCGGCCCGGTGGCTCCAACGGTTATTTCAGCCCAGCCCACGGCTCCCCTGCCCCGCCGTAGTTTATAACTCCGCCCCGGCGCCGTGGCCCCCCCAACCCTAACCCTAATTCATTTCCCCCCACCGCGCAGCCGCAGCTCTCTCAGTCTCGCGACTCTCGCTCTCGAACTCGATCCGATCCGATCCGCCGCCTAACTCTGGGCATATTACCCACTACCCGTTACCCAAACCCAAAATACCCAGATCCAAACCCGAAGTACCCAAACCCGCACTACCTGATGTCTACTGTGGATAGTGAATCTTATTACCCAAATTTATATTGGGTAATTCGGGTACCTACGCCCGGTACCCGAACTACCCATAATAGGAATCCAACTCGCGATTCGCGAAGTGCCCCTACCGCCTGCCCCCAGCATTCCCGTGGCCAAAGGCCAAAGCCCAATAAACCTCCTTGGCTTCGCCTCCTCATTAACTCGTCTCGTAACTCTTCGTCGTCTCCCCTACTCCCGTCGGCCGTCGTCTCCCTGTCTCCCCGAGGCCCCGGCTCCCCGTCGCCTTCACGGCCACTGGCGCGACGCCGCCCTCGCCCACAGCTGCTCCGGAGCTCAATGCTGCTGCCCTCGTCAGGCCAGCTCCCGCCGCCGCGCGTCATCTCATCGGAGAGGTAATCTAGCGCCCGACAACCTGAAGATTGAAGGACGGCTGCCACATCAGAATCGCCGTGCAATGTAAGTATTCCTATTCCCTAATCCTAACTCCTATGGCCCTATTTTTCTTAGTGATTGATCTGTGAATCTGTGGGCTGTGGCTTGCTCTCTATCTGTGCAAATTGCAATGTGCCAATATATGTAGTGTAGGTGTAGTATACAACTGTACACATGAGTGGATCTATTACTGTTTATTTGATCTGTGATTTTTGATATATGCTGATGTATATATGGTCTATGATTTGTTGTTAACAAAGGCAGTGAGGCATATGATTAAGTGGATTTCTTATGACCTATTATTTGATATGAGATATGATTTTTGATATGTTATTATGATCTATTTTCAAGTTTCACTTATTGTCTTAGTGAACAGTGACTGATTTATGCCATTACGGTACTCTTTTTATTTGTGTAGATGCCTGAACTAGAGGATAATATCAACTCTGTGGGCACTAGCACTCATTTTGAAAGTTAGGAGACTCTAGCAATGGCAATGGTGCCAGCAACAGTAGATGAACAAAGAGTGATGGCTCAGGTGCAAGGCACTACTGAAGGCACTAAAAATGTGGTCATTGATATGGAAGAGACAGAAAAAGAAAAAGTTCAGAGGAAGGAGGTCCAATCAAGGTCTGAGATGTGGCAAAATTTTATCAAGATCAAGGATGAGAAAGGATCTCTAAAGGCTGGAAGGTGCAAATATTGTCACCGTGAAATCAAGGCTGACACAAGAGGGCATGGAACATCTGCACTGAATAAACACTTTGGTACATGCAAACGCAATCCTCATATTTTCAACAAGGATCCAAAGCAAGCCACCTTGCAAGCTAGTCATGGGGAAGCTCCTGTCACTTGGAGTTTTGATCAAGAAGCACTTAAAGTTGCCTTTGCTGAGATGGTAATAGAAGATGAAGCACCCTTTTTGTTTGGGTGAAAAGCCTGGCTTGAGGAAGTTTCTATCCAAAGCATGTCCTCATTTCCAACTTCCATCTAGAAGAACTTGCACAAGGGACATTGTACGTCTTTACTTTGAAGAGAAAGCCAAGCTGAAGAAGTTCTTCAAAGATTCTTGTCAGAGAGTGTGCCTGACAACAGATTGTTGGACTTCTCAGGTTCAAGATGGATACATGACTGTTACAGCAACTTTCATTGATGGAAACTGGAATTTGCATAAGAAAGTGATAGGTTTTTTCATGGTCAAGGGTCACAAGGGAGAGGATATTGGGAAGAACTTGATGAGATGCTTAGCTGATTAGGGTTGGATAGAGTAATGACTGTAACAGTGGACAATGCAAGTGCCAATGATAGTGGTGTTGATTACTTGAGGAAGCAGCTGCAGAAAACCAACATTGCCAATGGCAAGTTTGTGCATGAGGTGTGCAGCCTACATTGTGAATCTTATTATAAGAGATGGATTGCAAGAAGTGGACCAATCTATTAAGCGTGTTAGGGTTGCTGTTAGATATATCAAAAATGGGACTTCGAGATTGGTCAAGTTTAAAGAACTTGTTGAGGAAGAGAAAGTGGACAACAAAGCTTTTTTGAAACTTGATGTTCCAACAAGGTGGAATTACACCTATTTGATGTTGAAGGCTGCAATTGTGTATGAGAAAGTGTTCTTAAAGTTAGGTGATGATGACACTAATTATGTTCTTGATTTGTCTGAAGCAAGAGATGGTTTCGGGCATCCTGATGAAGATGATTGGGAAAATGCAAAGAAGATGGCACAATTTCTGCAGCATTTCCATGACCTTACTATTCGTATCTCTTCTTCTCTCCAAGTCACTACTAACACTTTCTTTCATGAGATTGGAGAAGTTTGTCTATTGATTCAAGAATGGCTGAGCAGTGAAGATGATTTGCAAATATCAATGGGGCAAAGAATGAGAGAGAAATTTGAAAAATATTGGGGACTTTGGCACACCAACAGCAAGGACAATGAGAAAGGGCAGCAGCAAGAGCAAGAAAGG
>CM041637.1:8503635-8518032 GCA_023333625.1 Bothriochloa decipiens
ATGATGACATGGCAGGTTTTAGTTAATATAACACCAGAGGTGTTACACCATATTTGAAATTGAATTTGGATTCCAAAGCTTACTTCCAAGTTTGGCAATTCAAATTTAAATTCAAATTGGAAATGCTATAAAAGGTTTTTTCAAAAGTCAACTTGGTCAACCAAGGGTGTCATTGGATCAATGACCTAAAAAATGTCCTTGGATGATGTTTGTGATCACTAATAACCAACCAATTAAGTTAGAAACCAAATTGAGTTTAAATTCTATTTTAAAAACCCTTTATTCTAAAACCTAGTTTTACCCCCTTTTCTATAATTCAAAATCTATAAAGAATTCGGAGATACTCTAAAAATATAGTTTGTATATCTTGACAAGAGCTACAAAGTTGGTATATAAAGTTTTTCAAGTTTCCAAAAGAAATTTCAAATGAATTTGAAAATACAGTTTTCCAGCATTTGACCCCTTTTGATTTTAAAACCATAATTCAAAAAATTATGCATAATTTTGGAAAATTTTGTATATGAAAAAGGTTTGGTTTGGAAATTTAAACATTTCATAGTTTTGAAGATTTTCAAGTTTTATTGAAAAATCAAAAGTAATTTCAAATGTTTGTTTCTAGGGTTTTATCCCCTTTTTGAATTTGAATTCAAATTTCAAAATCTAGACAGAATTTGAGGATGCCAGTTAAAGGAAAATGTAGCTCTTGGAAATTTATGCAAATGATATTTTTAGAGATTTTCAAGTTGTTATATAAATTTTGGAGTAATTTGTTTTTTTAAATGAATGGCAATTTTGTAATTTTCTTGAATAGTACCGAAACCTATCGTCGGCCGCCATCGCCGGCTTCTCAACGCGCGCCGCCGTCCACCGCCGCACCTGCTCGATCGCCAGTGCACTCCTGGACGCATGAAACTTCATCTTCGTCATGTCGCCTGTCCAGAAGTCGCCTCCGTCCTATAAATAGGCCCGCCATGGCCGAGTTCTTCTTCTTTTGCTTCCCGCCACCGTCGCCGACGACCTCGCTCCGCCGCTCAAATTCGCCGCCGACGCTTCATCACTGCCCGATTGCTCTTACCAATAGCTCCGCCACATCTTCACTGTCATTTTGAGCCAGTTCGTGCTCGCTCTCCTCGCCCGAGCTGCCCGCACGCCGTCGTCTTCTCCATGGCCAGTCGTCGAGCCGCCGCGAGCGTTTTCGCCGCCGACCGTCGCACAGGGTGAATATATATTATCTTTAACCTCGCTACCATGCTCTCCATGCTATCCTGCATCTTATGCGCATCTTGGCCGGCTTGATGGTCCACAGGAACGCCGGTGACGCCGACCTTGCCATCGGAGCGCCACCGCCGCCATCACCGCCATCACCCGCAGCTCGATTCAAGCACTCCGAGCCTCCATTAACGTGCGCATCAGTACCGTGGTGAGCTCCTGCAGCTGTTTTCGCTATCAATTTCATCATTCCCGTGTCATAACCGCCGGCCACCGTAGCTCGCCGCCGGCGCAATGTTGCCAGCGCCGCCGCGCGCGTAGCCGTCGGGGCTGGGGTTCCAGTTTGGCTTCATTTTGTTGCCAAACGAAATTGTCTGAGTGCCCTGCATGTGTCCGTGTAGTTGCCGTCGCCGAAAACAGCTCCGGTGAGCTCCACCGCCGCGCCCTAGCTCCGTCGCGCCGCCATGACCGCCGGTGTGGGTGCCGCCGCCGCTCCGCCGCACCGTTAACCACCCTGATCGACTCCCCATGCCAAGCTGGGCCCAGTGGTCCAAGTCTGGTCACCGGAGACCTCGCCGTCGGCGAGTAATCGCCAGTCAACCGCCGGTGGATCGTCGGTCAGCGCGGGAGTACTGTGCCGATTTTCTTTTTTTATTTTTAGAAAATAATTTAAATGTTATTTTCTTTGAAAAATCATAGTAATTCATATATACCTCCAAAAATTCTAAAAATTTTTGTGAGTGTTCTTTATGATGTCATCTACCTAGAAAAAATATGAAATGCCAAATTTGAGTAACTTTTACATATGTTAAAATTAGCCCTTTTAATTGAAAACTGTCCCTTCAATGATTTTTAATAAATAAAATATTTGGCTTTTAATTCTAAAATTTGTTTTGCCATCTAGTTAAGCTAAGAGCTTTCTAAAATAAAATTTTGGGCTTAATTTGATAACTTTCATTTTTATGCCTTTATTAATGCTTTTAAATAATTAATTAATCCCTTTAGTTAAGTTTAATCATTATAGGATTTGTTTGACTTTGCGATTGATTGATGACCTTGGGTCATTAACCCTAATGACCTTTGGTACTTTAATTAATTATTTGCGCTTATCTTAATCATGTCCTTAGGCTTAATTAACGTTATTTTATGTGTTTAATTAATTTCTTAAATGGCGTAATTAACCCTAATTTATCGTGAAGAAAAGTTGTACTCGATCCCTTAATCTGATCATGCCTCCATCTGGCATCATGTTTACTATTTCATCATGTTAAAGCATATTAATTATCGAATAGCTTCCGTTAACGGAGAGTTAATGTTGTCGCCCAGATCCGAAGAAAGAGCAGATTTAGGAATCGAAAGTTGATCCAGAGTTTGAGACCGTCTACCCCGAACATCAAGGCAAGCCCCGGATGCATTCAAACCCTATTCTATTTATAAAAGTTTTATCGCTTCAGCTATGATATGTTGCATTAAGTAATAGGAGTTGAGTGAAAACCCACCAACTGCATTACCTGTCTTATTTCCTTATTCCTTGTTACCTGCTGTGGAAGATAAGTAGTAACGCTCAGCTCTGCTTATTCAGTTAAATGTTCAAAGGTAAAAGAATGAAAAAGATGAGTTTGGTTTTCTTTGTTGGAATCTTGATAATAGTAATAAATCGAGTCCGGACGGCTAACTTGCACTGGGAATGGAGTCCCTCTGTAGTGTTTTCGTCTATTGATGCCCTAGGTCCCATCCGTTGGTGAACTGGTGATATCAAGAATTTAGAAATCCACATGCATGAAGTGATATACGGATGGTTGGAGCCGTGTATATCATGGAGTGACCTATCCTGGGGCCAGAGATCCCATATGTGTCATAGTGCGTTTTACTGTGGGGTTTAAGTTCCCACGTATCTCGGTACGCTGGGCCGCAGAGCTCACGTGTATCATGTGGTGATATATGGCTGCGGTTGTTATCCCAGTATATCGGTTCATCTGGGGTGCATCGGAGTTAAAGTCTCCGGTATTCCAGTGACCTAGGTCCCAACTGGGTATGAAAATGGATTCGAATCGCTGTTGCTTCTCGGAGAAGAAGACTCGATCGGTGTTCATCATCGTAGTAACAACTTGAACAAAGATTAAGGTTTAATAATGAAGTTGGTTGATAATTGGAGCTAGTCCAAGCAAACTTTACTTTCTGTTAAGCTTTTTCGCAAAATTTCTTATCTCTTACAAGCCTTACCTTGTCCCTCTAGCCTACATTTCTTAAGTCTCCACCCCTCTTTTTCGTCGGGTCAGTCTTGTTGAGTACTTTTGTACTCAGGATTTGTTGAACCCTTGTTGCAGGTGAGCCTCATGGGCAGGAATGCTTCGCATCCTACTGCATGACAGTCATCGAGGAAAGCGACGACGAGTAAGATGTTTAGCTCTTGGGCAGAGCTTATCCTTTGGTATTGTAATAAAGTTATTTACTGCTACCCCACTACTATTATGGTCTGTACAATCTTAACTTATGATTGTAAATATTTGAACTCAAAGGTTTGTAAACTTATGTTATTGTAAGTCTTCCGCTGTTTTACTCCATGTATATTATTTATATCAAACTGTTGTAATACTGCAATGTCTCTCTATAACGATTGATCCTGTTCGGAGAATTGTGGATGATTCGGGATTTACCCGATAGACTTTTTAAGTCGTATGGAACACAGTCATGGTTATTAGGAGTCTGTTTAGACAATAATCATGCGTATGGGCCATATGATTTAGAAGGTTCTGCCACAGGAACTGGACTGCTGCTACTGGAGTTTGGAGTACTGGCGTCTGGAGTCTCAACCATCAATTTGTTCGTGTGATGGCACTTGGCATGCAGCAGCAGGCTTGATGCCTGGAACTATTAAATTTGTGCTTCTTTATCTTGTAGAATGTCTAAGTACCTGTGTCTTTATGATGTGTCTTGGTTTGCACTTGCATGTTGCATTTGCACAAGACGTCAAGACTATTAAGTATCTAGTATGTCTTAATGTCGAGTACCTATATGTTTGTGTTTACAGTTCAACTTATCAATTATTCTGTCTAGTTCTACATGTATGAGAAATTTTGTGTTGTTTGGTGATCTTATATAATTCGGGTAGATTGGGTAATACCCGAACCCGAACTTGAGGGTAGCAGTTTTTTGGGGCTGTGATCGGGTAGCGATTTTCATTACCCAAGCTTTACAAAACCCAAACTACCCGACCCGAAGTAATCGGGTAACCCAAACGCCCAGAGTTACCGTCGCCGCCGTTCACCTTGAGCTCGCTGGCCCTGCTCTGGTGACCTCAACACCTCGCCGGCCACTCCTTCTTCCTCTCCTACCTCCTTTCCGGCCTTCCCTCCTCCTTCTCCTCCTCCTCCTCTGGTGTACCATGTGAGTCGTTGAGCTGTCTATTCTTCCACCGCCACTCGTTGTCATTCTAACGGTGCTTGTCTCGTCGTTCTCTGCTTGGATGCTGGCTCCCTGGCTTCTTCTCCAGCACTGGGCTCCGGTGGCGTAGGTGAGTCTCGAAACCCTAACCCTAACCCTAGCATCTTCTTCATCTTCTCTGCATCTTCTTCATATTCTTAGTTCTAATGCTCTTCTTCTTGTGTTCTTCATCTTATTCGCAGGTTGGTGCCTGACGCTGCGTCCTGCTCCTCTGGAGGTGCGATGGCAAGTCCATCAGTGACAAAGTGCCCCTGCCTATCGTCGAGGGACGGTGTTGGAGCTGCGGCTAGGGGCCGGAACCGGCTTCCCGCCCTCCTTGGGCCCCGGTGACGATTCCAGTGGCTGCAGATGAGTACAACCACTATGTCGATGGTGAGCACCTCGAGGAGCCCGTGGAGGAGATAGAGATCGAGAACGACAATGACATCCACGAAGGCGCAGCTGCGCTGTTCGGCATCGATATGGGTGACGGCGAGCACCCGATCGATGTCGACGCCGGCGATGGTGGGGTAGACGGAGGACACTAATGGTGCCTCATCTGGTAATCGCACTTCTGCTTGTTGGGAGGATTTTGTCCCGATCTTTGACGAGAATGAGGTTAGAACTCATGCCATCTGTAAACGGTGTGGTAAGAAATTTGCTGCTAGAGCTTCGATTGGCACTGGATCCTTGAATAGGCACATGACAGCATGTAGGAAAAAGCATGATAATGATCGTAGGATCCAATCAAGGCTTTCTATGAATGCTGGTGGGTTGCATAACTGGGTTTATGATGCTGCTCGTGCTCGAAATGAACTGTGCCAGTTGATTGCTAGGCTGGATCTTCCCTTAGGCATTGGTGAAACACAGGCCTTTGAAGATTTCATTAAGCATGCTCATAATCCTAGATTCCAGAAAGTTTGTAGGCAGACCACTACTAGATACATGTCTAAATTGTATGATGAGGAACGTGCTTTGCTTATGTATTCTTTGCTGCCTGCTTGTTCATCTGTTTCTTTAACATTTGATATCTGGTCTAGTAATGCTAAGGAGGATTATATCTCTGTTGTTGCTCATTATGTTGGTGCTGATTGGGAGTTGCATAAAAAGGTTATTGGTTTTAGGCTGATTGAGGCATCACATACTAGTGAAAACATTGCTGAGAAAATTGCTAGTGTGGTTGAGGAGTTTGGTTTGATTAATAAGGTGTTTGCTGTGAGTCTTGATAATGCCTCTGCTAATTCTAAGGCTTTTGATATCTTGCAACCCCTCTTGTTTGGTTACATGGGCTCTTATCCTACACCAACTCGTGAGGATCCTCACAAAGTCAAGTACTTGCTTGTGCATCAGCGCTGTGGATGCATATTATTAATCTCATTATTAAGTCTGGCTTAAAGAGGTTCAATCCTTATCTTAAAAATTTCAAGACTGCAATCAGCTTTTTGAATTCCTCTAATCAAAGAATTGCATTGTTTAAAAACTATTACATTGCTAAGGGTGTTAGACCTAGAAAGTTTGGATTGGATATGGATGTTAGGTGGAATTCCACCTATTTGATGCTTAAACATTTGCTGCCATATAAAGATGTGTTTTCTATGTGGATTGAGTCAAATTACGGTGAGGCATTATTGACTCCCCAGTATTGGTATGCTGCTGAACAGATTATGAAATTTCTGGAGCTGTTTTATGATGCAACTTGTGTTTTGTCTGGTGTTTACTATCCCACTGCTCCACTTATGATGCATCATATTCTTGACTTTGCTGAGCATTTGCATAAAGCTAAAAATGATCCTGGATTTAGAAGTATTACAACTCCTATGAAATTTAAGTTCCTTAAGTATTGGGGGGACATTCCATTGTTGTATTCTTATGCATTCATTCTGGATCCTAGAGCTAAGATGAAAGGATTCTTTAATCTGCTTGAGTTACTTGCTAAACAGACTGGTACCTCTTATAGTGTTTACTATGGTGATGTGAAAGATGAGATGACCAGATTGTTTAGCAAGTATGAGCAGAGATATGGTGTAGTTTGATCTGAAAGGAGTCCTATGCCTAGTGCTCCTTTAGGTAAAAGGAAGCAGGCATGGGGAAAGATCTATGGTGGTCCTGGTGCTTCATCTAGCTGTTCCCCCTCTTCATCCTCTACATCTGGTGTCAATGAGCTGACAGCATACTTGGACAGTGACCCTGTCATTGATTGGGGGGAGTCCTTTGACATACTGTTGTGGTGGCGTGACCACAAGCTAACCTATCCCATCTTATCGATAATGACTCGCGATATCATGTTTGTTCCTTTATCTACTGTGTCTTCCAAGTCTTATTTCAGCTGTACAGCACGGTACTCGAAGACCGACGGCGGCGCTTGTTGCCTGAGCATGTGGAGATGCTCACCTGCATCAAGGACTGGGATCAAGCAGCAAGAAAGGAACAGCATGCACCTGAGGACGTCGACCTGGAGGAGTTGTTCGACAACTTGTACCTGGATGAAGGCGAAGGCAGCAGAAGCGGCACCGGCAGCGGCAACGGCGGTACTGCTAGTGCTGGATAGAAGAAGAAGAGAACCTCTACAAAAGGAGAGGTAGTGATCACTGAATTTTAGCTTGTTTACATTTACATCTTCAATTATTCAATCACTGAAACTTGTTCAATTTTCCAGGTACTTGAACTTTTGGTAGTGGCTGTCAGGCATAGTCACCATGATGAAGCTTGAAGCATGAAGAACTAAGAAGTAAGCTCACTGCTGCTTCTTGTTGCCACTGTCGGGCTTTTGAAATAGGATAGAAAGAACATTTGTTGCTACTTGGTTGTTGCCACTGATGTTGGCTATTATAATATGACTTTGATTGTGAACTAAGACTTAAGCTGGCTGTACTTTTTTTCTTTCTAGGGTTTCTCATAAGGGTGAGTTTTACCTAGAAAGGTTTTTAATGAGGCAGCATTGCACAACAGCTCTTTTGATAATCATTTTCATATAATCACTTGTGAAAATGATGTGTTTATCGCCTGACGGGCCATGAGCTGGCACGGCACGGCGAAAATGGCCGTGGCCCATGGGCGGCACGACACGGAGAAACAGCCCATGGGCCGTGTCATGGGCCGAAGGCCTGGCCCATGGCAGGCCAGGCACGGCGGCACGCCGCGACACGGCGCAATGTCCTGCCGGCACGGCACGGTGGCCATCTATAATCTAGGGGCACATTTGGATAGCATGTGATCTTTGACTTGCTTAGCTGCGCACGCCCCGAGAAACTTGCCAAGTCGGCCGAGAGAAAATCATTCTCATACCATAAGCGAAAAGCTTGCTAGTGTAACCCCGAGGTGGCCTCACCTGAAATCCAAACAGGTTTTTTCATTGGTCTTCAAGTTGAGCAAGGCGAGGTGAGCATTGATCCAACAACCAAACGCATCCTAGCTACAGCTCTCTATCCAAGCTAATAAAGGAGGAAGAAGGAAGGGGGAGAAAAGAGGAGGAGGTCCAACCCTGGTTACCATTGTGCAAGGAGTGCGGTGGCAAGAGGAGCAATGAGGCCAACATGGGAAGGCGTTGTGCGGATAAGATGAAGAGAGAAGAGTAATAATGTGGAAAAGAAGAGAGAAGAAAAAAAAGTATTATAGATATTTTATCATTTTCAAAAACCATGCAAAGAAGTTTAAATATTTTTATAACCAGACAACCTAGAGCCAAATTGAGTTGCTTTATCCATCAAATTAAGAAGACCAACGCCGGGAGCGGCACTCATGTATTCGTTTTAATTATCTTCTTCTAATACAAAGATATGCACCGTATTCGAGAAAAAAATTAAGAAGAAAAAACTGGAGTTGTTTTGACTCAAACCAGAGCTCTGTCTGACTAAGTACATATAATGCAAGCGCGATGTTTTGGGGGAAAAAGAGAACAGACAATATGCTACTTTATTTTCTACTAAGACTGCTTGGATGCATGGGAGATCGCAGTTGGATTACTGAGGTCACATGCAAAAGGGCGGGTGGCAGAACTGTAGGTTCGTGTTTGCGACCGTGGTACGTGCTGACGCGTCCAGTCCAGTGACAAGGGTTCTGAGGCTGCGGCCGGGCTGCTGCGCTCCCCGCCGTGTGTGGCGTCGCTTTCGGCTATCCACAGGCCAGAGGCCACACAGCAATCACCGAAAGCAACGGCTGGAGGTGTGGTGGGATCCCCGGCGCCGCGCCCTGCCGTGCCGCGGCCGCTGTCACCTTCTTGTCATGCTGTCTCGCTCCGTCGCCCGCCCTAGCTAGCACTCTATCCTTCGCCGTTGCTAGCTCGCAATAAGCTAGCAGAGGCGGACGCCGTACGGCAGAGCGCGCAGCAACATCCCGCGCCTCGTCTCTCACAAGTCACAAGTCAGGTCGCAGCCAGCCAGCCACCATGTCGTACTGTGACTGCACCCATCGATCTGGATCGATGATACAGTCTAGTTGAGACTGGACCGATTCAAGTCGGCAAGCATCAGAAGAACTCAGAAGAAATAGGGCAAATTAACTGTGTGGCGCGACTTGGTCCTCACTTGCTCCAGGGCCGTCGTAGTAGCTTGTTAGGCGTGGCACTGCTGCGCTGGTTCGTTGGTTCATCGATCAACTGTCCGGCCTGGCCATCCATCATGCAGCTAGGCCCCAATCACACGGTTTCATCCAACAGTCATTAAGCCTACCTCTTCTAAGTCATCTAGCTAGATATAGACGGACTCGTTGCTTAAACAGTACTCGATACATGGACCGATCTCGATCTGCCACGATTGATCGCGTATCGATCGATGGACAGGTACCGGCCGACCGGCGGTATAGCTAACTGTTCAATTTGACCAAACGATACAAACACTGCATTCATTTATGTATCGTCCTAGCTAGCCACGTAATCGATCATTTAGTATATATATGTTTTTCAGCTTGCGTTTCGATTATGTTTCCTAGAGCGAGAAGACTCGCTGCATCGATCACTAGCTAGACGATCTGAATTGCTACGGACCTACCTAGCTAGCATGTTGTTGTTGCCCATGACGTTTAGTCGAATGGGAGCCAAACATGAGACGTCGAGGCTTAGACCATAGGAGTAAACGCGACCGAGACCCGTCGACAACCGGCCGGGCACATGGTGCGCGTCCGGCCGGGGCGGTCCTGCCGCTGCTCCTAGTGCTTAGCTCTACTGGCCGAACCCTTCTACAACCAACCATGAAAAATAGTAGTCCTAAAATAATTGTACATACATATTATTTCTTAGGATGCCAAACATACGAATATTGTATCATACATTCATGGTGAAAGTACATTCTTTTGGACCGGAGCATGTCAGGATACGTGTGGTGGGGCCGCCGGGGGCACGCGTACGTCCGCGGTAGGTCCCCGCCACGGCGGGCACTGTCCATGTCCGACGACGTGACGCCGATGCCGCTTGGACCCGAGCGCATGGCGCATGGGAGGGTACGCACGCACTTGTGCCTACGATCAGCGAGGCGTGCAGTCTTGCAACCCTGAAGAGCCATGCCATGCACGGACCGGAGGACAGAGGAGACGTGCCCGCGCACTGTTGCACTGCAGTTGCTTCGGCCATCGCAACAGTTGCATTGGAGGGAGAGCGGCAAATAGTGAACCCCCAGCGTGTCGCAAGCACCTAGTCCGTACGCCGGTGGCCCGGCGTGCAGGGTGAGCGCGGCCGCGGCACGAACGCCGGGCGCGGCCGTGCGCGGTGGCAGGCGCCTGATGGGAGCAGGGAGCACCGCCACTAGCGGTGGCCGGCAAGGGACCCCCCGGGACAGTCCTGCACGTCTCTGTGCAGTGCACGGGCCCGGACGGCACGAGCGTGATGGGCTCGGCTCCTTCCTGAGACCGCTCGATGGATTCGGCAACGCCGCAATTACTAATCCGGGCAAGGCGTTCGCAGTCCTATCCGGGCTTGGCAGTATCATCGATCGCGGCCGCGTGCGTGCGTGCGTGCCAGCCCACAGCGAGCGCGACGTGCCGGACGCAACAACTTACCCAACCGGCGGATGGATCATGGATGCCTTTACTGAGCGGGTGCGGGTGACCGCGGCGTCGGCGTCGCGCTCGATCGCGAGGCCGATCGGCCCTGGAGGGCAGCAGAAGGGGCCACGGGTGGGCGGACGGCGGCGAAATCGTCCCATCGGGCCGGTCGACGCCTATGCCGCGACCCTGACCGCGATTCCATCGGGCGGGCGACGACTGTTCAGCGCCTCCGGTTCAATTCGTCGTCATGGACACTGCTCGTGTTGCCACCATGTGGACTCCATCGCTCGGCTCCATCGCCCACCTTAGCTTGCCCCGCGGGCGCCGCCTGGAACCGGCCGGCCGGACGCCACTTCTTTGGTTCCTGCAAGCGGAATCTGTGCCGGCACCAGTTAAGTAACCCGAGGGGCCGAAGCCTTGTGGCCTCATTTGCATGAGTACACGAGAAATATCTGCAGTATTCCATCTTTGCTGGCACAACGATCCTATTCCTATGGGCAGGCCGATCAGATTCGTTCGTTAAGAATGTTTGCCATCGTACGGTGACAGCCGAGCCGGCCGGCATTCAGAAATGGAAGGCGAAGTGGTTGGTTCTACGTGCCCATCTCGACAGCAAGCCCGAAACGTCGACGGACACAAGCGGCGCAGGTTCGTCCACGGCGCGCCTTACCTGTTCGGGCCAGCACGCATGTCGAACCAATACCTGCAAATAAACTCTCGTGGCCTTATTATCCTTCGAGGATCTCCGTGCACAGATTCTGACGGTTGTCCGATGGGTGTGACAAAGTTGTGCAGGATCAGTGGGGATAACCTCAGTAGTACACATGTTTTGAAATAAAGCTTTTAATCGAAAATTTGTGTGCCACTTGCACTTTTTGCAAAAAGAATTTAGACGAGGATCAGAACGTACGATACTAGTGATCTGAGCACGACTCCAGCGACACCGGCGATCAATGCAGAAGAGATCCATATACTCGAGTAGCCCTACGAGTCGGATCGAGCACACGCTCCTAGTCCTACACAATAAGGAACACTAGGATCCAGGGGTGAACTCGGTCAATAGCACAGAAATTCAAGGGCAACTTCGTAACTTGGCTAGCGCAGGACTGCACGGCAAACAGGACGAGCGCGAGTGAGAGTGCCACCAGGTCTAGACTAGATATTTACCCGCGATCGGTGTGTGATGCAGAGGCGATGCCGAGCGGGTGGAGCTCTTGCCACGCTCCCGCGCTCCCCGGCAAGCCACACCAGCATACACACTCGTGCCCGCCGAGGCCATATCCTAGCACGCTGTAGTTGTCGACGCCGCCGCCGCTAGACGCCATCATGCAGGAGTTCCAGTCGATCCCGGGCCTGGCCGGGCGGCTGTTCGGCGGTGCAGCGGGGGCCAGCGACCTCCGGCGCGCGCAGGCGCATGGGCATGCGCAGCAGGGCCCCGGGGCGCGGTGCGGCGGTGTCTCCCCCGCGGCGCCGCCAGAGGCGGTCAAGTGCCCGCGGTGCGAGTCCACCAACACCAAGTTCTGCTACTACAACAACTACAACCTGTCGCAGCCGCGGCACTTCTGCAAGAGCTGCCGCCGGTACTGGACCAAGGGCGGCGTCCTGCGCAACGTCCCCGTGGGAGGGGGCTGCCGCAAGACGAAGCGCGCGTCGTCGTCGTCGTCGTCGTCCTCCGCCTCGTCCGCCGCCACGTCGGCGCCGTCCACGCCCACGTCCGGGTCGGGCGGCGACGCCAACAAGAACCCGCGCCGCGCCTCGGCGTCCTCGCCCGGCTCCAGCTCCAACAGCGGCAGCGCGAGCCCCACGGCCGCCGTCGCTACGACGCCGACGCCGACCGCGACCCCGACCACCCTCGCCACGCCGTCGTCGAACAGCAGCGTCGCCGCCTCCTTCACGACGAGCAGGCACCACCACAACTCGAACCCCTTCTCCACGATCGACGTGCAGGTGGCGCCACCGGCGCCGATATTCGCCGACCAGGCGGCCGCGCTGGCGTCACTCTTCGCGCCTCCCACGCCGCCGCCGCCGCTCCCGGTGTTCACCTTCGCGGCGCAGCCCAAGGTGGAAGCGCCCACCACCCCCTCGGAGCTGGAGCTGCAGCTGGTGGCCGGACAGGACTCGTCGGCGGCGGCGGCGCCGTGCTCCTCCTCGATGGTCGTCTCCGAGGACATGGCGCCGTTCGCGTCCCTGGACGACGCCGCGGGGATCTTCGAGCTCGGCGACGCCGCGGCGTACTGGAACGCCGGGAGCTGCTGGACGGACGTGCAGGACCCCAGCATGTACCTACCCTAGCTTTGCTTGCTTGCTTGTCTAATTATCGCGATCGCTAGATTAAGCCGTGGTTAAATGCTTCTTGACGACGACCACGAGCTACGTCGCCTCCCTACTACTAGCTACTGCTACTCCATGTGCACGTTCTCTGTAACTTTGTTTCTTTTCTTACTCTTGTTTATTTATTGGTGATTTGGCTTCACAGGCTATAGTTGCATCTACAGTAGAAAGTTGACACCTATGTGTCGTGTCTGCACTCTGCGAGTGCGGCGGCGGATTATCATTGCCGCTCTGCGACGGAATTATTTATTAATTAAGGCGCATCTTCAGGTCGATCTCTTCTTGGATGAGACGCATGTTTGGTGGAAGCAAGCAACACGACTGTCCGTGTGTTGTTATGTTACGATTACGAACGGTCAAAGCCGGGACACGACGATGATCGATGAATGGTGCGTGTCCTCTTGGTTAGCGGTTGGTTTGTTAATTTCGGGGTGGTGTCCCGCCCGTACATGCCTCTCGCTCTCCGGGGAGTTTGTGCTGATGGCGACGCCACTTGCTATGCTAGCTGGCCTACGTACATTGCTTCTCTGTACGCCTATACGCTTATTCGTTGGCCCGCTAGCAGCATGGCCTCCGTGCATCGCCAAGCTCTCTGCGCCGTGTCGCGTGCCTGCTCACGCGATCTCGGTCAGCGTCCCCGTCGCGCGACGTCGTTTTTCAGTGCTGGTTTTAAGCTGAAGGTTTTGTGTATCAGCAATTAATAACCGTGCCCCCAAGAGGAGGCGGCGAGCGAGTACTCATCCGGCACACACGCAGGCTAGGCTTTGGATCGTCATGTTCAGTTGGATTGACGACCAAGTCATTGCGTTGCACCGCGCCTATCGATCTCATCCGGAAATTCAAGCACGGGCTTGCGACGATTGCGATGTTGACGGGCAACTGAAAACCGGAACCGTGGCCGCCCGGAAACTGCAGATAGTGGCTGCTACACGCTCTCTGACAACCTGGTGACGCACCGTACATTGTTGAGGCGTGCTTGGGCCCTACTACTACCATACGGACTGCTGCGTCACCCTTGGCATGACAAAGATGCACCACGCATCATTGCACCGAACGCACAACGACCGTTGCGGCGTCTCCCACCGTCCCACGCCCTGCCTAGCCTAGCTACTCTACTCGCCCAGACGCATATATATCTGTCACACGCCCTAGCAGTAGCTGCTCCGGATGTTTCTTCTCGACTCCGTCCACCGTCCATCATGTCCAGGACCAGGATGCACATGGTTGTCATCGGAGAACGAACGGCTTGGGATCGATCCTTCTCCGGTCGGAGGGCAGGGGACAAAACGGAGAACCGAACGCGACGCCGAATTTGTGCCGGTGTCGTTTCAGATTGACTAATGCCGGTCTCCGCGACCCTACTCGATCGGCCTCGATGATTGCTTCAGGTTGAAGATAGATAGATAGATAGATAGATAGATAGATAGATAGATAGATAGATAGATAGATAGATAGATA
>CM041637.1:8518132-8657337 GCA_023333625.1 Bothriochloa decipiens
ATAGATAGATAGATAGATAGATAGATAGATAGATAGATAGATAGATACATGCGAGATTGTTATGCTTTTCAAGATTACATGATAAAGGATAATGCGAGATTTCCTTGTCCAAGACTCCAAGAGGCCGGCTATGGGCCTACGAGATGGACAAACAACCAGCAGCGTCGACCGGCGGCGAGAACTAATCCGAGGCGAGGGGACGGAGGATGTGGGGTGCTGCGGTACGTGCTGCCGGGCTCCGGCTCGATCCACTGTTGGCTGGAAGGCACAGAATAGAAGATGCGCCTGCGCAAGGAACACACAGGAGCCGGCGTGGGTCGTGACTGTGCGGTAGTAAGACTGTTCAGCCGTGTACTGTGTGTCTGTGTGCCCACCCGGATCGATCGACGTCCCTGTCAATCGCCGGTCGCGTCAGGGACGAAATGTTTCCGGTGACTGCTCCGCCACTCGGCTCGTCAGCCTCCGCGTGCTTGTTTCGTTCGTTTCCTCAAGCAAATTTCACCGCATCCGGCCGCCCATCCGGGCTCTCAAGGCAGCTTGACTCCATCTGTTTCCTTCGCTGTCAATGTGACGCCGTTGGAGCAAGCGAGGATCGGAGGCGCGGTCGCAGAGCACACGAGGGAGGAAAGGGATCCGTCGACTCTGCTTTCTTTCTGTTCTTCAGAAAAACTGCATCTTTCTGATCTATACTCATTCATGTACTAGCGCACTACATAGTGCGATGCATGAATGATTCAGCTCGCAGAATTCTCAAGGCCGTCCCATGCAAACTCTGACGCCTCAATTGATGTCCTGCCTGGCACGCCGCTGCTACGAAATGAAGGCGCTTCAGAGTTCAGAACAGTAAATCGGAGCAGGGATTTGCTCTGTGCGCCTTTGGGAACACAATGCTACGGCTCGCAGATACTCTTATCCTGGCATGGAATTTATGTCTGCGCAGCTGCTGCCGCCGGCAGCCTGGCACAGGGGACTGCGTCAACGCAACCGCGTCAGGATCCAAGTGGCATTCACTGCGGGGAAGGAAGGAGGACGACGGCAGCAGAACACAACAGAAGGCGGCCATTGCTCCGACAGAGTTCGGAAGTTACTACTGTACGTAGTACGATCCTGGAAAACCTTCTCGCTCTGTCCCTCCTTGGCAACAATAGTTGGCCACAGTGGATTCATCGGCTTCCATTAATCTCAGCCGGTCTGTCACCTGCCGCCGCTGTCCATGCCTTGCCTTCATGCTCGCAGGAAAAAGGGGCTCCACGGATAGCACGTTTGGATTTGTTACCGGCGCCAGCACTTGGTTTAGCGCTGAAATTAGGCAGAACCAAAGAGACGATCTATAGTGAACATGGTGACACAGTCACATGCTGATGCTGTGCACCAAGAATTACCCTAGGAAAGAGGGCTGATTCTCAGCTGGTGGATGGCTACAATTGAAGCGTTTCGTTCATTGTTTGTTTCAGATCTTGTAAGCTGAATATCTGCTAAGACATAATTAGGTTTACAAAATGCAAAAGTGTCACCAACATCAGAACTCCGGCGTCAGGTACTGAACCTGAAGAACTTGGTGCCTGAACTTACCGAAGATACTGATACTACACTGAAAGAAATGGTTCAGAAGCGTTTCAGGCGGGAAGGCGAACCAGGAGGCCCAACGCTCGCGTCTACACGGCCGGATTGGGTGTGAGCAAGCCCAACTAACATTTCGTTTCTCTCTTTTTCAGCAGGCCCAGCAGCGAAGTTTTTCTAGGGAGCAGGTCCTCGCAGCCGAACTCACAGCTCTGCTTAACCAGCCTCCCGTCGCCAGAAAGCAGAAGCCGCGCCCCCCTTCCTGTTCACGTCCGCGGTCCGCGTCAGCTTTGCGGCGTCCAACGGACTCTCGAGTCCCGACTCCGTCACTCCGAGCAGGGCAGCAGGGCGCAGGGCTGCCGGCTGCAGGCGACTTGGCGTTGGCGAGCTCCAACCCCGGCGAGGTGGCGACCCCTGCAGCTGCAGGGCGCTTAATTACGTGTTGCCTTGCTGAGCTGAGGTAAAAACGTGTGCGGTCATCTTGCTTGCTGGTCAGGCACTCAGGCATCAAACCACACAGCTAGAAGCCTTATTTGCTTGTTGTAACGTGGGTGCAAATTGCCTTGCTTGCACGGCGGGCGGCGAGCACACGGCATGAGGGCGTAGTGACGCGTTGGCAGGTGCTTACAATGTGCTCGACGAAATGACTGAGCACAGTTCTATTTTTTTGTGTTTTTGTTTTTGGCAGGTATGTGCATCCATGTATGTATCATGAAACTGTATTGACAGCCTATCCATTACTGTCTATCTCGATTTCTACAGGGGGTTCATGCATGCATTTTCAGCTGTTCACAACACTTCTTTCAGAGAAATTACATCTATTGGCATCAGTAAAGTCTGAAGAAAAGCTGAGTTCTTTGAAACGACTCTCCTATTATCTTCTTTGGAAATTGAAGACCTTGATGGAGAAGGCAAAGCTGGAAGCAAAAAGGATAGTGAATCCAATTACTACACCAGCTGCATAAGGCAAGTGATCATGCCTGTATCCAAAAAACCTGCTGACATAATCTTTCACCATTTCACCTTCTTTCAGCATCTCTCTAGATTCTCCATATTGTGAAGCAGCAAGCCCGTACAGTGTCCATGCCACTGGGCATGCCCAGGCATACCATCTCCACCATATTGGCATCCTCTGAAATCCAGCTGTGTCTGCTTAAGTATGAATGCTAATGTAGTGCAAAAGGGGAAAATATAAGTTAAAAAACTTACGGGCCAGGGAACTAAGAAGCCTGCAGAGACGTTCCATATAGCATAGGATGCAGTTGAGAGTATAGCAGCAGTCTTGCTGCTGGGTGTCATGGCAACTGCCATCATCCCACAAAACGTGAAGTACATGAAAGTGAAGAACATGAAGAAGATGTACCAGAAGAACTTGTCGACTTCCCTGTCAAAGCCAATCAGGATATAGACAATGAGCCCATATACATGGTCTGGAGGAAGATGTGTGGGATCTCAATGAAAACCTGTTTAATGGTTAACATTGCAGTAAGTCTATTAACTAGTTGAAGTAGAAACAATGCAGCTTTAATTTTTATTGTTCAAACATTCAACCAAAACCAGTAATGTTTACCTGTGCAAAAGCATAGGGTAAAGCAGAGTACATTCCCGCTGCCTTTTCTCGGTAGAAGACCATTCGCTCAGTTTCTACAATTGGTTGCACTGTCTGGCCATTCTGCATTCCAATGAAAATGATAGCAGCATACATGGAACCCAAAGAATTGAACACATCCTGCCTCTTGTTTCTGAAAAGGGAAGTTAGAACGAAATTTTTATTTGTTACTCAACTATAAGCCTAAACTAACACAAATTGGAGTTTCAGTTTGAGTCACTTACACTTTCTTGCCAAAGTTCAAGAAGATGGTGCTGAATATGAGGGCAACAACTGTTGTTAGAAGATTCTCATCGCAGTATATGAAGGATTTTTCCAATATGACTTGTTCTGTTTCCACAGGCAAGCCATGCATTGTGCAAAGAAGGACTGTGAATACTGGGTTGGGAAATACAAGTCCTTCGATCCAGGTGGAGGTTTGCTTAGTTCACTGACCAAAGCTTTGTTCCTCCTGCAACAATGTGATGTAATCAGTATTTTGAGGTTTGGCATAAGAGTGAATGACTCATAAATAGAAACATAAGAGTGAACGTGGTTAGAAGAATTCTCCATACAAGTATAGGTCAGAATTCTTGTATAGTTCGGCAAAGTTAATTCCAAGGTTATCTTCTTGAGCTGTAGTGGTCACTTCTAGCATCCATGTGGCAGGATTGTAACCATCTTTTATTTTATTCACTCCTTGTATTCCCTTCATTTGGTCATAAGTGTAAGCAAAGGTTAACAACCATAGCATGTGTTGAACTGAGCTTATAATCTTGTTCAATAGGTTAGCACTGAGGCTCACCTCAAAGTATGTGATTAGATTGCATGAATGCCATCCTAAGGGGCCAACATATATCTCTTCCCCTCCTTGTTTCAGCAGAATTAGCTGCCAATGTTCAGAAAGTACAAGTTAGTGTTCTGTATATAGTGTGGGGCTGTGGGCTTAGTGTTTCTCTGGATTTAGTTTCCCGTGCTGTCATCAGCTTTCTCTTATTTGGGTACTGCAACTGACATAGTGTTTTCCCCATGATGGCAAGTAGAACTTGGAGCTTTGTTGTATTGTTTCATTTAGTTTGAAAAATGCAGTAAATTTTCTTTCATTCTTGCAGCAACTTACCTCATCAAAAGACTCAAAGATGTCAATGCTGGGCTGGTGGATTGTGCATACTACTGTTCTTCCAGTGTCAACCATATTCCTAACGGTCCTCATCATTATTGCAGCTGCCCTTGCATCTAATCCTGATGTTGGTTCATCCATGAATACAATGGACGGGTTGGCAACAAGCTCTACAGCAATCTTGAGTCTCTTCCGCTGTTCAGTTGACAAACCATTCACTCCTGGTAGTCCCACCAGTGCTCCTGTCAAAGGTTTCAACTCAATGAGTTCTATAATCTCATCCACAAACATCTACATCCATAAAAAAAAATTTCAGGGCTCTAGTGAGCAGATGCAATAGAAACTATACATTTTACGGAGTTACAAATTAGAAAAAAAGGAAGTCAGTCAACTAACTTTTCTTGTTTCCGGGTCAAATTCTAGGGGTAACCAGAGCCATGCTGAGTACATGAGGGATTCAAGGACAGTAACATGTGGTGAGTGGATATCATTTTGCTCACAGTATCCGGAGATCCGTGCAAAGGTCTCTTGCTTCTTTGGATATCCAGAAATGCAAATATCTCCTTCAATGTAACCATTAGTTTTCCTTCCTGACAACACATCCAGCAAAGTAGTCTTGCCAGCTCCACTGACACCCATCAAGGCCGTAAGAACTCCTGGCCTGAAAGCTCCACTGACACCCTTCAGTAGCACTATCTGATCTTCAGTTTTACCTTTTTCTTTCATTTCCTGTTCATTTTTCACATGAGTTTTAAGTATGTTGCTTCCAATGTGTGTTAGATTAGGGAAACTCTTATGATTTAGGCATACCTGAGGAATATCCATAGAGTATCTAACATTGAGAAACGTAATCGTCAAGGGGATGAATGGCAGTACCATTCCTCCCTTTTTATTGCCAGGTACAGTCATTTCTCTGCATCCTGCATTTTTAACGTTTCATAAATAGCAGCTTTTTTTATCTGGCAAATGTTTTACCATACTGTATTTGACACTGACCATTAATCGGTGAAATCTGCAATTCCTTTCCAGCAGAGAGCGACTGGACACCTTTTCCAAGATTATCTGCATGCTTCTCTTGTTCCTCTTCAGAAACAGCAGCGTGGCCTTTTCCAAGTGCTGGAGTTATGAAGATGTAAGTGCTAGACCTATGAAGTCTGAGTGGTGTTGTATCAATGGACTTTTGAGTTGTCAATGTACTTGTGGTCAAGCCAGTCGAGGAAAATAACAAAGAGGATGTTGAAGAGCATGATGTACCCAATCAATGCACAGACACCAATCCAGTACCAGTCCAGATCAACAAATATGCCACGTGCTTCCAGAACTTGTATGCCAAGTGTGTTGTTGCTTGCAGTGGTATTAACAATCTGCACAAAAAAATGACATTTTTCTGAGAATCCTAGCTCTGCATAGGCTGATCATGCTTGTACTGCTCAAGAAGATGCTGCATTACCTTCTGCCAGCTATGGCCAAGAAACTCATTCACTGCCATGGCATTCTGTGCATACATAAGAGGGGAGGACCAGTAGTCCCAAATTCACCAGTTTTTTATGTTGTCTGCAGAAAAGAGAATTCAAAACTGTGTTCTTGTTGCTGCCTCAAACTTATTGAATGAAAAAAGAAACATACCACGATCTATCAAGAAGCCTCCAAGAATCAGCATAAAAAGCTGAGCGAATGCCCCAAATGTATTTGCAATGATTATCTCCCTTCCCAGTGCGGCAGTTTCCGGAAGAGACCAGATGCCATCTGACTTATCAGTACCAGCAGTAGGTAATGACGGAAGAACCTCTCAACATTTGGATCAAAGCCAATGGCATAGTAAGTCATTCCTTCCATACGGCAAATTCAATGAATGATGTTGGGATCTTGACTAGCCATGTAGGCAAAGCATATGCCCATGCTGGATATAGGAGCATGTCCCTTTGCTTATAGAAAACAGGCAGCCTGGAAATGCTCATGATAAGCTCAGAAAATCCATTAAACAAGTGAGTGACAATGCTAAGAAATATTGCAGCCAAGAAGATAACTCCATCTTCGTCTGTGCTTCTGTGCATTTCTGTGCGCAGGAAGACTGTCATTGAAATGATTCCAATGATTATAATCTGGTAGAAACATTTAACTCATCAGAATTTACTAGTATCTAATAAATTCTGAGTGATGATGTGAAGAACCAAGACACATGCTTTGACTACTCTGAAAATGTAAACGACCAAGTTCCTTTTCATCAGCAGCCACTCCCTCGAGAAGCATGCCTTCAGAAGCTCCATCTTTCTGATACCGTACTCAGATGTTGCGAGTGCAGCAGGATGGCTTCTGGATCGATCAAAGGGCACACTGAGCTCTTCCGCCAGCTTACGCCCAACATGGAATGCTTTGAATGCCTCTACAAAGTTGTTGACCGAGATGTACTGGTGTGGTTTCTCTCCTTGGCACCAGTACTGGTGCTGATCTTTCTTAGATGTGACCTGTTGAAACATAAAGGTTTGTCAAATCAGAGGAACCTTAAATCCTAACATCAAAATAAGAAATCCTAGTGGATCACTCACTTCTTGTAAGAAGTATGCCACACCTTTCCTCTCTGGACATGTGAAGCCTACAGCTTCGAAGAACTCAAGAATGTTTTCTCGTGGACCCTGATACACAATTTGGCCCTCTGATAAAAGAACAATGTCATCGAACAGTTCATAAATCTCAGGTGGTGGTTGAAGCAGTGCGATGAGTGCGGTGCCACCAAGGATTTTGAGAGTTCCTAATGATATTTATAATCTGGTATGCTGTAAAGCTGTCGAGACCATTTGAAATCTCATCCACTAAGAATGCTTTAGCTGGACCAACAAGTATCTCTCCTGCACAAACCCATTCATTTTAACTTTTAAGGTAAGGTGGCAATGTAATTATCATCAGTATCATGATTCTCTATTTGAGAGCAGTGAAGTCACAAACCGATTGTGACACGCTTCTTTTGCCCTCCTAAGATACCTCTAATCATAGTGTCTCCCACCATTGTGTCTGCACAGGTTTCTAGGCCCAGAATCTGCATTGAACTTGCAAGTGTGATCAATGACTACATTCTATATGGTTTTTCCAGTTATATATTGTACTACTCACTTTTAGGGTATAATCTGTGATCACACGCTCCTGACCTTCCACAGAGATAGCCTGTTTAGGCAGAAGAGAAGTACATGATTGATTGCCATTTTGCCCTTCTGTAAGAACAATGGATTTTTCTTTTTTAAGTGAAGCAGTACTTTACCTTCATGTAAACATCAATATCAGGATCTGGTATAAGATTGGCTTCTTTTTCCCTTCTTGAGAGTTCTGCAGTCATGTCTGTGCAAGTAATTTTAGTCGTAGAGTCTAATAATTAAAGGTAAACAAGTATTATTTTTCGTTCAGTACTCCTACTGCATACCATATCGTGTTCCAACTCCTTGACACCTTGCAGAGAAGGCCAATATTTCCCTGATTGTCATTTCGCCGATATGAACATCGTCCTGCCCAATGTAAGCTGCTGTCTTCTGAGGAACAAACTCATTCATGTCATGCCCGTTGTAAGTTACAGTACCAGAGACCTGAAGGCAAATTCATCAGTATTAGATTCTTTTTTTCCCCTGAAAGGCCCTCTTGCAACATATTATTTTCTGTTTCTGTTTTTTTTCTTTGGTAAATTGTTGTCATGAAGATTGTGCTACCTTCAGGGTTGACTCAAGTCTCCCTGCCAAAGCTAGGAGTAGGCTAGTTTTACCAGATCCAGGAGATCCAGGCAACAAAGTCATTCTGCAGAAATACACTCCTATTAGACTCCAGACATGATCAACTAATTCCATTTTTCACGAAGAAAAGAATTGCAATCTCGTGAAAATGGATGTTAGTTATTTGTCATATAAATAAACTAACCTGCAGGGCCTGATTATCCCACTAATGTTACGAAGGATAGAGATGGGCCTTGTTTTAGTAGGAATGATATGCATAACGTTCAGCACAGCCTGACGAAACAGACGACAAGAATCAGAACTGCAAACCTTTCTTTGTCTTCTAAACCGTGAAGCATGAATGACACTGGCCACTGGGTAAGGTTTCCATACCATGATTCTGGTGGAGAAGAAGCTAAGGAATGTTGGAACACTCTGATTACCCACAGGTGCCTCGGCTTCTACGCCCAAGCGCTCAAAACGAACTTCAATCGCCGGGGTGTCCATCCCAACTCTATGAAATGAGATCACCATAAGCAGCTAGTAACAGCTTAAAGAAATCTGAACATTTGAAAGCACAAGTTTCAGATAGCGAGACAAAGTGCTCACCGCTCCATCCGCTCCCGGATCCTGAGGAGAAACCTGCTATTGTCCTCATCAGCGCCGGTGCGTGGCAGCCGGTCGACGAGGTTCTTCGTCTCCTGCCTCCCGAGGCGCCGGACATCGACCTGCTGCACATGGCCATCGTCGCCGCCGGTGAGTATGCCCTTTCTCATGCGGCTGTACGTCGGGGACCTCTCAATGGCCGCCCAAAGCCGCGCCGCCTCGTTGTCCGTTCCTCCGTGGCCGCTGACGCCTTCGCTCGGGGTTTGCTCCCCGCGGCTGTGAAGGTTTTCCTCCTGCATTATCATTTCATTACAAACAGTAAGTCACTCAGATGATTTCTTTCTTTCATTCATTCAGAAATGATGTAAAAGATCGATCTTGAGGATCTTAGGTAACGAAGCCGTTGATTTCTTTACCATCTGCACTATTCGGGCCTTGTTGTGGTGATTCTGGTGAAGAAGCTAATTTCTACTGGAATCCATGCATCAAGATGCTAGCTAGGCAGAGTTTGCTGAAACTGGCGGTCTCGCCCTATGGACAAATGGCGCAATTGAGGATTGCCTTGTGCACAAACACATATAAGCATGTCAGCCGTAATTCATCACAGGTGTGAAATGAATTTGAATCGGGTAATTCCAAGCTGTGCGGTACAGAAAGGAAATGCCTAATTCGTGAATGAACTGGCAGCCTTCATCTTCCCATAATTGATGATAATTCCATGTGCAACCACACGGAGTTCCAAATATACGACCGGCCTTGCTAATCTCGTTTGTCGCGTCGCCTATCTAGTTTCCCTGTTTTGATGTACTACTACTAGTCCTAGAGGTTGTATCCGACGCGTAGCAGCTTGACTTGAACGTCAGCTTCAATGTGGTCCTCAAACAAACTAGAAGCAGCTGTAAGCTGTTTGCCAGTTTCGTCATCTGTGTCGCTGGTGCCTTGGAGGCAACGAGCATGTGCCCAGCCAAGTGTCAAATATATTTTTCGGGAACACTGCATATTATGAACTTAATAAGACAATGTATAAATGCACCAACTTAGTTCCCCATTTCACCAAAAAAATTTTAGGTTTTGGCCTATCATTTTGTAAAATAAAACTAAACATCACCTAAAATTTTTGGCAAAAAAATCGTCCATTCTCCATTTTTTATTTCTGCTAAGAGGCCAAAAAAGCTCAAAAGAGGTGCAACCCTCACCAACCCCCATAAAAAATTTAGTATTTTGAATGGAACTAAACACGCCCATGAAAAATTTAGTATTTTGTATTTCATCCATCCAAAGTAGTTGGCATTTTGCATTTCATGGAAACTAAACACACTCTAAATGTGCGTGTGTATATATAGATGTTTGACAGCGCAAAATAAACTTTCTGCGTGTTAAAAGGGATACACATGTTTGTTAGTTTACTTTGACTTTTTTCATGTATTTTGCTATATATTTAGATATATTATTTATCTACATACGTAGCAAAATGCATATATAAAAAATCAATATGAATTATAATTTGGAACAGAGGGAGTAAAAATAACGTAGCAAACTGAGCGGTAGTCTACGTCTTTTGTGAACACGTCCACCGGATTCAAATGGTAGATCATAGATGACGTAACTAGTGACAGCGAGATCCCTATAGTAATTTAGTCATTATCGACATTTATCATCTCAGCCTTTTCAGAGATGTAATTAATTCTAAAAAATACACTTTAGATTCAAGTGGGAGCGACCAAGTTAGAAGCACTGGCCACTGGTCACTACAGCTAGAGGGAGCTAGTGCGTACATTTGGCCTTTCCTTGTTGTCTTTCTTTGTATAAATCATCTTCTCCGATTTGGCGAGTGCTACCGCGCGACGGTGCGTTGGGTAAGAATTCTTTTTCCTATCTTAATAATTAATAATACAAAGACACGCATATATCTCTTCTCCAATGCGTATTTTAGAGAAGAAATCATTCTATGAAGCTCTGATATACACGATGTCATCGTTGACGTATGATCGGTTGCCAAAAAATATCTAGAGAAAACTCCATGCGTCGACGTCGATCAAAATACAGCCTTCAGTTTCTGTTTTGTCTTCTACGGAGTACAGGTTACTGATGGGTTCTTCCGGAGTTCGTTAAAGGAGTTGTTTACAGCTGGAGTTCCTCCATCAAGCTTAGGTGTTGAGTGTCATTGTGTCAAGCCGGCGCCTGCATTTTTGTTTATTTCCTGTTAATATAGTAGTCTCTACTTTTTTCTTTTGACAACGACACTCAAAAGAGAGTCTCGTATTCATATCTAATTACATTGAAGAAAACAAAGACGAGTAACAAAAATGGATAATAAGATATAAAACAACCTCTGAAAAAACAAGAGTACATTAAAAAACAAATCAGTTGTCTTCCTCCTTTGATCACCCAGGGAATTGACGGTAAAGAAATAAAACACCTGCAAACATCCTTGCCAAACGTGCTTTAAAGACTACAGCCAAACATGGCTTTAAAGACTGCAAAACCATCTCTGATGACAACGAAATCTAGTACCCGCTAAAGAATATAAGCTGGAGGAACCCTTCAAGGAATATAGGCTTGTAATTCTTCACCATCACAACAGAGTTGTGAAACTACCGGGTCTTGCGGTTAAATAGACAGAAAGAAGATGTCAGAGATCATGACATCAAAAGTCGGCCACGTGCTCTCAATCATCAAGCAAACTGCCGATTAATAAATCAAAGCCAAAGTGCAAACTCGGTTGTCTAGTGCATGAGTAGTCACTTAGAAAATGAGTGAAGAGGGAGGCAATGCTTAAATGCAATACTCATCCTTCTCTGTAGACACTTCAGTGCTTTGTAAAAATTCTCTACTTAATATACTGATGCACACTCTCTACTTAATATACTGATGCACAGATCTTTTGTGTATTTGAGAAAAAAATTAATCTTGTTACGTTGATAACACAAATTTAAAATACAATAAATGCATACCTTGATGATTGCAAACTGTCAATGAGAATTTTAGCCAGGCACCAAATTCAATTTGTAATATTGACATTCTGTGCATCAGCGTTTTTCCAACAATACAACACGTTTATGCTCAAATTATCACGATATTATTTGTTTTCTGTTCAACGCATAAATAGGTCTATATTGTAGAGTTGTTTGAGCTGGCGACGTCATGCTCTCATGATTCTGTTAATTTCACGAACTTCACTTTTTGATTAAATACCAATTCAATGTTGGTATCTAGTTTTACATTATTGTTATCTTATGTATGATCTGTGTATTTTTAGTTTTTAATAAAAAGTTTAGTTGTTCTATAGCAATGCATGGACATGCTACCTATGATTATATAACACATGTATACAACGAGAACTTGTAAAATAACATATATAATAATATTTCAATAGTTAATGATATCAAAAATCAATAAAATATAAATAGTATTTGTCAATAAGAGGTTTAAAATACATTCATGAATAACTAAAGTAGTTGAAAGTAATATGACTAGCCATATTAGGATTAACCTTTATATATAGTTAACATAATAAAGCTAATATAATATTATTATCAGTAGATAAAAGTTTCAAAATAGTTCAAATGATGCATATCATTTTTTATTTTGAGTTGATATATTTTAATTACTAATTAGTATAGATATACGTTTCACTTATTTGTATCCGAAAGAAGAATAAGACATTTTCAAAAAAAAATGCAAAAGGCCCATTCAAATATTTATGTTTCTTTTGCACTGTGCATAGGCCGCGACCGCAAGGAAAAAAACCCACTTGGAGCAGTTCACCTATATAGGCGCCACCATCGGACCAGATGGGGTGCCGCTGCCACTGGCACCACCACAGCCGGGGCTACCAACCTTTCTGCCCGCATGTGCTTGTGTCCACTCAAGCGCGTGCTCAGAGAGGATGGAGTGCCTCAGGCTTCTCACCATAGCTGCAATGTTTCTTATGTTGTGGGTGGTTGGTGAAGCCGCGGGGAGGGGGTCGCCGGAGCCACGACGATGACGATGGAGGTCACAACAGCTCTTGTGGCGACGATGGTTATCATGTGTGAACCAAAGATTCAAATATGAGAGAAATGATTTCTTATTGCTCTAGATCTTATCATGTGTGAACCAAAGATTCATATATTAGAGGAATGATTTCTTATTACTCTGGATTAACTAGGTATATGATTCTTTACAGAGGAAAGATAACAATAAAAATCCTAAACATTGACAATGTATCAATAACCCGAATTATGGATGTCAACAATAGAAACTAAGATAGGGAAAACCTATCGAGAGATACTAAAATGAAAATTGAAGGGATAACTACTTGGGGGCAACCTCTACCTTATTTGTAGAGCTATTGCACATTTTCAACAATGCCCTTGGATATTTTGTCTAACCACTTAACATGTATAAGGGTCCAACTTGAGATAGAAGCATCCGATGGCCACAAGCTCTTCACGGAGCATGCATTTGGGTTTTTGTGGCTCAAACCCAAAAAACGTCTAGTCAGTGGTTGAGGCCCAAACCACCAGAGAAGCATATCTGCTACACCTCCTTTGTGCTCCCGACATGTGTCACTGTCGTCCTCAACCGCTTGATCACCAAGTCCTCCAGCGCCCTAGCTTGACTTGATCAATGAGTCCTCATGTGCTATTGCTTGTTGATGTCCCCCAAGTGCTAGCCACCACGATTAGTCTTCTGGCCATCTTGGTCCCTCGGTCCAAGTTTTATGTATGTCGTGCTAGTTTAGCATGAACTAGGGAACTAGGGAGGTCTAGCTTTCTGGTGTAACTCTAGACTACCTAACTAGGGCACCCCAAGTGTGTTGTTTGTATATTCAAACTCTCCTGCTTAAATGACAATGGTGTGTAATCTTTTGGGTATTGAAAAAAGTGGTGTGACTTTAGGCCTGCAACAAGGGTGGATCCAACCATTCCTAATTTCGATTCGCTCCTAAGTAGAGCCCACAACTCTAGACTACCTAAGGTCGCCTGTTCGCTACCGCGCGCCCTACTCGTCTCATTGTTGCCTCACACTCGCTCACCTCACTCCAGCATCAGGGCGTCCAAACTCCAAAGAGATCATGTCATGCACGCTCCTCCCCGCTCATTCATTGTCATGCACTCTCCTCCCCGCTCATTCGTTGCTCACCACCTTTCTTGTGGCTAAGGGATGGGATGTAGTAAGCGCCGACGATGACCTCGGCCACCAGATTGAATCACCTCTGAGCAAATCCAAAAGGTTCCTTTGTTCACTCTAGTACCTAGGCACTGCCATCACACGATTTTTGATTGGTGCCTCGTTTAGATCCTGAAAAAACTAGCCTGCAAAGTACTGTAGCATTTCATTTGTATTTGACAAATATTGTTCAATCATGAGCTAACTAGGCTCAAAGATACTTCTCGTGATTTACAACTAATCTATGTAATTAGTTATTTATTTTACCAACATTTAATATTTTATGCATACGACACAACATTCAATATGACGAGGAATCTTGAAAAAATTTCAACTTTTTGTTGGAACTAAATAAGGCCGTTTGCATTCACACTTTTGTTGTGCTTTTTGATTGAACACTATTTACTTTGGCTCGAATGATTGATGGTGTTGTCCTTGAGTTGTGTAGCTTCGGCCTCCTCAAGAGGGAACACAATTCTTGGCCAAGGAAACCATATTTTACCTCTCTAGCTATATAGCTTGTAGTTTCTTTGCTCTCGCTGCAATTTTGAGCTTGGACAGTGTCTTCGTTTGCTACCAAGGAAACCAAATTTTGTTTAGCCTATATTTTTGACTTTATAGGCTAAGTTTTAGTTGAATCTTTTATGGATATGAATATTAATGGATTCTCTTCCTCAAACGGCCGTACAAATTTCGAGTTGTGCCTCTTGCTACCGAAACAAAAACCTTCTTGGCTGGTCCGTGAGACTTATTCTCCACAATACTTATATTTTGTCATCATTATGGTACAAGTATAACGCATGTGCAAACTCGGATTATCACCGTTTTAATTTTGGTTTGGCTACTAAACTTCTAACGATTTTTTTTTTTTTTTTGCTTTCGTTGCAATGCATGCGCGGGCAATCACCTAGTCAACTAACAAGTGAAAAGATCAAGCACCTAGTCAACTAACAAGTGAAACACCTTTTCAAAAAAAAAAAACCCTATCTAGTGAAACTATCAAGCAAAACATGCTACCAAAATCTGTTAACTAACAGGTGAAACTAGAGCTAAATTAACACAAATACTCGAAACATTTGATGTAGCAAATAGGACTATCATATGAATGATGACTTGGTTGCAGATTATGAGACTAATATAATTAAGCATTCCAATAATAGCATAGGCACTCATGACATCTCAGCTCCATACATATTATTTAATCTAAATTACTACTGGCTCTGAAACCCAGATGGGCACTAGTATTACATACATCGACGCACTACTTCGTCGTCATTGCTCTCCCCAGTTCACCGAAGCCAGTTGGACGTAGTTGGTCAGCCATCTGCATATACAAGGTGTTTGTTCATAAGAAAAAGAGGCAAAATCTGGAAGGAACATACTATATGACAATAAAAATGAAGAAAATGGTGTCCATATTTCAAATTGGAGAGGCAAAACATAGAGAAGTTGACAGATATTTTCAAGCTGCAAAGTCAACATTGGCCCCTAATGTGAAAGGGGCTATAGTCAATTGGTTGTAGAGCGTCTAAGTAGCACCCAGCAAACCTTTAAATAGTTTGTATTATATTAAAAAATTAAGAAAAAATATGCTCGGATTTTTGTTGCTGACTTCGGTCAAAAAAAAATTAGCCCCTAAACCTTTTATTTTCGGGCTGATATTAGCCCCTAAACCTTTTATCTTCGGGCTGATATAACCGATTTTTGTCTCTGCGTTTTTTAAAAGAAAGAGAGGTCTTGGGCCCCCAAACCAAACAAATCTAGGATGGGCTACAAATTTTTTTATGAAAGATGGGCTACAAATTAGTTGGGAAATGGATTTGATGAGTTTTTTTTCTTTGCGACATAGATTTGATGAGTCAAGATGCAAATCTGATGCCAAACTAGTGATATTACCGTAAGAATATAAAAAACTATGATATTACCGAGATTGGGGAAACGAAAATCCGAGCAAATCCTAGAAAGCACACTCACCAGTCTCCTCCTTAAGCCGGCGCGCTTGTGTGGCCGGTCTCTACTCTCGCGTGGGGTCCTCCTTTTGGCCGGCACCACCTCCAGGCCGCCGTGCGAGGCTCGACGATCGCGACCGGCACATAGGTGCCCATGAGCCGGTCCCAGGAGACGAAGAAGGGCTGCGCGTAGTTGCACCCGCCGCCGCTAAGAATAATTAGACACCTTCGCCAATACCTAAGGGGTTGGGCCAAAAAAACTGCTTGATAAACTAGATGAATTGGATAGGAAAGCTAAGCTATTATTACAGCTCAGTGATGACGAGTTAAATCTAAGGGACGAAGAAATAAAATAGTACCAAAGGACAAGGTGAAATATCTGTTGGAAGGAGATGCAAATATTAAATATCGGAGGATCAATCAAGATCGGCAAATGTAGGTTTCTCAGTCTTCGGCGACGGGCTTTACATGATGTGACTCAGTGTAACCGGCAGCCGGCAGCATATGAGAGGGGGTTTAGTGCTTTCTACACTATATTGTTTCAGGTCGTAATGGCTGTTAGGCATTTCCTGCTGTTTGTTCTGGCAGACGCGCATAGTCTGCCGTGACCTTATACTGTTTGAATCGCTTTACTGATAATATCTAATAATAAAGAGGGAAAAAACTGTCGTCTAAAAAAGTGATCTTCAACCGCCAAGTTTTTCTCTCTGTGAGTCCATGCATGGTGTATGATGTATTGATGTGCATTCGATGGGACTTGCCTCCTCCAGCAGTCCAGCATGTGCTATCCCCTCCTGCACACGTCAACATGGCGAAAGGAGAATATGGTCAGTTTTTTCGACGTGTAACGTGTTTGTGATCGACCAACAGTTTGGCTGGCACCTTCAGGGAGATGCAGAGCTGGAGATATGTTAGTTTTGGGCACCCACCGGAGAGAACAAGTTTTATTTCAGGCCGAGCAACTGAGCAAGTAACATGGGCGAGCTCTACCAAATGACTGACTCGGTCCTCCACTGACTGCTGCGGGTAACGCCGACCAGGATACGCAATCGCCGGACCTCATTGGCGGGCTCGATCAGCCACCGGTGAAGGGGAACAGCGGCAGCTGGTTTGGGCGCCAGTTGGCGGCAATTCTGCGCCGGTGAAGTTGGCTCGGACAGTGGCTGGCTGGCAAGCCATGTGGCGGGCCTCTGCCGGCACGCCGCTGCTGCACTGTTCAAAAACCGGCTTGGTCTGAGAGCTCACTCGGCTCGGTCGACATCTGCTGGGTCTAACGGCTTAGCCGGCCCAGATTTTGGCCTGGCCGCCTCTGCAGCTTATGGTACAAGGCCAGCCCACTCGGTTTAGCTGGCCCAAGTCTCAGCTTCCTGCTGGGCTGGGAAGCAGCCCACTCGGCTCAGCCATGGGTGGGAGACCAGCGGAGCTCGACTGGGGACAACGACGGTGCCGGTGGAGGTAGGCCATGGGGCGATGTATGCCTGGATGGCTGGATCAATGACACGCTTTATGCTGCCAACTTCTTGATTGCCTTGCCTGCTTGTGAGGAACGCCCCTAGGCTGTTTGCTGAAATGCCCAGGCTAATGGATAGGGCCACGTCACCCGCTAAGCTGCGAGCCGTCGGATCGGGCGAGCAAGCGATCTGGACTGTCCGATTCTGGATCGGTCGGGTCTCGTACCCGCTAATCTTCGAACTGAACAAACGCGAACCTTCGCGGGACGATGCTATGCCCGCTCCCCTCGCAGAGGCTCGCCCTCCACTCCGACACCTCCCTCTTCCGAGCACGCGGCGCGGGTGGAGGCCCTAGCGGCGCAGCGGCCCAGCGACCCGGGCGCACGTAGCTTCGGCTGCCCACGCACCCACAGCGGTGGTGGCCCACGTGGTAAGTCCTCCACGCCGGCGGAGGCTGCGCGCGTCGCAACGGACGGCGCGTGGCCTATACAGCGTGGAAGCAGAGGCAACTGGCGCAGCCATGGGTGGGAGACCAGCGGAGCTCGACTGGGTACGACGACGGTGCCGGTGGAGGTAGGCCATGGGGCGATGCCTAGCCTGGATGGCTGGATCAAGGACACGCTCTATGCTGCCAACTTCATGATTGCCTTGCCTGCTTGTGAGGAACGCCCCTAGGCTGTTTGCTGAAATGCCCGTTCAAAATGCTCCTCTCCCTCTGCATCGGTAAGTAAAGAAGATGTTACTTATTTTCTACTACCTTCTTTTTCATCTGACCACAGGCATTAGAATACTGAATATGAATATAACTAAAGAGAAATTGAAAATGATAAGCATGGGGGGATTTGAATTGAACTTGCTCTTGGATTTTCAAGAGAATGGTAAACAGCCCTATCATTTCAGATTGCTATATTTAATAATATGAAGTCGAAAAGGGTTAGTTTTCATTCTTTCACTAGACATCTGATCATGTAAGAATCTATACATAATTTTCGCTTGTAACTATGCAACTCACCATACACAGTACATGAATGTTCCTTCAAAAAAAAAAAAAGTACATGAATGCATAGTAGCTTGGTTCTAACACCTTGCATTTATCAGAGGATAGCTATCTCATGAAATGTTTTAGTTTCCTTCATACAAATTCTGGAATAATTTCCCAAAATTTTTAGTATGATTCATCGTCCTCCTGTCCATTATGTTGTTGAAATTACATAGTCTCGGGAGAACATGCAGTCTACAGATAAAACAATTGGACTTGCAGTTGTTCAGATTGATTCTAATTTTTAGAATATATATATATATATGAAGGCATGCATTGACTATTGGCCAAAGAAATAAAGACAATAGCTAATATGAAGAAAATAAAGGACCTTCCTCAGCGATATTAACAAGCTGAAAGAACCCAAATCCCTTAACAAAGTTGTTTACCGTCCATGCTCTATCTGATTATCATTTCAAACACTACATGTGATGATGCATGTAACTTTAGAGTTAAATAGCACATCTGTACTGATACAAGTAAATTACTATTGATACCTCTGTGTTTCATCAGCTCTGTTATATTTATTCTTTAAGCTGATGCTGATACAGGGAGATTTATGCACATATAACACTGCAGCCACTGCCCACTGGCCATAAGCGGCAACGCGGCGAACATCTCTAGTAACATACTCAAAATGCTACGCAATTTAAATGCAGAAAGCTTCGGCGCCGACCAGGGTGGCGGCCAGCCACCTGCCGACCACCCCCATGTCGCTTGCGCTTCATGTATATTTCGGCCCAGTTGGCCCATGGAGCAAGTCGTGCGGCCCCCAACGCCGTGTGTTTTCCCCTAAAAAAAAATATATACGTACGTGTGTTTTCCCCTAAAAAAAAATACGTACGTGTGTTTCTCCCGTTTGGTTAATGTTTTTTTTAAAAAAATGTTTTTTTTCTACTTAAGTTTCGTTTTATTTTTCTTTTTATTTTTACCGTGTTGTTTTATTCTTTATTTTATTTTTTACTCTTTTTTTCTTTTTATTTTCTTCGTTTATTTTTTTTTCTGTTGGAGGTTCTATGATCCAATGTATGATGTATTATTAGAGATTCTGTGATGTAAGGTGCTATGTTCTATGATATATTATTAAAGGTTTCATGATGTGTTGTCATATGATATATTATTAGAGGTTCTAGGATATAGTATGTGATGTTCTCTGATATGTTATTGGAGGTTCTATTTTTTAGATACGTCAATACGTGTCATAGCACGTTTGATACGCACGGTTTTATTTTCTTTTTCTTTTTTAAATTTTGTTTTTTGTTTTTATATTTTATTTGTCTTTGTCGTGTCGTTCTAGGTTGAAAGTTTTGTTTATCGTCCTTACATAGAACATAATTTTTTATTATATTTGTCATTGTATCGTTCTAGAAAAAAGTTTTATCTATTGTCCTTCTATAGAAAAGAATTGTCCATTGTATTTTGTAATCTGTAATCTATGATTTGTAATATGTAATTTTGTAATCTGTGCTTGTAGTGTTAATCGATATTTCTGGTTTCTTTCCACAATGTTCTCGTAGCGTCAATTGATGTTATGAGTTTCTTTCTGTGATGTTCTTATAGTGTTAATCCATGTTTTAGGCTTCTTTTTGCAATGTTTTTGTAGCGTTAATTTATCAGGCCAAAGCACCCTGTGCATATTTTTCCCTATTTCCCTTTTATTGCATTTACTGTTTATTACTCTTTTCTTCTTTCACATATTTAATTTTGTTCCTATTTCCTTTTATTTACATTACTATTCTACATTTTTCTGTCAGGAATACGAACAGACCATGACTTACTTGCAGAAACGTTTCCTTCGCCGTAGCTGGGCTGATCTGGCACGGAGAGGATTCTCAGAGGGTACGTGCAATCTGGGCCGGGCCGTGGTGAATCGTAAGCTGTAGCGCGGGGTGGTCGGCGCATGCAAATTTATGTCTCAGAAGTATGTAAGCTATGCGCAACGCTGTCATCTTTCAAGTTGCTAATAACTTTGTATCTGTATGTTATATATGTTGCTTTTGTCACATTCATGGAACCGGTGCAAGCTCTGCACGGTGTCCCCCTGTAGTAATAGTAACGTGCAAGCTCTGCACAGTGCAGGTGCCACGAGACAGGGCCATCCCCGCCGGCCGGCCCGATCGATATGATCTCGGCCGCCACCGCCATCGCCATGTGAGTATGTGGCCGATCTGCCGCTCGCGTTTCACCTTTCGCCCACCGACTCCCACATGCCTGTGTCCAAGTGAGCCATTACTGGCATAGCTAAAGCGACGTCTAGCTGGCGAGGACAGGTTCCCCAAGCCGTGGCCCGTGGCCCTGGAGACGTCTAGAGCGGATGACCGCTACGCATTTGCCAAGACATGTGAGGTGAGGGCAAAAGGCAGGGGTAGGGTAGAAACACTGCTTTAGCTGGTGCGCCTGTACACGAACAAGGAACACCTTCAGTGCTCGCTCTGTTCAGAGTGGTCTAGCACAATTCTGGAACAAAGTTATGGAGCATCCTGCCCTTCTCTTTGGGTGGGTTGATCTCATCTCCGGCCGGCATGAACATTGTTTTTATTTATTTTTTGAAACGAACGCGGGGAGCACATGAATTTTAACCAAGAGCCGTTCACTCAATCGTTCTTTTTTTTTGTTTGTTTGAAACATCGCTCAATCGTTCTTGAGGGAGAGGAGACCTCCCGAGTTTATACGGGGACGGACAGAGCAGCAAGTGACAAGATCCAGAAATGGGCCGGGCTAAATGAGGATTTAAACGGGCCCAGCCATTTACTGTTTCAGAAAGGAAAAAAACCTGCTTCTAGAAACATTGGTGGCTTTTCTTAAAAAAAGAGAAACATTGGTGGCTTTTCTGCAACACCACTCTACCACTGCAGCAGAGTTATTCAGTCATCCAGACGAGCTGTCCTCACCTAAGAATCTGCCCTTCACAGTGCTTGAATATCTGAAATTCCAAACCATTTGCTGCGCAACGGTTTCAAGGTTGTAATGTATATGATGTCTTATATATGATGTCACTTTGGGATGATACGAATTTTTAGCAGGTTTCTGAAAATTTTAAATGCTCATTATATATACTAGTGTAATGTAATGCAGAGCAAATGTTAGGTGACTACATCACTAAGCAATACCGGGGCACCGGGTATAAAACAACACAATAGGATGAATATCTTCAGTAGCCACGTTTCTGCACCACCACTCTCTGATGTAACTCAGCCGGCAAAGCCTAAAACTCTGGCACTCTGCACTTCAGCTCCACTGACCATATAAAACGCCGAAGGGAACATGTCCCATGCTACAACTGTATATATGATTCCAATTAGAAGGTATAAATTGCTAGATCTCTGAACATTTTGAATGTCCATAGATTGCACCAATGTAATGCTGAACAAAGCCAAATTATTAGCTGCACGGCACTATAACACCAGGGCCCAGGCACAGGATAGCGCGCCGCGTGCCGGCGCGCTCGTTTTACAGCCACTTCGTTCCCATAAAACCACCAGCATCCCACGCTTAGTGAAACGCTCCATGTCCAGTGTCCGTCAGCAGTCAGCACCTCCTGCACTCCTGAGAAACCGAAACCCGACACAATCTAGTGCCCGGAGGCGTACGTCCCAGCGCAGCAATGCCGGTCACCGCCGGCGCCCGGTCGACCCTCGTCCTCTTCGTCGCCGCAGTGGTGCTAGCTAGCACTTCGGCGCCCGCATGCCATGCCGCGCACAACATCACCGCCATCCTCTCCGGGCGCCGGGACCTCGCCGAGTTCAGCCGCGAGCTCGCGGCCACGGGGCTCGCGGACGACATCAACGGGCGGAACACGATCACGGTGCTCGCCGTGGACGACGCCCACATGGCGCCGCTGAAGGCGCGCGGCCTCCCGCGGGAGACGCTGCGGCACGTGCTCTCCCTGCACGTCCTCGTCGACTACTACGACGATGCCAAGCTGCACCGCCTCCCCGGCGGCTCGGCGGACGTGTCCACGCTATTCCAAGCCTCGGGCGACGCGCCCGGGAGCGCCGGCATGGTGAAGATCGCCGAGCGCCGGGGCGGGCGCGTGGCCTTCGTGCCCCAGGACGACGACGTCGGCGACGACGCGGGGAGCACCGCCGTCTTCTACGTCAGGTCCGTCCACGCGACGCCCTACAACATCTCGGTTCTTCAGGTGAGCGGCGTGATCTCGTCTCCTGCGGCCGAGGCGCCTGCGGCGGCGGCCGGTCCAAGCAGGCGCAACGTCTCGGACATCATGTCCAAGAACGGGTGCGGGCGCTTCGCGGCCCTCGTCGCCACCACGGGCGACGCGGCTACGACGTTCAAGGAGAAGGCCAACGACGGCGGCGGCTTGACGTTCTTCTGCCCGGCGGACAAGGCGGTGGAGGCGTTCCGGCCAACGTTCGACAGGCTCTCCGCTGACGCCCAGCTCGCGGTGGTGCTGTACCACGGCGCGCCGGGGCACTACTCCATGCAGGCCCTCAAGGCGGGCGACCAAGACCTGCGCACGGTGGCCGCCTCGCTCGATGGGGGCAAGTCCGACTTGAGCTTGGCGGTGCGTAACGTCCGCCACAAGCTGATGCTAGTGTCCGCGACGCACAACGTGGCCAGGGTCACCCGCACGCTCGCGGACGAGGAGGATGTCGCCGTGTACATGATCGACACGGTGCTGGTGCCGGCACAAGGAGCAGCGGGAACGGATCACGGGGAGCTCTCGTCCGGTTCCGACGTGCATTCCGGCGGGGAAGACGGCGGACGTGGTCACCAGAGGAGTGGCTCGACGGCTTCGGCTCCGACGCCGTGCTGGCTACCGCGTGAATGGTTCGCCACCGCGGCGCTTGTCTTCACTCTTCTGGCGGCGTTTGCGTCTGGTTGACTAATCAATCGGTCGGTTGCGTCACCGTCGATTGTTATTGCTAGGTTGTGATTGTGTGAGTGTGCTTGTGTGTGAATCATGTCTGAATGTCTCTGCTTAAATTTTCGTCGACTCTGTGTCAGTCTCATTGAAACCTGTCGTTATGCTTTTCAGTAAGTGACCAATGGTCATCAGAGGTTATCTCCTTGCAGTTGCAAATGTCTGGTTTGGGATTTGTTCGAGCCTTCGTATGCATATGCACGAAAATGGTTTCAAAGGTTCAACATGAAAATGCAAGATGGGAAATCATGCCGAGCCTACGACGATACTTTTCTGTGTATTTTTGCCTGCCTTTTCTTGTGCCGTTGGTCCAACGTAGTCAGCCCCGAACTAAGTTGGCCGGGACCAAAGCTCCGAGCCTCTGAGCTGGAGTCTGACAGTCTGTTCAAACAAACTAAGGGCTTCATTGGTTCGTTTCCACGGATCACAACTAGGCATGTCGCATCATATCCAAGTTCAAACGGTTGTCATTTATGTTTGTCAAACATCGACGATTCTTGTTGTCGAAATCCGAAACACAATCAACACTCAATTTGCCATGGCTTAACTCAGGAGTGGCAGGTGGCAGCTAACCAAAATAGCTGTGCCCGTTAATCAAACAGACCCCCAAAAGACGAAGAGCTCCAAGCATCTCCTTTCAATTTGCAGGCCTGCGGTTGCATTTTGCTTACCTAGTACGTTTAGGATCTTGTGAAACTTTCCGAAAGAGTGCAGGGTACATGGTAGACAGAACACGTACTCTTTTGCCGTTCAAAGGAAGTTGCGCGGCTCTGCTGAAGTGTTAGCCGTAAATAAAGAGTAAAGAGAGCCGAAGAGCAGCAAAGCGGTTCCTGCAAACTGAGCTGGCCTGTGCAATGGCCAATTGGCCATGTTACCGGGTTGGGTGTTTTTTTTCGGAAGGTCTGGTAGGTTATCCTCTGATGCAGCGGCTTTAGCTTTGCTTGCGACAACAGCTTTCAATCTGGTCTATGGTTATTGATTAAGTTGGCACTAATTGACTGGGCAGAGGCGGAGCTCCCCATGCGGCAGGGTGGGGCAGCTGCCCCACCTACCGCTAGAGGAGAGTCACTAGTATCCTTCTGTCTTTCTCACTTTCGGCCGAGCCAAGCAGCAGGCGAGCAGCGGCGTTCGGCGGCTGAAAGACGAGCGTGTGAGAGAAAACGTTTGAGGGAAGATAAAATGGCCCAATAGCCCAGGTGGCCTAAGTACATAGTGCTCCAAATTCCCAGTCATGGATCCAGTTAACCGCTAGCCTGCTGCCTACATGCTGCGTTCACCCGTCGCCCCATCCGCCTACTCACGAGTGCGGCCATGCCTGAGGTCCGCCACGTCGCTTGCTGAAGCCGCAGCCGCATGCCCGCAGCCGCGCCAAGCACTAGTCAGCAGGTGCCACTACGCCGGCAGCCAGGCAGCCTGCAGCCATGGAGGAATAGGATTTGGGGGTGGGTGATGCTCACGATGAGCATATAAGAGGCGCAGCAGCAACTGGTGCTAGGCACTGACATAGTGACATGGCTAGGGTCAAGTTAGTAGCACCGAGAGACAGCAGGAGAGGAGAGGAGAGGAGTAACTGTTGGTTGAGGCGCAGGGTGTTCTACAATTGTCAAGAAAAAGTTTATAACAAGAGGAATCTATCAATAATCAAATCGTTTATAATTAAGGTTTAAGCATTTAGCAATATATTTGGAACGTATTAATTGAGAATTTCTGATATCATTAAAAACTTGTGTCCGTGATGCGCCCCACCTAAACTTTTGTCCGAGCTCCGCCACTGACTGGGCATCTGCACCTCCAATGGGTGCAGTTTGATGTGAACAACGCTTTACAGATGGTGATTTCAGTCACGCTCGGGAGCATGTTTGGATGAAGGACCCGAGGGCCATGTACCTTGGCCCATATGGTTGGCCCAGACTATTTTTTTATTGCTTGGCCCAAGTTATTGACTCGTTTTAGAGTAGCGGCCCAGAAATAATCTTTCAAAGTGTATAACTCAATTAAGTGTTTTAGAGGGGTTCTGCTAAAAAGAAGTGTTAGGAGTTGTCACAAAGCCCAGAAGAAAAGAGTAGCAGAAGTTAGGGTGAGGTGGGAAATTGTCACAGAGCACAAAAGGAAAAGAGTAGCAGAAGTTAAGGTGAGGTGGGAAAGGTGGGGAGGGGGTTCCAAGGGGATGACATGAACAACATAATGTTGGAAGGGTGAATTCAAGTGGGAGCATCAGCTGGAAGAGATGGCCGAATGATCACAGTTTGGTGGTGACATGACACATGTAGGGAATAGGGCATACAGGTGGAGGCGATTGGGGCGGTTGTAGCAACCCCTTTGGTAGTGTGTCTACCTAATGGGCGGCATGGCATACTCAGGATGACAATGATTGTGGCACCGACATAGCGGGGTGCACAGGTCACGATAGTCCCACATAAAGTGAGTTGTGGAGAGAGGCAGCAAAAGCACCCAACTAGGGAGGAGGGTTCAAAAAGCTTCAGTGACGAGCTATAGAAGTGGGGGAGATGGGTGGAGGAAGGAGAGATTTCAAGATGGCGTTGTGGTTAGTTCTCGGAGTGAGTAAAGTTAGTGGGTGTTGACTCCTTACAATACCATTTGTTGCAGAAGAGACATGTCTTGTCCCTGAGCTACAGGCTTCCTTGAGGGAGACAAGATAAGATGAGGGGGTGCAATCAATGGTAGGAGGTCTTTGAGCTAGCAAGATTGATTATCTAGTCTCCATGACTCCTGCCCTGAGCATTGAGGAGGAGTGGTTGTTGGGTCTATTGAAAGTTCTTCTCCCTCCTCTAGAGTCTTCGCCATGGCTAGGGCGCCACTGAGGTCACGATGCAGCCGGAAGCAGTTCGCACCCAAGTCGAGAGCATCATGCATGCGTGAGGATAAGATTGGCAACACTACGGCTAAATATACATAGTTTTAAAAATGACAAAATAGGCCAAAGTGGATGAAGCCACATAGGGGCTTGCTAGGGCACCGCTAAGGTCACGATGCAACCAGAAGCAGTTCGCACCCAAGTCGAGAACATCATGCATGCGTGAGGACAAGATTGATGACATTAGGGCTAAAGATACGTAGTTCAAAAAATGATAAGACAGGCCAAAGTGACATGAAGCCGCATAGGTGCTTGCTAGGGCACCGTTGAGGTTACGATGCAGCTGGAAGCAATTCGCATCCAAGTTGAGAACATCATGCATGTGTTGGCAACATTATGGCTACAGATGTGTCATTCAAAAAACGACAAGATAGGCGGAAGTGGCATGAAGCCGCATAGGGTATTGCTAGGACACTGCTGAGGTCACGATGCAGTCGGAAGCAGTTTGCACCCAAGTCGAGAACATCATGCATGCACAAGGGTATGGTTGGCAATATTGGGGCTAAAGATACGTAGTTCAAAATACGACAATATACCAATAGCACTTAGCATGTTGGCTGCGGCTACCGTTGGTGGAGCTAAGGGTTCGAGATGACTGAAGCAGGCGGCAGCGAGAGATTTGTTGTTGTCTTGATGTGGGAGTTCACTAGGGCGAGCTTTCTAGGACTCGGTGGTGGTCGTGCTGGCTTGGTCGGAAGCGCTTGACGGGGTAGCTAGGGATGTGAGGTTGACTCTCATCCCTCTAGTGCTTCTTTCTGAAAATGGTAGTAGCTGAATGTTCCCTCTATTTTGTTCCTAGATTGCTTATCATGTTTTTTTTCTTATATCATTTAATACTCCAAACAATAACATTTTTTGTTGTGAAGATATTTGAAATGATAGTAATTTCTTGATAGAATTTATTGCTTGCAGGATATGATATGATATCTTTGGGGATGATTCAGCACTTAGCTTCAAGCAAGATTTTCATCATAGGTATTTTTTCCGTTCTAATTTATAGTTGGTTTTGGTTTGTCTGAATACACAAATTTTATTACATATTCAATTCTTGAAAGATAGAGTATCCTACCGGAGAGGATTTTTACATTGTCAAAAAAATATAATAGCGGGCACCAAACTGTTTTTCTGGAAAAAAATGATTGTAGGGGCTTAGCTCAGATCTTTTTTGAGAACACGAGAACACGCCTAGACGTATATTTCATTAAGCAATGAGAGTTTAACAACAAGCATAAAAGCGGTAACACTCTGGTTACCAGTGCCTACATCATGTTCCGGCTAGTTAGCACGGTTGCACAGGGTCAACTCCGTGGGCTGCAAAAACGGACGCACGCAACGCAAGCGAAAGCTTGTGCCTGACGTCGTCACCCACGCCCGCGCCGCCCGCGTCCTCGTTAATGTCTGTCGTCCCGTACTTTTGGAACGTTGCCCCTCCACCTCCAGGAGGGCTACATTGGCAGGCGATCGAGATGCATCGGCATTAATTCGAGCGGTGCTCTCCGCTCGCCGACCTGCCATGCGTGGCTGCGTCTGCCGGTAGTTGGGAGAGCCGAGCAGCAACGACGGGGGCCGTCGTGCAGCCATGGCAAGAGCCGGGCAGGGCAGGGTTAGCGCGTCCGGGCCTGCGTGTGGCCAAGCAGTAGCAGCCCCTCAACCCGGCACGGCTGCTGTAAATAGGGAGGATCCCATGGCAAGAGACTCATCAGTCATCACCGCAACAAGTTCACAACACACACGAGAGTGTGTGTGTGAGAGGGAGAGGATGGGCCGCAAGGCGAAGCAATGTATGCAACGAAGTGATGTAGCATTTCTACTTAATGTGATGGTTGCAAATTAGAAGGGAACACGCTGTGATGCAGCTAACACTTTCTTGGTTGTGTGCGTGCGTGCAGGTGCTGCGAAGAAGGGCGTCCGTGAAGAGAAGGTCGCCGTGGCGCCGGCGCCGGTGGCAGCGGCAGAGGCGGGCGCGTCGTCGGCGGACGGGGAGGGAGGAAGCACGGGCACCCGCCGTCGGCTGCCGATGACTAACCTCGTGCGCCTGATGCGGGAGGCGATCCCCGAGCGCGCCAAGGTCTCCTCGAGCGCCAAGGACCTCACGCACGACTGCGCCGTCGAGTTCGTCGGCTTCATGGCCGGCGAGGCGGTCGAGCGCGCCAAGGCGGAGCACCGCCGCACCATCGCGCCCGAGGACTTCACGGCCTCGTTCCAGGCGCTCGGCTTCGACGACTACGTCAGGCCCATGACCACCTACATCACCCGCTACCGCGAGCAGGTCAACCCCGCAGGCTACCGCGCGCGGGTTCACGGCGGCGCCCACTTCACCTGATAACATGTAACGGCTTCACATCAGTTTGATCCGTTGCATCATGCTGGTTGTACGGTCGGCTTGCCACTTTGCGAGCATAGCGAACGACCATATATAGCCGTTCATGCACTACGAATATATATGTAGTGCCAATCGCAAAATCGAAGAAGCAGGCCGGCTACCTCCGTGTGTATCCCGATGCTCGTTGCTATATGTAATAAAGTTATCTGAGTCTTATAAAAGGCTCTAAATAGTGTGGGGCGGATCTACAGTAACCCGTCGGGGTCACAGCTGACCCCGATGACCTTGTGAGAATACCTAATACCGTGCGCTTTTTCACCAGCTTTGACCCCGGTAAAATTAGAAATTGACCCCCGGCAACTACAGCTCAGCCCTCTCTTCTTTTCATTTGCTAATAAAGTCCTAGAAGCCCAAAAACCTGCTAGACTCAAGCAACTATCGCAACTATGCAAGCCCAGAAACGCAAATGCTATCTCCCAGCAGATTCGCCAACAAACACACAACACCGTTTCATCTCCAATTCAATCTGCCAATCTGGCATCACCAGCGACCCGTTCGGCCGCATGCATCTTCACCTCCTGCCGGTGACTGGTCACCGGCGTCACGTTCAAGCCTATCCATTCCTACCGTCCTACACCTTTGGAGCCTATAGGTACACCAAAATGCCAAATCTCTGTTAGTACCGACGCATGCAGAGATGACCTAGTGCTAGTTGTTCACTGCTCACGTTGGATCTTGAATTTTGATGTTTTTTTTCAGTCGAGCAAAGGTGTCAAATAAGAAAATTTATGATTTCTAAAATTTGAGGTAACCACTGTTGGACTTTATTTTATCTTATCACAGAATATTGCTAATTTTATTCCTCTATGTAAATGCTTGATTTTGCAATATGCCACCATTATTAATATTTGTGCCTATGTCACGTATTGACCACGGTGTTAGATTATTATCGATTTTGGTCATTTGGGCTCCCAATTGTTAGAGCGCGATGTGGAATCCAAGACCTTGATATGTTGTGGACTCCGATGGACCTGAGCCTGAGGGGCGCCAACTCGTAGTTATAGCGAGTTGAACCGAATTTCACTGTGCACTCTATCACTGACCCCGGTGGCAACTTTTTCTAGATTCGCCACTGTGTGTGTGAAGCATGATGTTTCTATATTATGAATTGTTCTATAGCGATCTGACTATCCATTCTACTTTTGAAAAGAAATTAATTTCCTTGAACTGTCTGGGCCACCATATACGTAGTCTTGGGGCTTCCTGGACCTCTAAATGTGTCACATATGTTTGGTGGTTGGCCAGACGCGCTTAGAAAAGAATTAAAAACAGTAGTTCTTTGGAAGCGACAACTTTGTGTTGGTTCTTGTGGCTCTGCATAAATGCAGTTATATTTGAAACAAACAACCTTCGTTTCTTCAGGTTATTTACTCAACTACGCACTGGCTCTGTACATGGTCTATCCTATTCCCAGGATGTGGTTGCTGCGACTTCTCAATTCTTGACATAGGTGGCCAATGAGTTTGTTACCCGAGCACACATGTGGCGGTCTAGTCTACGGATTGACAGTAGTCATTAGGGTGTATTGGATTTATTTTCTTTTTATTTCTTGCTTTAGGTTGTGTGCCTTTCGCCGTGGTCAGAGGGATTCCAGGATGTTGTATCACTTTAATATAACTTTCTTGAAATTAATAAAGCTTTCCTTTTCGAAAGAAAAAGACGAGCTCTACTCATCCGTCACCACACGTTCATTCTAATACAGATGCGAGCCAAGCTAGCTAAAAATGATGTTGCAGCTAGTTGTCCCGTGAGATCACCAAAAGAGCTTCAGCCCTTTAGACTTTAGTCAAGTTCAGAAGCTGCTAAACTGATCAGAGACATATAGTGCAGTAGCAGTGCCAAGCATATGACAGCAGTCAAGAACTCAAGAAGCATTGGCTCTTAAGTAGTACTTTAGTAGTACATGGGTGCCGTTGAATCATTGTGAATGGTTTTAGCAGTCCGTGCTCAGAAATCCCGTGACAATCTCAGTCAAGTAGCCCCTCCTGAAATTCTATTTGGCACCATCGACATATATACATGATTACACTAGCTAGTAGTTGTTGGGGCAGCATCTCTAGGTGGACAGATTTCAGTGCTCGTTTTGATCAAAATCCAGATTTTAGAATTAGAGGAAAAAAAACTATTTTTTAAGAATCCAAAACTGATCATAAGCTTCTCAACGGCTCCTAAATTCAGTATAGATACTAGTTATTATCATCATTCATCAACACGACAAACACTGGAATGTGTAAAACAAGCAGGCTACCACCATCCTCGATCGTAACCGTGTGTACTGTATTCATATTAGCATGTGTTGGACTTTGGACTTGGAGTCCTTTTATGCAAGTGATTCGATCGATATGGCATTGGTATGCAGCCCGCTAACCCGCTCTGGTGTGCATTCATTTTAACCTTTGGTGGATTGCTCTGATCAGTTCACACGCATGCATGCTGCTATTGCTGCGAAGCATGTCTGCCACGTCAGCGTCCATGCTCTAAAGATTATTTATATCTTTTTTAACTGTGAGGTAAAAACACTGCCACACACTGGAGCAGGAAGTCAGATGTATTGGAAAGGATGCGTTGGGAAACAGCAAAATATATTGCTTGGCTGGTCACTACTGGCTTTCAATCGCCAGCGGCCCAGCAACGATTCCCGGTTTCCAGCATGCATGCGTACAACAATATCCCCATGAATATACACACGGACACGTTCACACGTCCCATTGAATATTTTTGAAATGACGCAAAAAGTCACTTCCTTTGAAACACTGTCGAGAGCGCGCATAATATATCCGCCAACGTACACGTCAAAAGCGAAAATTTGGGCACGTGCCACGCACCACGTTTGATAATGAGTACCGCTACGACGTAGGCCGGAGTAGGTTGAACCAAGCACATTCCATCTCTGACTCCGTGACACAATGGCGTACGATGATACAACAAAAACAGTAGAGTACCCGATATCGATTCATCCATTTTTCACGTTCCATCTTTCGTGCGTGACAACTCGGCCACGCACGTAGTAGACGACGACGGAGCAGTGCTTCACAGAATCCTCCGCCACTTGTCATCTCAACAGGAGCGCGCTGGTGTGCATGCATGCATGCATGCCATCGACCCTTGCCGTTCCTCGGTAGACGGTAGCTAGAGTAGTAGCCTGTGCTGGCTACCCTGGTCAACACATCGTAGCCTCCTATTTAACGTATCCTCACACATCACAAGAACGGCACACACACTAGCCATCCAGTAGCCACCACTCCATTCACAACGAGCAATAACCCTAGCTAGCTTCAGGTAGCGCGAGAGAGAGCGAGCCAATGGACTCCGGCTTCCTCCCTACCGGCGGCGCGGATAATGGTGGCGCCAACAATGGCGCCGTCGTCGCTCAGCAGCAGCAGGCGGCGCCGCCGATCCGCGAGCAGGACCGACTGATGCCGATCGCGAACGTGATCCGCATCATGCGCCGCGTGCTGCCGGCGCACGCCAAGATCTCGGACGACGCCAAGGAGACGATCCAGGAGTGCGTGTCCGAGTACATCAGCTTCATCACGGGGGAGGCCAACGAGCGGTGCCAGCGGGAGCAGCGCAAGACCATCACCGCCGAGGACGTGCTGTGGGCCATGAGCCGCCTCGGCTTCGACGACTACGTCGAGCCGCTCAGCGTCTACCTCCACCGCTACCGCGAGTTCGAGGGCGAGGCGCGGGGCGTCGGGCTCGCCGCTTCGCGCGGCAGCGGCGGCGGCGACCACCACCCCCTCAAGTCCCGCGGGCCCGGCGGCTCCGGAGCCGCCGCCATGTTGCCGCACCACCACGACATGCAGATGCATCACGCCGCCATGTACGGGGGCGCCGTGCCCACGGCGCCGGGGCATCCGCACCACGCCCACGGCTTCTTCATGCCACACCCACAGGGCGGCAGCCACTATCTGCCTTACCCCTACGAGCCCACGTACGGCGGTGAGCACGCCATGGCCGCGTACTACGGAGGGACCGCCGCGTACGGGCCCGGCAACGGCGGCGACGGCAGTGGCAGCAGCGGCGGGAGTGCGGCGCACACGCCGCAGGGCAGCGCCGGCTTCGAGCACCCGCACCCGTTCGCGTACAAGTAGATCAAGAGTTCGTTCTGCGAGCCATGGATGATCGTTGCTGATGAGGATCTGCACGTACGCTCCTGTACGCATGCATGTATCGGGCGCATCCTAGTGTGCACCACTATTTAAGTTCTGTCCCCGGCTAGCAGCTTGTTTTCCTTAAAATATCAGTCGATCTGTAGTTTCTTGGTCGTAGTATTATTGTTCAATGCTTGCCAGTATGTGGTATTGTGTTCGAGTAACCATGGATGAAATTATTTCCTGCATGCTTTCAGATTGACTGTTCGTGTTTCTTCTGCGCAGTTCTGCTGCTAGCTGTTCACGCAATTCTATTGCTGATTATCGTTTAATGGAACATGCAGTACGTTGTCTTCGGAAGGCCTGGAGCTAGCGAATTGTTTGCTGTAGTAAGCTACAGTATACAGTATACTACGAGTAGTAGAGTTTAAAATAACAGGCGAAGCCGCTAATTACCGTACTATATATCTAAAAACAGTTAATAGCGGACTATATGCCGGGCTATAGAGAAAACGGCTAAATTATATATGAATTAATGAACACAAATAATGACACCTTATTTTGAAAAGCTATAACGGGCTATATAGGGTCAGAGACACAAGCAACAGATTTAAAACAATGATACATAGTATACCTACGGCGGTACGGCAGCCGTATATGCGTCGCTTGAGCGTGGGCTTCATTGTCGTTGCTGGTATAGCCAATAGCCTATGTAGGGTGAGGTATTTCGTGGCTTCCGACGGGAGGAAACGCAACGGCCGGCGGCGCATGTTCTAGACTCTGGCTACTACGTGAAAACGCCATGGATTGGGACAAGTTCCACCGGCAGCCGGTTGGCCTGCGCGGCTGCGCCTTTGCGCTTGCGCTCCAGTCGCGTGCGCGGCTGCATGCGGCGAGTAGGGGCGCCCGCGACAAGTGCCGGCAATCGCGCAGCTTCCGCTCTAATTCTGCCGGCCATGCATGCACGCATGTCCATCCATCTCTTGTCCAACGACGATAAACCATCGAATTTGGATCTGATTGCTACGTGGATGCTCGCTACATTAATGTCCTGTATTCTGGCTGCTGGCTGCTGCTGACCTGCTGTGTGCATGCATGCATGTATGTATGGGCAGGTCTTCGTTTCGTTTCCCCTGCTCCAGTGCATGCCCTGCTCGCTGCCGCGCGCTTCGGGAACTGAATACCGCAGCTGGCCTTGTTTCGTGAGCTCTCTCTAACTCTCTCTCTCCTCAATCCTCATCGCACGCTCTGCGTGTACTCCCTCCGTCCCGTAGAGAGTTTGTCGCCGAAGCATCTGACTGTTGTCCTAAAAAGTTTGTCGTTCTAGCTTCTGACATGAGTCCATGCCTAGGCAAGCAAAGCATCGAGACCCAGCCTTATCGTCTCGTCCATCCCTCCGTGCTTACCGATTTGTGTCCATTTGTTTAATCGGTGTGACCGGGTTTGAATGATGAATATGTATCTATAGCTTTGCAATTTGTTTAATCGGTGTCGTGGCCGGAATTGAATGATAGATATGTATCTGTAGCCAACATAAGAAGCAGTAGGCTTTGCTAGCGGGCAGGGAGTAGGCTCCTTCCCCATGCCCCTCTCTCTACTGTACGCACGACCACGTGAGGTCAGGTCTATTTTTGTTGCGGCACGGCTGCACGTACAGCCTGCGTCTACGTCTCCGTGCGTGACGAAATATCTGCCTGTAGCCATACATACAGCGGTACAGCGGCAGCACCCTACGCTCATGCCAATTGAGTATGGCTACATTGTGCGCTCGTACGTTTGATTGTCAAATCTCCGAGTACTTTTCATTCCCTCTTCTTTGAGACAACGAATTCATCCAGACGGTTTTCCGATGCGGCAACGTACAACTGCGTTCTTCTGAAAAGACAAATGACACCACCAGTCACCAGAGATGACACTAACTAGATGGACAGTTCGAAATACACAGAAATTATTTCATAGACTTGCATGAATACCAGAGAAAAAAACGCCCCCAAAAATCCAAAACTAATGCTGTTATGCAAAACAGTGACAATCATTGTTCATCAGTCCAAGCCACCGTTGTTTGATTCCTTGACCTGCTTTAACTAAGGCTTACAAGTACAACAGAAATTATTTAAAATACATGGAATACCAGAGAACGCTCAAAAATCATAAACCAATCCTGTTCTGAAAATAGTGACAACCGCATTCTTCACTGTTCGTCAGTCCTCGCCACCGTTGTTTGATTCCTTGGCTTGCTCAGCCTGGAGCATGGCGTCGCCGTCTGGTGTGGCCTCTGCTACGGCACCAGAGGAGTGATCCCCAGCCTCCCCGTTTTCACTTCTAACACACTGCCTCTTGTTGGAGATATCCGTTTCTTCCTCCTCCAGCTCTTCATCACCATCGTCGTCCATCTCCTCATCCAAACCCTTGTTCATGTCTTCCTCAGAATGGTCTCCATCTGCAGCCCCTTCGGCAGCACCATCATTGTCATCCAAGCTTCCTTTGTCCCCATCGTCTCCAGTTTCAGCTTCTCCTCGCTTCCTTTGTGGAATGGCATGGAAGAATGCCGTCTTCCAGTCCCTTGTTTCCACAAACTTTAACATTATCTCAAACACTTGGTTAACTGTAAGAACCTGCATGATATTGATATACAAGAGATAAATAGTCTTAGTACAAACTACTCCAGAGTCCAGAGAGATCAGATATTCTAGTGCCAACAACTTTTTCATCAATAAAAGTAACAATTGAGATAACTAGATATTCAGACAGTTCAATGGAACTAATCTGAACTTGTGGCAGTCATTGTCAAAAAAAAAACATGTGGCAGTACCTTACAACAAGCACAAATATAAACACATTGCTCTCAGTTGTCCAGTGTGCATTCAATTCTGGATACTCAGAAAGTAAAAATTTCAGCAAGAGGGACAACCATGATAACTTTTCCTCTCTTTTTAATGTTTCCTATTTTAATGTGTCGTGAGACAATGCCTCATAAGTCATAACAAATGACTCTGTAAAGTACAGAAGACACCACCACAATCTATGGATATATTGGAGCATTTCAAAGGCATATAATGGGTACAGAGACAAATTTGAAAGAAGAAGATCATGCTTTCAGACACAAGGTTTTTGAAAGGTGAGTTAACATTTTTTTTCATGTGAACAGTAGAAACAGATACACATTTACCTGAGAACTTGACATTTTGAGGTAGTTTCCAATGGGAAGCTTTGCAGATTGAATTCCCTGCTCTGCTGACTTTTTCAGCGTTATGCCCTTCCATCTGTTTCGATCCACCAGTCCACCAATGATGTATATTTTCGACATGTCTAGATCATCAAGCACTGTCTCAGCATCTGCTGTAAGATACACAAGGTTTTCTTTACGATCTTCAAATGCTTCAATATAAGGCTTGGCCGCCTCTTCAATGATCCACTTATCATACCCAGGAATTCTCTGAAGATGGGTCGCCATTTCTCCACTGCAACCTGTCAACCACAGGTGAGCTGGGTTTGCAGATCTCCCATTCGCTGCATAGCAGTACATAATCTGTAACACGCATCAGTTAATATGTAAAATATTTTCTCAAGGTAATATTAAATGTTGTGCTTGCAGAAGATATGGAGCATTGGAGATTGACAGAGATATTTTACATGCAATGCAGACATAGGTACTAGTGCCCTTCTCAGAAACTTGCTGTAAAACATTCAAGGGAAAAAAACATGGGCACAAGACCAAGAATGGCATCGGATATGACCACAAATGAGATTAAGTACTACAAATGAGATTAAGTATGGTTTTGTCAACCAAGGGGCCATTCGTTTATCTAGCAAGTCTGCAGTCTGTAGTCAGTTTACACTTTAGCCTTTACACAGGCACTTCAAATACAGATTTTAACAGAAGGGAACAGTTCAACTAGTTTTGGTTGCTTAGTTTACCAAATCATGAGATCTTTCAAACACATCTGGTAGATAATCCATAATTCCATATATCAAAATGGTCAGTCGCTTCACATTAACTACTCAGTTATAGGCTCCCTCAAGAATCATACAGACCACTAAGAATGGCACTGGATATGACCACTAACTTACTAATTACTACAAATGAGATTAGGTGTGGTTTTGAAAACCACAATGGTGCATTCGTTTCTCTAGCAAGTCTGCACTTCGTCATCAGTTTACACTTTACAGCCTTTGCGCAGACACTTCCAATATAATGATTTTAACAAAAGGGCATCAGATCAATTAGTCTTGGTTACCTAGCATCTTTCAAACACATTTAGTACATACAGTCCAAAATTCCATATATCAAGATCGGTCAGTCGTTTCACATAAACTACTCAGTTACAGGCTCCCTCAAAATCAGACAGACAGCCCCGTTTCATTGAGTTCAGAACACATACTAACAAGAGACGGCAATTTCACCTGCTGCGTGAGGCTATGAATCTCGTTGGGCCGCATAAGGTCCGCGAACTCGAGGTCCAGCACCACCTTCTGACCCGCCCCCTCGGCCGCGCGCCTGAGCCGGTCAGCTCGCGCCCCGCGCTCCTCCGTCCGCCGGCCCACCCGCTCGCGCCGCGTCTCCCGCCGCGCCGCCACCATCTCGGCGCGGGCCTCATCCGAAGGCGCGGCGGCGAGAGCGTCCTCCCACTCGCGCCTCCGCCGCTCTATGTCGGCGCGCCGGCGCTCCTTCTCCGCCGCCTTCCGCGCCGCCTTACGCTCCGCCTGCTGCTCCTGCTTCTGCAGCTTCTTCCTCGCGCTCTTCGAGAGCTCCGGAGGATTGCCCCCTTCTTCCGCTGCCAGCGTGGCTTTCTCGGTCTCCGCGTCGTCAGCCATCTGAACGCGCCGCCGCCCGCCGGAGCAGCCTCTGCGTTCGTAGAGGGTTTTTTGGGTTTCGACTGAGAGGCGACTTGACCGAAATAACCTTTGGTGGTTTTCTGGAAACCCGTGTTCTCTCGGAGACCCATGAGATTCAGAAGCAGATCACTAGTAAGGAAAACGGCCCAAATTTCCTTGTCAAAGCGGCCCAAAATAAAGCTGAGCCCAACTATGCAATGCGTGCGGCACGACTTGTTGACCGGCTTTAACTTTCTGAGCCCGGCGGTAACTAGAAATCTAGTTTGAGTTTCACAAAACAAAACTAAAAATCTAGGCTCAAACCTGAACTGCCACCCACGAATCTCTCCGCGGCGAGGCGGCTCTTACCAAGTCAAGCGGCAATATCGGGCCGTCCAAACGGGAGCCGGGAAGCTCCAATCAACGGCTGCAGGAGAAGCAACGTCTCTTCCCCACGACTCCAACGAGCGCGGGCATTTCGCACGCACGCACGCACGCAGTCCACCACTCCTGCGCCGGCGCCGCTCCCCTTCCGATCCGTCTCTCTTGGCCTATATAAACGCCCTGCCCCCACGCACTGTTCACACGCCGCAACACCAATTCAGTTCTCCACTTTCTTCTCTCTAGAGCTGCAGAGCATTCGGTCCATTTGGCCACGCCGTGATCCGATCGATCCGCTGTGCATGCCAATGGCGGCCACCATCCACTTCGCCGTGTTCGCGTTCTCCTGCGCCCTCCTCGCGGCGTCGGTGTCGTCTCTGCCGCCGGCGGTGTTCAAAGTCGGCGACGAGCGCGGGTGGACGGTGCCGGCGAACGGCACCGAGACGTACAACCACTGGGCCAAGAGGAACCGCATCCAAGTCGGCGACGTCCTGAGTAAGAACCATACACCTGTTTTCTCATTCATTTATCCTTGTATATGTACCGTACGTGCGTGTAGTCTCTCTCGATCTACTTTTTTTTTTCGATATCATGCCCGTGTTTGATCGATCTCGCGTCGCCGCCGCCGCGCGTTCGCGAACGTCAGGTTTCAAGTACGCCAACGACTCGGTGCTGCTGGTGACCCACGACGACTACAAGCAGTGCCACACCGCGACGCCGCTGAGCCGGTTCGCGAGCGGCGACACCAAGATCAAGCTCGACCGCTACGGCCCCCTCTACATCGTCAGCGGCGCCGCAGGCCACTGCGAGGCGGGACAGCGGATGATCGTGCGCGTCAAGGCCCCCTCCGCGCTGTACGGCGCCCCCGCGGCGGCGCCCGGGATAGGGATGCCGCCGATCGTCAGCGGCGGCGGAGGCAGCGGCGCGCCCAGCCCGGTCGTCTCCTCACCACCCGCCGTGCCTTCAGACGGCTCCGGTGCCGGTTTCGCTTCCACTGCTCCCACGCCGAGCCCGACCCCAAGCCCGCTGCCGCAGGCCAGCGGTGCGTCGTCTTCGCGCGTGCTTGGCGTCGTGTCGTCCGTTGCAGCTCGGCTTGTGGTCATGGTTGCCATCACCCTGTCCGTGGTCGTGGTTTGAACTTAGTCGTGTGGTTTATGGTTCTTGATCCATACTTATAGCGTCGTCGGTTTAAAAAGTAATTTTAGCTTTCCCAGATCCTTATATGAAAAGTTTGTCTCGGTTTGAATTGGTAGGGGGCCACTGGCCAGTCGCATGCTTGTTATTGTTAGGTGAAAGACTTGTGCAATTCAGTTAAACGATGATTAATCCACATTTGTCATCAACTAAATTTATTTTGTTGTGCACCTGCGATGTAGATTTGCATGTCCCGGAATCTCGGCCTGTTCAATTCAAGTATTATTGGCACAGGTATTACGGCATATTACAACCTCCCCAGTCTATCACCACCCTTGGGAGGCATACGAAAAACGAAACGGAAATATTGGCTTGCGCGTTGGGGCATTTCGTTCATACGGTGTGAGGTTTTCGTATATTCTATCATTTCTTATCTTGTGCAGCTTCCCTGTACAATTGTGTATATATGCGATGCACATCGGACAAAAGAAAAACACGATGGATATTACGATATTTGTGTTCATTATTATTCCATTACTAGTATTGGTGGTGCACTAAGCAAGCATATAATAAATAAATAAACTAAGGATCGTCATATGGGTCTGATCGTTGGCAGCTAGTCAGCCCAACTCGTCTTCAGCTCAGCCCAGCAGCGCATTGGAGCCCAACTTGAAGCCTTCTATTTATTTTTTTTAAAATGTCTTTGAAGCCCTCTATTTAGCGTCCTGCGTACCCCTCCTTTTTGGCTCATTTGTGGATCCGCGCCTGCATATTCCTCCTGTTGATGGTTCCCATATAACCCATGTCCAGACGTTCTAGAATCAGGCATAAAGCCTGCCTGATAGCTGTAGATCCACACAAGCTGCATGTTGTCCAGCACCCGATGGAAACGACTCATGAGTCCTAGGTGCAGATGGCCACGGTTTTTGTCCTGCACCCGACAGAGGAGGTTAAAGTCCCCACAGACCATCCAGGCTCCGTAACAGGCATTGCAGATGTCCTGGAGCTCATCCAAGAACGCCGCCTTGTCCGCCCGGTTTGCTGGACCGTGCCATACACCGACGATAGCCACCAGGCCTCAGTCTCGTCCGGTGACCGAACTGGCTGCAAACGAACCGATACAGAGAAACGGCTAGAGCACATAAGCGATCGGCTCCAAAGGTCGCGACACCAACCGACGAGCGCTCCGCCGGACGCTCCCACGGCCGGCAAGCACAAATAGTCGAAATCCTCCGGTCCCGTCGGTATAATCATCGATCATTGGTGCAGAGAAAATTCACGACCTGACGAACCCTCTAACTACGCTACGACGTGCACGGCTATTAAGCCATCGCGTATTCCAGATCAACTCATGGTCATGCAGAGACTCACGCAGCTGCCAAAGCTCTGCGCGCCTTATGCCAGCAGGAATCGATCACACATAACTGCCCTCTTGGCCGAGAATAGCGGTTCGGCAAAGGTCTTCCGGAGCTTCCACGTTGCGCCTGAATGCCCTTTTTATTTCTTTTTTGAGAGGACGTTGCGCCTGAATGCCTGATTTGCCGACTCGTCCAGGGCCGCATTATCTTGCGAACTAGGCCCCAGAGGGCTCCGGCCCAGCTACGGATTTCGACGGATCCCAGATGCCTCCCGGCGTACAGTGGTTTTCTCCCGCGCAGGCCCCCTCCCGACGATGGCTTTTCCGGGTGTGTGCTCGAGACTCTCGCCTTGAAGCGTCAACAGCCTTCATTCGTTCGCAAATTGTTGCGAGGCGTCAAGAGCGTTCTGAATTTCTGATTCGTGCAGGCGTGCGGGCGGAGATGTTGCGAGGCGGTGGTAACGTCGTGCAAATTGTTTGCAAGAGCTGGAGCAGTTTATTGCTCGGGCTGCGGGCCTTCTAGGAAAGGTAAGGAAAAGCTGGGTTTTTCCTGCAAAGCCGCATATGCGGGGAAATGACGTCGGACGGAAGGAGACTAGCCGTTGACCCGACGGAGGGAAGCTAACCTGCTCCCAGAGGCCAGGGCTACCTCGCCCCGCGATCAACAAGAAGCTTATCTCCCGCGAAAACAAGGGAAATCTTACTAGCACAGGCCCTATTTTGTTAGGAACAAATAGGGGCTATATTTGCTAGCAAGGGAAATCTCGGTCTAGACTGTTCAATTCCTGTTTTATTTGGTACGAAATATTGGCACTTGTTCGTCGCAAAAAAAAATATTGGCACTTGCGAGTTGGAGCACTCTTTTCTTCATACGGTGTGTTGTGAGTCTTTTCGTATTTTATCATTTTTTATCATGTGCAGCTCTGCTTTTGCAACTGTGCATATATATGCACACCGAATAAAAGAACTACACGATGGATATCAGAATATTTTGTGTTCATTATTATGGCACCTATAACCCGAATATTTTGTCGTCTAAGTTCACCACAGTAATCACATATAAGATGATATGATAAGACACAACCTTGTAAAATATATTATCCAAACTCGACTTTGTTTATATTTTACATGTGTGATTTTATGGACACATGATTTTTCATATCATGATATAGCATCTTTGTTAGTGTGATAAACGATTGTCAACATGTCCAACACTTGTGGTTGGTGGTTGGTTCAGTGGTTCTACTGATCCCCTGACACAGGGTTATGTGTCGAGACGTGTCTCTTGGCTAGTGATGTGCAGGTGTGGAGTCCGGAGGCGGTGGCAACGGTCGAGAGAAGGTCAAGTAGCGCATGCCATGCTGACGGACTAGGTGCGGTGAAGGACGGACGCTAGACTTGGACTGACGGACCAGACGATTGGGTAGCCAGCCGTGGTGGCTGACACTTGGGACATTGACGGGCGTAAATGTACATGGCGGGGGACGCGTGCGCGGTACGCTACTTGCGAGGAGGTTTGGTGGTTTGTCCTCAAAACCATCGACGGGGGATGCGTACGCGGTACGATACTCGCAGACGGTTTGGTGGTTTGCCCTCAAAACCATCGGCAACGGGTTTTGCGGGTTTGGGCCTCAAAACCCGGGCGGAGGTCCCGATGCGGACAGACGGCACGTGGCGGCATCAGGGAGATTGCGTCGAGGCAAGGCTACCGGTGAGAAGGCGCGGTGGCCGTCGGATTAGAAAATCTCGAATTGGACCATAGTATCCTTGGATAGGTGGTTCGCTCTAAACATATCTAGGGGCAAAAGTGGAATTATGTAATAGGCATATAAATAAGAGTAGACTCCCCCACTCGGACTTATCTCGGTCATTTTTCGTTTTTCCTTTTTCAGTATCCGACTACCCCTTCTGTTCACGTTCTTGCTTAGAGGTCCAAGAACAAATTCTTGTGTGATGTTCTCCAGAGATTTTTGAGTGGGAAGAGGAGGCCCTAATCCCTCCTCGTGCCCTCCGGGTGTTGTCTTTTATTTTGTGATTTTTGTTTGTCTCTGTGCTGTGTTGATTTTTGGTGGTATTTTTGGACGAATTTTTATTCATCGAATTTGGAGCGATTTGGCTCGTTCTTTTTGCACTGATTGATGCTTTGTCGAGTGATGAACTAGATCACTAAGTGATTTGAACCAATTCCACTCGTGCATCAAGAAATCATAAGATTTGTATTTTTGGGAAAAACTAAGTTCTTGGCCTAGATTTGTTTTCCCCGGCCATTTAATTTAAATTGAGTGACGATTTCTTGGGAATAATTTTCAATCTCCCTTGTGATGGCCTCTGCAAAATCTGGCGTCGATCTGTATTGATCTGATCTAGTTTTTGTTAATTTTCCCTCTCGCGTCGCTGCTGTCCAGAGCAGGTGTTCTTTCCTGAGCTTCGCTCGTTCTCTGCTTTCTGATTGCGTGAGGGATTCTTGTGTAGGGCCTAATAGCAGTGCTACCATCATTGTGCACTCAGGCGCCGAGTGAGCTTGTTTGAGCAGCACTTGCCCTTGACCCCTGTTCCTTGATTCTTTCGTCAGTGGCCTGATAGCTACTTTGGTGAGGTTCGTTACAGGTATGGGAGAACAAGCAGCAGCACTGCAGCGCTGAAGCGCCTCCCAATTCAGGCAGGGTGCTCCCGACCAGTTTTCGACCACTTGCCGACCACCGTGATCGACGTGGTCCCGACCAGTTTTCGACTAGTTTTCGACCACTTGCCGACCACCATGATCGACGTGGTCCCGACCAGTTCCCGACTAGTTTTCGCCCTGTTGCCGACTACCGTGATCGACGTGGTCCCGACCAATTTCCGACCAGTTTCCATCCAGTTGCCAACCAGCTCCCGACCAGTTGCATTTAATCTCCGTTTCTATCTTCGTCTCTTGCATTGGCTTTGTGGTGTTCTGCTGTGTTTCTAGGGAACATCCACCCACTAGTTGAGTCGTGGACATCACAGTGTTTGGTTTGCGTGTTTGGCGGTGGCCTAAATATTTCGTGAGAAATTTTTACGGCTCTCATTCACCCCCCTGCGGTCGCCGTTTTCGGTCCTTCAGATTTTTTGGTGAATTTAGACGACTTTTTTGTCATGATTTGTACGGTTTTTTACAAAAGCTGTGGTTTTCACCTGATCCGCTGCCAATATAAAGATATATTTGTTCGCTCAAAACAGTTTATCGTACCTTTACCTTTAAGAAAATAATGGTAAAATAACAATATTTTAAAATATATGATATTAGTATGTCAAGCCTAATAGTTAGAGTACACTGAGTAATACTTTCTCAGTTCCAAATTTTAAGTTGTTTTGATTTTTTATTACATGTATTTTACTATATATCTAAATATAGTTTATATATAATAAAATGTACGTAAAAAAATTAAAATAATTTATAATTTAAACGGAAGGAGTATCTGATGGATGTAGGTTCAACTCCTCCGAAGGTGGAGTTTGGATATTTTTCCTAGCCTATTAATTAGAGTCTCGTCCAGATCCAGAACCTAGTTAACGAAATATGAAGAGATCAAGTCCTGGAGAGAGAGAATCGTGCATGTTGTTGGAGTCTTGGAGATAGGATTCCCATCCGAGTTAAACAGATGCGTGACTGTTTATGCTTGGAAGGGGGGTTCCGCTGACACACGAACACGAATACTGGGTGTGTTTAGTTGCCCCGAATTTCGAATGAAAATATTATATCATGTCATCTTAGCGTACTGTAACATTTTATTTATATTTGGTAAAAATTATCTAAACTTTGTATAACTAGACTCAAAATGTTCGTCTCGTAAAGCACAACAAAACTGTGTAATTAGTTTTTGATTTTATCTATATTTAGTACTCCATACATGTGCCGGTATTTTGATGTGACGGATGATAGGAATTATACATAGTGAATTTTAGGATGATTTTAAGGGAACTAAACACAGCCATGACAGTGGTCCGTACACGCGCCGCACGCGCGGACGGGACGTGTGAGGAGAGGGTGTTTATTTATTTATTTATTTTGAACGTGGCTAGGGAGATGGGCGTGATGCATGGACGCGAGCGCGCGAATCGTACGCGCGTTGAAGATGTTGCACGCTCATGTTCATGTCGCTACGCCGAAACATCTGTCGCGCCGCTGCGATGCATCTGCGGCTCTGGCATTTCAGATTTTACTCTTAAATTATGTGTCATATTAAAATTACGTGTTATATTAAAATGTCGATACATATATGAAATACTAAATATAGATGAAATAAAAAATTAATTATACAGTTTTGTTATACTTTACGAGATAAATATTTTAACCCTAATTAATCAATGTTTAGATAATTATTACTAAATAAAAATAAAATTACTATAATATTTAACAGAATTTACTATATAAAATTGATACATCAACTTTGATATCTAAATAAGGTCTATGTGTCTCTGACTTTGGACTACCATCGGCCTCGCGTCGTGACCGCAAAATTGTTGATGATCCATGTGCTCTCGTAGCAGGTTTGCATCCAGGTCCACACAGTAGCACACCGTCGAGTTGGCTCTGGGAGGGAACAGGTTTGCAGTATAAAAATGGTAGCAAAAAAGTTGATGAAAAGGCAACCAGGCTTCCTCACGTCCGACGTCATTCTCCGCCAATACACGAAAACCAGTGTTGAAATGGCACCAGGCGTTGCAGGAAAACAAGCTTTGCAGCAGCTCTTATGGCAGCTAGCAGACCATAGCCCGAGGGATGCAATCAACGCACAAGCTCGCCCAATTTTGCCTCTCTCACAGAAGCAAGGCAAATCTCGCTAGCACAAACCTAGACAAGCACAGTGCATATAAGGCTTCGTAGCGAAGGAACCAAACCAAACGCCTCTTAAATGGTAGCAAGACGGTAACCGGTAGGAGTGCTAGCTAGCATTTAGCATGTCGTCGGCGCGGAGACAGCCAGTTCGTGGAAACCGCGATGCCGGCGCCGCGTCCGTCGCGGCGGCGCTTGAGGACGACGACGATAGCTGCGACGTCGTCACGGTGGACTACCGCTTCTCCATCCTCAAGCTTCGCCATTTCGTCGATCAGCTCTCCGACGAGCAGGAGGAGGTGGTCCGATCCATCGGATTCGGGGGCGTGCTCCACCTCACCAGGTACAGCAAGCTTGACCGTCACTTCTCCGCCTGGCTGTGCAGTCAGCTGGAACTGGCCACCGCTCGGCGGCGGCGGCGCCAGGGGCGTCCTCGTCCGCGCCCGTGACGCTGTACCTGAAAGACCAAGACGGCGCCGGCGAGAAGGTTCCCGTCACCGCGCACGACGTGCACGAGGTCCTCGGCATCCCAAACGGCGACCGGAAGATTGGACTCGGGCGCAACTCTGAGGAGAAAGAGAGCGACGCGGACGCGGACGCCGTCCGCCGGGTGCTTGGCCTGGACCCAGGCCAATCACCTCTGGAACGCGCGAAGGCCGTCATCGCTCAGAAAAGCAAGGACGCGTCGTCGTCGTCGGGGCCGATGACGCAGTCCGAGCGCGATGCGTTCGTGGTCGCCTTCGTCCTCCTCCTGGTGGAGCACTTCTTCGCGCCGGGGTCCGTGGGCCGGCGCGGCAAGGTGAACGCGGAGGTGTTCCACGCTGTTGCCAAGCCATCAGAGGTCCACCACTACGACTGGGCCGAGTACGTCCTGGAGGAGTTCCGTCGCACTGCCGGCAGCGTCCAGCAACAACTCATGTCCGGGCGTCCCAAGATCTCGCTCTCCGGTTGCCTCCTATTCCTTCAGGTAGCCCTGTCTTGTTCTAACTTGTAACATTCATGTGAATACATTATTACAAACTCTCAGTTTGGGCAATTTTGCCGTTTGGTGTCATGCTTCATTTGCAGCTGTCTTTTCTGCAGATTTTCTGTTTAGATGATTAGATCGATTGGATTTGGAGACGACCAATTGCCAAGTACCACGTGATGTTCTTCCTCGGCTAGCAGCTTACGACTACAACTCTATATATAAAGCAATCGATTTGGACCGACAACCTGAATGGCGTGAGGGTGGCCTCAAACAGTTTGGAAAGCTTAAGGTGCCTGTCTACTAATTACTTCATGTCATGTCATTGAACGCAACTTGGTTAATTGGTGCTTTTCCTGCAATTACAGTTCACTGTGAAGCACACAACACAAACAGATGATTTTGGAAGCACCTACAAGGGTCCTCAGCCATCCCTGCACTTCTGTGATGTAAGTTTCAGTGATTTTTTCTTTGAACGTTGCAACAGAGTTCCTGTCTTTTAGGACAGTGTTTGCGTGACGTCCGTCCTAATTTGCCACTAACAGGGTTCATTCAAAATAACTTTGGAGGCATGTCATTTTTGTCTTGTCTCAGTGTGCAAAAAAGAGAAGTCACAAGGCACACGTGAGTGTTCAATGGGAAAGCATGCCCAATGGCATGTGAGGCCTAGGTGCCTCCAATATTTCCATAGCACCTACCCATCTGTGGTTTGGTACCAGTTGCCTGGTGTGTTTTAAGTGTGTGCATCACCTTTGTAGTCTATGAAGAAATAACATATATTATGCAATGCAAATAAAATATTCAGCAGAAATGCAATTTATTCTCTTACCTTCAAAAACAATTTATAATTTAATTTTGCGACATCTTCTTATAACGCGATCTCGCAAGAAGGAGAGGGGAATTAGGCATAATGAATCTGCAGATAAAATTTTTGTAAGTATGGAGATGCTAAGTTACTGTGTACATGGTGCGGTGCCAGTAAATGAATCGAGATGCAATCAAGTTGTTTCTACTACAGGAACTGATGAAACCATGACCGGGATATAGAATACCTGATTTCAGCTTTGAAAATAGACCAATATTGAAAATTAAAAAAACTATTTTTTTGGACTCAGGATACTAATGTATAATTTTTTATCTTGTTGCAGTCAGAACATCATGATGGTACAAAGAATACAGACATGCTATCAATTGTGCACGGTGAGTCAGATTATTTCTCTTAATGTACGTATATTAACATATATGAGTAAAAGAGGCTGGGGTTTCATCATTCTATCTATTAAGACGGGGTATATTTTGATCAATACGTGGTGCTTCTTATGCAAAATGAGGAGGGTGTACAGGATTTGCACCAAAGAAAATGCAAGGTTTGGATCATTCCTATTTTTCTCAGAGAATTGGGGCTTAGATTAGTGTTCTTTCTCGTCATGTAGATGCCGCTGAAGGTACTGATAGAGTCAGTGTTCACTTCGATTCATGCAACGCTGCTCCCTGGTACACGATGCTCTACTAATAATTATATTGGAGCACTTTCTTCATAATTAAGTTCTTGTTCAGCTTGAGGTTTGATATTGAGGACGTGTATATTATTACTTGCAGGGTAAAGGCAGGGTTAAAGCCCAAAGGCCTACTTAACAGTCTGCAACCAGGAACTCAACAGGGTGTTCCATCCAAGAAAAGGAGCCGAACAAAATTTTGTGACAAGATCAAAGAAGCTTCACCCTCTACAGGTTATACAGATCATCTTACATTCACCCTGGATTTCATTTGTTTTGAGGAGGGTTGGTTGATACTACTTAGCAATATCACACTTGTACTTTGCATCAAAAAATATCACACTTTTAGTTTTCTATAAACAGTATCACAACCAATTACTTGTTATCTGAGTTTTTTTTCTGAAAAATTCAGTACATCAGCTATAATGACATGGATGCAAAAAAGAAAGTTAAATTTGGTTTTGTGCTGAAGCAGGAAAGAAGCTAACAGTTCAAGTGACATCATGCCAAAGTAATCCAGACAGTCCCGAAGATGTGATCATTATTGACAGGAACACTCTTCTGTCTAGTACTTCGGGCTCTGCTCCAACAAACCCTGCTCCACGGTACAATGATGCTGTACAAATATTCGTATTAGATATTTTGTTCATTATTTTGTTCATGTTTAAGTTCTTGTTGTGTTTCTGGCTTGACATTGCATATGTGTCCTTGCACACAGGTCTGGCCACGTGGAAGCATTTGCCAATCTGAAACCAAGAACTACACAGGACAAGAATGGAGCCCGATGTGAATCACACCCTGACATGATTCTAGGAGCTTCACCCTCTTCAGGTTATACAACTTTGCTTTCATAGAAACACATGTTTCTCGAGATATCCCAATGTACTCTAATAGAGAGCTCATATATGCATCTATTTATAAATGTCAAACATTTGTTGATCAGTTAACAACTAAAAACAATAATTACAAAACAGTTGTATAGGCTTCCCTAGAAACAAGTTATATCAGCTAGAAGCTGCCTATGCAAACTAGAAACTTACAGTTTTCTGCATGCAGAAGCAGAAAAAAAGCCAGTGGTTCAGGCGACTTTGTGCCAAACTTATTCAGACAGGGCGGAAGATGTCATTCTGGACAAAACTTCTCAGTCTAGGATTGTGGGCTCTACTGCAAATTCTGCTTCCAGGTACTTGTTGCTCTACCAATATCCACATCAGTCATCTTCATAATTAAGATACCGTTCTCTTGCCTACACTCTCAGTGTAGCGGTAAGCACCTTAGCTGAGGCCAGGGTTCACCAATCGCTGGTAACCAAAAAATAAAAATAGTGGCAATATGTCGGCCATTTCACCTGTGGTTGATTTGGCCTGTATTGCCTATGGGTAGTACGGTAGTTGCTGTGGTCAAAGGCCTAGATTACGGTGCTGCCCTATAGGGTGAAATTGGAGTTCAAGGGTTTTCTCGGCCCACGTGGTTATTGCTTCTTCTTAATTTTATAATGCTTGCTGGAGGCTCTTCTTAGGGTCATTTTAAAGATACTGTTCTGTTTGGGCTTGACATTGCATAAGCGCATGGTGTGCGTCCAGGGTACAGTGAAGATCAAACCCGAAAGAGATATTTACCAATCCACCACCAAAAACTCACCAAGAGGTTGCAGCTGAGAAAAGGAGCCAATCCGAATTTCCGATCAGAGAAGGTACTCAATGTGGATCTCACCATGGCATGATCCAACAAGCTTCACCCTCTCATACACAAATTATCTTACACTCACCCTAGATCCCATTTGCTTTTGAGAGAGTTGATAAAATGTCTACTTAGCAATTTCAAATATGTATTTCTACTTTTCACCGTTAATAAATACATTCAACCTAGATCAACTAGCTTCTAGCTACAACAAATTACTGACAAGTTTTATGAGTTTTTTTCTTAGAAATTAGTCATCATATGAAACAAGAGGCATGCAAGTCGCATGTTGAAGCAGAAAAAAAGCCAGTGGCTCAGATGAGTTCATGCCAAACTACTTCGGACAGTTCTGATGATTGTGTAATTGCTTATAGCTTCCATCCTAAAAACGCTGCTCCCCGGTACACAATTGCTCTGCCATTATTCATATTGGATATCTTCTTTATAATTAAGTTCTTGTTCAGCTCTGGGCTAGACATTACAGATGTGTGTAACTATTTACATGGCGCAGTCAAGTTCAAACCCCAAGGACGTATTTTCAGACCTGCATCCAAGAACCGAACAAGAAGTTCAATCTGAGAAAATAAGTCAAACGGAATTTGAAGTCAGAGAAGGAACCCAATGTGACACTTACCAAAACAAACTTCCTGTAGCTTCATCTTGTCCAGGTTATACGAGATCCCATTTATTTTGTAGAGAGTTGATACATATAGGTTGTAAAAGATTAGGGCAAAGAAGGAAAGCTAAAAGATATACAAAAAGCAAAAAGATAAAAGATAGATTGATTTGGTGCGAAGGTATCACTGGATCATCATATTTAAAAAAGTTCATGTTGTTGTGTTTTTCCTATGAAATTAGGCTGAAATATATTGAAAATAGTATAAATGTAGTAATGTGCACGTGTACCACAAGAATGGTTAGTGCAAAAGGGAAAAAATGTTTCCTATACCAATCTTTGTATTCTACATGTATGGCCGTTTTCCGAGAGAGATGATCGATAGTTCTGGTTGGCTTGCAGATAGGGGAGGTGGGGCTGCTATTGTGGTTTCAGGAATTATTCCATTTTTTATTTCTAATTATTAAATGATTAAATACTTTCTATTTTGAAAAATTAACGGCCCCTGAGAGTTGTTTGAGATCTTAGCTGCGCTGGTGTAACCAGTGTACCATAGCAAGGCTCATATATAACAAATTGTTGTTATTAAACATGTATTGATCATTTTGCAAAGATTAGTTATACATTCTAGCACGCTAGATACATAAAGAGACTTATGGCTTGCTGCTTTCTTTGCAGAAGAAAAGTCAGTGACTCAAGAGACTCCATGCCAAACAACCGCACAAGATGTCAATAACCTTGATTCCAATCCTTTTGAATCCGACGCAGCGCGTACTCCCAGCTGCAGTGGCCCAGAAATGAAGAAAGACTACATTTTTGGATGTTCACCATTTGAAATGGGACTGGTTCACCCAACCCCACCCTTGGAACAAGCCAAAGCGTGCTTCAAGTGGTTAGAGGCATGCAGCCGCCAGGACGACCAGCTTAATTGGTGGGTTTAGTCATACAGATGCTAGAATTAGTTTCCTTTTTTATCTGAGTATGCTTTGAATGCATCAATTTCCATTGTGATCGATTAGGACATGGGTCATTCTTGAGGAACCTAATTTGATAGAAGTAAATGGACAGTCCATCAAGCGTGAGATGATTCTTGGCGGAGAACTAAAACAAGATGTTTGTAACCTAGCTATGCATCAGTACCGCCAGCTAGATGATGAGATTTATCAGAACAGTGGCAATGCAGAACCAAGGTGGCGGCACTTTCTTCCAGCAGAGTGGTCTGTAAGTTCCTATATCCTGATATTGATTACATGCAACCGAGTCTGGGAAGCAGTATCATGTGCAGATATTGTTTCATTGTACATGTTGACAAGGAGTCTGATTTCATCACACTTGTATCGTAGTCATCAGCCTTGGAGCTTGGAGACAAGATGCGTGAGCCATCACCGACAGTAAGATCCATGTTTACTGGTGCACACATTACATACAATGTAGGACTTTGCAGGATGGTATGATGGATTTCTAATGATTTCCGTCGAGATTTAGAATTTGTTGCAATGCATACATAGTGTTTCTCATCAGGACATATGGCTTGCAGGTGATTGTGCCAGTAAAGCTAGGTGGTTCGTGGTCGTGCTATGTGTGGGATTTCATGGAGAAGCGGCTCAACATCCTTGACCCTCTCTTGCGCCACAGCGGCAGAAACTTGGAGGCGATAAAGGAGAAGCACTCTTCATCGGCGCCCCAGTTTCTTAGTTCTCTCGTCGTGTGCGTATCGCTCTACTGCAACTCGCATGGCTATGATCACCAGGACTTGAGCCCCAGCAGCTGAAAAATAGAATTTCTACAGGGCTTTGATGGAATGCGCAGTCGCAGGTACGTCATTCACATTTCATTAGTGATACTGTTATATGGCTGTTGACCCAGTTAAGTAGAGCTTTAACTATATCTAATCTGCAGCGAGCGTAACACGGGCATGTACACTGTTCTTCTCTAGAGAATTCGACGGCAAGGGTCTGAGGCAGATTGTCAGCGAGGTAACTGGTGATTGACCACTTGTCACAGATACTGACAGCTAGTAGAACTCTATAAGCATCAAGTTTTGGTTGTTAGTACATCTTGTATATATGCGATGCGACTAGAGATTAGAGAACGACTTCCATTCTCAGATCCTACAAGAATGTAGCATGTAGCACAAAGTCGTATATTGGTGTGATGGACCTATATATCTTATCAGCCTTATATTCTTGCATGCAGGGAACGATATTAAGCTTTCGAAGGGATCTGCTGCATCAGATGCTCACCATCCGTGGCAACACCGGCAGCCCTCCATTGATCGTCGATTACCCCTCCAAGTGTCCTCTTTAAAGTTAGTTATTAGCTAGAAATCTAACTACGCGCCATCTATGTTATCACCTCGTTGCCTAAAAATTAACTCGATCGGCACCAGGACCTCAGCCTGGTGTTTTGTGAATTGATCTTCACTGGCTTTATTGTTTGGAACTGCTCTTCGTTCGTGGGATTGTAATGAGCTACGGTTGAGTTTCCACCGTCCTCATGGAAAATGATTTAGGCCTTGTGTAGTTTTCTAAATTAGGGTTAGAATTCCTATAGCAGAATTTTTATAATATTTTATTTATATTTGGTAAAAATTATTCAAACTTTGGTTAATTAGGCTTAAAATATTCGTCTCACAAAGTACAACCAAATTATACAATTAGATTTTAATTTCATCTATATTTATATTTATTACTTCATAAATGTGTCGACATTTTAATGCTATGAGAAATTTGTTTTAAATACCAAATACTAAAATTAAAAGTCCAATTCAGACGTCTAAACAAGGTCTCAAGTGAATTGTCTCTCTCTCCCACCTTGAGCCGATGTCGACTCTTTGGCCGGCAACAACCACGCGCGAGTCAGATACGTTGATGTTTTTTGTTCTGTGAGGCATCGACGACTTTGGACACACGTTGCCTGGCCATTCGCGATCACCGAAGAAGGCGCCATAAGCTAATCCTCCCGCGCAGAGACAGATTTTGCTATTAACTCAGAAATCAAGATCAAGAAACAAGTTGGTTTCAATTGCCTTTCAATCACCTATAAAAGTCGCCTTCAAAATAAATCACTTGATTACCTCAATTGTGTCTTCCAGTGCACATGTATAAAGGTTAATGGTTCATTTCCTAGACAAAAACAAGTTGTTGTGCAGAGAGAAAGTCCAAACAAGATTTCTTATTTCGGGTTACGAAATTGCTATGGTTCGTTCTGCACCGTCCACCATGGCACTTCCCGGGGATCCTCAACATGGCGATTCGTGACACACTAACAAATCAACAGTGTCTGGACTTCTTACCCTGGCAATTAGCTATCTGTGAACTCAAGCCTGGTCTATAACGTTTCACTGGAATGTGTTGTTCAGCATGTTGTATTGTTGAAAGTTGCTGTAGTCTCAGGTATACACTGCTACCTCTACCTCCTACGCTTTGATTCCTTCCTCGTGTCTGCAATGTACCTCTCCATGTTGCTCTTTTCCCAAAGGTGTCTTCTAACAAGGTCCTCCTTCCTAGACTCATCTGAAACACAACATATCACATCATACAGGCTATCCATATTCCAGTAATACAAACACACAAGTGTTTAGCTCAATAACTAGGCCAGTTTGCACAATATCTCTATGAAGAGTATGAAGCTTGGTCACACTGACAAGCAGCACACTCCTGACCATACAGTTCCAACCAACTCCCAATGACTGACATCTACAATATGGTTCCATGTAATTCACAGATAACACAACACACCATGGTGTGAGTTGTTTGCAAGTAGTCTAAATGGCACTTAATGATTGAATGAATAACATGCAGAAGACAAATAACAAATGTCATCTCTAAAGTGGGAAAATGTTGTCTACAAGAGTTTTCTCTTGTACGTTGAGATGATTTTATGGTGAATGTATTTTGATATTAAGCTATTAAGACTACATTATGCACTACACCAATGAGGTACTTTTCCAAGCCTTTTGGCGAACAGCACAATAGACATGCCAATAGAGCTTTCCATGTAAAATAGCAAGACAAAAAAAAAACCATTGTTGGACCCGATGATGTCCCATGGAATACAGCACACATTTAAGTATTTATAACTAGTCAGCAACAACAAAACTCCATCACGGCGAAGCTTCACTACCATAAAAGGAAGGGACCATGCTGCAGCTATGCATAACGAAACCCCATCATGGTATGCTAAGCACAGCTGACACCCAACAGCCTAACCCAGTCAGTTAGGGCCTCATCAGCAGTAGGGTTCTATAATACATTTATTTGTTAGCATTTGTTCTAGTCAGATTACACTACCGAACAAACTGAATATCAAATTTGCTAGATGAGTTCAATTTGTACAATTACCAATATTTTTCCATGTATTCACAGGTATCTGGAGTGAAGTCCAAGTCAAGTAGCAAGCATCCTCCCATGTATATGGTAATTTCTTTACCCGGTATCTCCAAAACCAACAAATCTTCCAAGTAAGCGCCTGCCAGAATAAAAGTTACAGATGAAGTTCAGTCAACATGCTTCATGTCAAATTTCTACTGAAGCGCAGTAAGTTAAAGCGGTTGATGTTGCAGATGGGTCTCTAGTAATTTGCTCGGCTCAAAATAGACAGGTTTAGAAGGTATGGACTGACCTTGCCAATGGAATAAGGCAAAAGTATAAATTGGACACCATACAACCTCCAGACAGACGGTTTTTCAACCCCATGAATTTGCAATTCAACTTCATTACTTAGCTCTTCTTCAACTTTCCTACATTAGAAATAAAACAATTATAAGAAACAATGCTATTATATCGACTATCAAAAACTAAACATAAACTGACAAGTGACAGAAAATTAAGCAGCATGGAACACCTTCCGTATTACGATAGACTGCATGTAAACAACATCAATAGAAAGAAAACTTATGTACATCCAGAACCCATCATGGTATCAGCATGTACCTTCCTGAAAATACTATTTCTAAAAGAACAAAGAAATTGAAAAGCAAAATAATCTATCAAGCCTGTTAAACACTTTCCAACATCAAATTGACAATATACAAGACATACAACTTTTAAATCTCTTGAAAGTAGCATTAAACGGAGCTGGAATAAAAGAAGCCTTCTCTCAAGAAAATAAGCCAAAAAAGAAACAAGCTTGTCAGAAGTCTTTTTCTTACTTATCCACCTGCTTGTGGCCCTTCTTTTTGCTAGCAATTCCTCCTGTTCGCTCAAACTCCAAAGCTTTTAACCTATTTTTGTAAGCAGGTGTTTGCTTGACACTTTCCATGGCCTGCAATAAGGGTATTAAACTTTCAACGTTTGCACGAGGCCATGCTTAACATTTGTTTGTGTTTTCATTTTGTGAGTGAGCAAAGGATATAGGACCACATTTGTTTTATGTTGAAATTCATGAGAATGGGGCATATATAGAGATAATAACACGCCCATATAAACATAAAAAAAACTACAGACGAGGCTTAATATTGTATCTAATTCAACAATACTAGTTCAAACTACTATGCTACGTTTTGCCAAGATCAAAACTGTGTGTACAGTTTCAAACTTTAATTGACGGCAACATTGAGACAGTATAGTAAAAAGTTTAGCAGAAATTAAGTGGAAATGCTGAAAATAAAGAAAATAGTGAACCTTATATAATTGTAATGCACAAATAACTAAAAAAGCTGCATCCACTCTTTTGAAGCAATATAACTGATGGTATGTACAAATTTCTTAAGCATGCTGTCTGTCAGCATTGAAATTCTGAATGTGTTGAGCATTTGGTCCATAAACAGCAAATATGAAACACAATTTAAAAAGTTGACGCTTGATATTTTCCTTCAATTCCCTGTTCATACCTGGTTATACCTTGTTAGCTGATTTATGTATTGAAATGCTGAAACAATTAGAAGAAGACCAATCAACACAGCACGAGGATCCTACACATAGGCAGTGCAGTTAGCTGTAGTACTATCAAGGAACATTGCTGCGCAAACTTTTCATGGAGGGAAAAATCAAACCGTTTTATGTCCATAGTATGCCCTATAGTACTGAGCTGTGTTATAGAAAACCTGAAATGAACGGGACATAGAATCAGTAACTGTGCGCAAATGTCACAGACCAAAATCACAGAACCACTCTTAGACTTTACCTTCATAATTATTAAATATCAAACTGAATTAATGCTCCAGTTTTCAGGTTATAGGTATCCATTTTTTTTAGAAAAAGTAAAGTTAGGTCTGCTCAATGCAAGTAACTATTTTTTAGAAAACTGATTTCTATGTATTTTCAAATTCAAACTTAAACCCAGTATAAAGCTTTGAGGTAGCAAATTAATTAAGTTAACAAATAAAGTAGATATAGCATGCATAATAAGCTAAAATAAAACATACGTAGCATACTTCTCCTAGTTTTGCTACCCTTGCTAGGCTATACTGGACATGTATTTCCACAATATCTATTATAAATATAATAGTGACTAAAGCACATAACTCATCAGGTCTTCCATGGAGCACATAAAAAATAATCCAGAAAGAATTGTTTTGGGAAACAACATGTAAAATCAGATAAAACATGAAAGATGAAACAAAACAAAAGGAACAACACAATTCCTTTTATAAGCACAAGCGTTTCTTGAGTCCTAAGAGGCTAAAGGTCTAGTTGAGAATAGATGGAACAAACATCATTGATATTGCTGCTTCGAAGAATGTAATAGGAAGGTATGTTTAGCAGCTAAAACGATTGAGAAGATTCCAATGGACCTCTTAATTCAGATGAAGGCATAACAAGAAATTTAGAAAGTAAGTATGAAACAAATAGTGGCAAATACTGCATATGGAATTATATGGGAAAATAATGTTCACCATCTAATGTATGTGTTTACTGAGGTCTGAAAAGGATAAAGATCTAATTAAGTGAAATTCACTCATATAAAAAGTCTGATTTGGACATCTGGCAAATACAGGCTGTGTTTGGATGCCATATAGATCATGTAAGCTGGACTTCTCTTTTTTTGTAGAAGCTGGCCAAAAGCTATGTGTGTTTGGATTCAAGCTGGATTCAAGAAGCTAGCTTTTAAAATCTCCTAGAATCTAAACAGGACCAGAGCTCAATAATTCATATCTAATAATGTTAAAGCAAAAGTACACAGTGGTAAGTAGTATGTAAATAGGTAGGTAAATAGAAATTAACTGCACATAATTATTTAAACAAATAAAACTATGTGACCATGGAATGAGAAAAGGTGGGTACATTCTTACAAGTCAAAATGCTTCTAGTGACAGAAAGCAGAAAAACATTTAATGGAATGATAGGGAGTTGATAATAGCATAACTAGAATATTTTCATGACAGGGAGGGAATGCATGTTTACCTCCTCTGGATGTTCAATGGCATAGTCATACTGCTCCCTAGTGGATTCATCCTTCAGAATCTGATGGATAAAAACAATTATAACAGCTCAGGAAACCAAACATTTGGAAGGGCAAATTAGGATGGGGGATGGGTTTACCAATTAAAAGGTATAAAAAAATTAAGAATCAAACAAAGGGCAAGGCAAGATGCAAGTATTAGCCAGCAGCAACATGCCACACAAAGGAACTATTTAATTTCATCGTGCAAGATCAGTATGGGCAGGTGTGTCCACGCCAGACCTCGTAAGCATTGGCGATCTTGACGAAGAGCTTCCGCGACTCCGGATCGGGGTTCTTGTCCGGATGGCTGCACAGCACAGAAATTGCAAGAAACGATCAGCGCCGGGTCGGATCGGGGGCAAGAACCGAGGGAGGAGGCCAGGAACTCACTATTTGAGAGAAAGCTTGTAGTACGCTTTCTTGATGTCCGACGCGTTCGCGTCCTGCTTAAGCCTGCGGCACATCGATTGCTGAGCGGGGGGGACAAGGAACCAGTCAAATGGAGGGGAAGAGGAGGGAGATGGTACCCTAGGAGGTCGTAGCAGTCGTCTTCGTCGCAGTAGATGGCGTTAGAAGCGGGGAGAAGGAGGAGGAGGAAGAAGAGGGAGAGGAGGTGGGAAGCCGCGGCCATGGAGGCGGATCCGAACTCCAAAGGATGCGCACCCAGGCGCCTCGCTTCAGTTGTAAGAGCAACGCCGCGCTGGGAGGCCCACCGCGGGGAGCCGGCCGGTGGCCGCGCTCGAGACCGCCGGCTGCGCCGCCACGTCGGGAGAGAGGGAGAGGAAGGGGAGGCGGCGAGGAGAGCCGTCGGGGATCGGGGTGTCAGGGGTGAGAGAGTGAGGAAAGCATGCACATGTTACGGTCCAGCTTTGTACAAAAAAAAAAGGTTACGGTGCTGCACGGTGGTTAATTGGCAGTGTCAAATTGACAATTTGACACCACACAACAAGCACACCAGTGCAGCATACACAACAATATGTGTGGGTTATAGAATTATGTGTATTAGATTTGTGTATTGAATATGTGATCATGATATATTAACTGTTTTATTATGTTGTCCGTTTCCAGTGCATTTCCGTTCATATATTTATCCATTTTCTTATACCTGTTTATCCCACTCAAATTCCCGGTGGAAAAATATGGTAACAGAAACGGGAGAGGGTGTTTTGCGTCCGTTTTATTCATGGTGCGGATATAGGAAGAAAGAAGAGGTCGTCGTTGTTTTTGCAATAGGGTGGTTTTCACACGGTGTGGCGCAATGACATCTGTGACGAAGGTGATGTATAAATGTTGTGTCCCATATGCTACAATCAAGATTTGCTATCCGTGCAATGCTTCATAGTTATAGCTAGTGATAAATTCATCTGTCAATGTTCTACCTTTTACTCTATTACTATTACATATGTATTCGCTGGTCATTTAACCATTGAACATTTTATTTGTTGACATGAAGGTTACAAGAGAAAAGTTGGAAGTTTGAGTCTTCACTGCAACAGAATTTCAAATTAAAGTTATTGTTGAAAACTATTTGGTTAAAAAAAATTAATTATTTGGTAAGAATGTTCATTAATTAATTATCTTCGCTTGGGTTCTCGGCGTATATCAGATAGGGACCCGATGTCTCTCTTCTTGTAGGGCTTTGTTGCAGTCTTTTTAAATGACCGTGTGCCATTTATTTATTTCAATCGAAAGGTTATAATCAGCTATTATAGATGAAATTTACATTTGTTTCTATCATTTAATTTTTAATTATGTAAAAATAAAAATACATACGAGGTAAAAACTTTTTTAGATTTGATTGATGCATGAGTGATTTCACACATATGACAATTTTTTTTATATTGTAACACTGAACTTTGATTGCCTTGTAATGTTTCATGTGATCTGATGCAATTGATTTTGCTTTGATATGATTTGCATGTGTGTGTGATTGGCCTGTGAAATGATTAGTAGCCTGTGTAGTGGTCAGCGCGCATGTGTTTACGAGGCTAGGGTGTACGTACGTGGTTAGCCTATGTGGTGGTTTGTGTGTGTGTGTGTGTGTGTGTACGCAGCTAGCATGTGTGTGTGTGCGTGGTTTGATACCAATCACGCCAAGAACAACATAATACATCATTAATATTTTATGATTATCAATCAGGAGAAATTACAATTATCTTTTGGGTTGTAGTAGTTTGCACACTTGGATCACCTTATTGATGCTATCGCAAAGAGAATTAAAAATCGAAGTAATACTATAGTCCGTGACAACTGACAAGTATGTATATTCCCATAATCATCATTGACATGTAGGTCACAGTTAGTACCAATCACGCGAAGAACACCATAATGTATCATTAATCTTTATTACTATATATATCAATCAGGGAGAAAATTACAATTATCTTTTGGGCTGTAGTTTGCACAATTGCATCACGTTATGGCAATAATCGCAAATAGAATTAAAATCGAAGTACATACTACTACTATAGTTTGATGATGGTTTGGCACTTCCATTTCTGTTACCTCGCACTCGCAACCACAAACGAGTGCAGTACGTAGTCCCGGTGTATCACGATCAACACGCCCCAGCCTTGAACCCCACGGCGCCCCGGCCAACGTCGTACAGCACCTCGAACGTCCGCTGCTGCACGTTGCCGATGATGCCCAGGGAGCTATCGTCGCTGTTGGGCGCAAATGCGAGGCAGCTGTCCAAGATGATCCCGTTGGCGTCGAGGTTGACGACGGCGCCCCCGGAGAAGACCAGCGCGACGGTCGGTATGCTGACGCTGGACTGGCCGCTGAAGTCGAAGCAAGTGTCGAGGATGCCGCTTGCCGGCGCCGACGGGTACTGCTTCATCCCGGCCTTGAACGCGGACGACAGCGCCTTGTAGGCCGTCGGCGGCAGCCGCGTGAGGACCGTGCCGGAGTCCATGATGGTCCCGGCGGAGAAGACCGAGGTGGGGATGCTGAGCTGCCGCCCGCCCACCCTGATGGCCTGAAGGCGCACGCCGTAGAACGTGGGCACCTGGCTGCTCCTGAGCATCGGCGTCTTGACGAAGCCCGAGGTCCCGGCGCCGAGCGTCAGGAACCCAGAGGAGCTCGGCGTCGCCGGGAGGCAGTACGAGAAGGCCGAGCCGAACGTCCCCGCCGTCTGCGACACCAGCGACTGCGCGCCGCCGCCGAGCCCCATGAGCCCGTCGGTCTGGTCGTTGAAGCCCGACTCCACGTTGCTGCACCCGAACTGGAAGTTCTTGACGGAGCTGGAGCCCAGCGCGAGCGTGTCGGAGCTGTAGGTCCCCGTCGTGCTGGAGCCGTCGCCGTACGTGACAATGTACTGGCACTGGGAGCTGGAGCAGCCGTTGCCTTCCTGGCCGAGCTGCGCGCAGGCGGCGGAACCGCAGGAGAACGGGGAGTACGTGCTGGACGAGCTGGGGTCAAAGAGCGGGTCCGCCTGGGAGTGGCACTGCGAGCACGGCTTGCACTGCACCCACGACACGTCGCTGCCTGTGTCGATGAGCACGGTCTGGGACTTGCCCGGCGAGCCGAGGCGTACGGTGATCAGATACTCCAGCGTGTCCAGGGAGGTGCCCAGGGTCGTCGGCACGGTGGCGTCCGATTGCTCGACGTCGTCACCAGAGCCGCTGCGGCTGCTGCCGACGCCGGCGCCGGAGAACTTCCGCTGGATGTAGGCAGCTCGGAGCTGATCGCGGTGGAGCGTCTCCTCCAAAGTTGGCATCTTCTTGGTCGGCAACGGCGAGCATGGGCCGTGACGGTGATGCAATGGCACCGTGGCCACACCGGGCGATCGCGACGACAGAACCGCTGAAACCATCAAAGGAAAGGATGAAACGATTGTCATTATCATATATTATTACAATTGTGCACTAATTAACCAAGTGGAAATTGAAGCTGGTGCGTGCACGGATAGTACTGCACCTTTGGACTCGGACTCGGAGCAGATGGACTTAGTCTTCAGAGAGTCGCCAATGGACAGCTGAACCCTGTGGCTGCCATCATCACCTGCGTGAGCAATGGGAGAGCGACAGCTGAGACAGAGGAGGAGGAGGAGAAGAAGAAGGTTCGGAACAGAGGCCATGGCTTGCGGTTCCTTGCTTGCCACTTTGCCAGGCAATGCTGCAGTGCAAGCTGAGGTGTCAGAGATGTAGTGAGTTGCCGCTTCAGAATGCAGCTGCTTATGTAGAGGGAGACACAACAAGGAGCGGCTTCACCCCGGCACCTACGCAACCAGGAGGATTCATACCACGATGGAGACTCGTGGTGGACTAGGTAACGGTGGCGTGCATACATATGGGGGGACGACCAAATTGGAACCCCAAGGCGTGCGGTCTTCTTCAACGGATGTTGCCGCCTAGATGAGCGCACAAAAAGGCCACTTTTGAATTCGATCTCTGTGATAAGATTGGGCGTCCTCGATCGGGCTAGATGATGATTAGCTAAGTTAGGTAAGAACGTCATCTTCACTGAACGATGTCAGCGTATTTGAGTTCGGAAATTTGACTCAGAGGATTAGGCAACTGGCTTATTTGATAACAACGCATTTGCGCAGCAAGTTCGGACTTCAAATCCTCTCCATTTTATTATTGTATAGAGATTAAAAAATTCGATATCATCACGGCTTCCAAAATAAGGGAATGACTATACTCTAAACACCTGCTTTTTTAAGAAACTTTCAGACGAATAACAATTATTAAGAGCAACTTTAACAGTTTTGTATTTTTTGTTTGGCAAAATATGATGTTTGTCAACTCTTAAATTAATATGACAAAGGTAAAAAGAGTCGATCTTCAATAGTTTTGTATTTAGACTTGACAAAACTAAAAATTGTGTGCGCAATATAATTTGAACCCTACCTAAATTTTATTCCATAGGTCGTCGATATAATTTGAACCCCACATGAATTTCATTCCATAGACGTCGACATTGTTTATCTGCCTTAAGTAAGTCACAATAATTTTTTGACTTTTAATTAAGCTTTAGGTGAATGCTCTATCTCTTAGCTCGTAGGGTACCTAGCTTAGGGTCTCTCTGGAAATGCTCATCACAATAGTGAGAGAAAGGGTCTACTTATAACAAACATAATATATAAGGTTGCAACTTGTCAGGTTGGCAACGAAATTTGATATGAACAAGATGCCCACCTTACTTTTTACCTATATATGAAGTTTAGAAGAAGCTAATTAGCAATCAGTCAGTCTTACTAATTAATTAGCTTGTTCTAATAACGTAATATATAAAACAGTGGAGGGAGTATTTGTCAGTATTATCATTTGATACTGTAGCATGCATTTGGCGGCTAACCATTAAACGGTGATGAAACCTAGTCATGCATCGTTGACTATATTGAAAATTTATGCTTCAAATGGGGCTTTCAAGTGAGAACAGATATGCTAGGACAGAGGAGGATTCGGGCTCATCAGCTAGCCAGTATATAAAATGATAAATAGTGTGACCGCCAGTAAATTAAACTACATTTCCAATTTCCCACCATTGCACATTGTCCCATTGTGTCATGGATGGGGGCATTGTTCACTTGAGGGCGCCACCATTTCGTAGAAAGTTTCGCCCGGTCAATTCAGCAACATGTCACATCACTGGAATGGATCAGTCTCCGTCCCGTCCTTCAGAAGAAGAATATGAGAACTCATTAGCAAACCTCCACACGTTAAGTCCAGGACCCAATCATTTCTTGCAAATTATACTTGCATGTATTTCTTGGCTACTCTCTCCATCTCAAATCATAAGTCACTTCAAGAATCTTAGAGGATTAAAACATCTTAATTTTAACCAAATTTATACGATAATATAGTAATGTTTAAGATGCCAACTAAGTATCATTAGATTTTTTATTAACTATATTTTCATACTATACTTATTTGATATCATAAATATTTATAATTCTATCTATAATTTTGGTCAAACTTAAGATACTTTGATCCTCTAAGATTTTTAAAATGACTTACAATTTAAGATGGAAGGAGTACTTAACCTCAGAAAAAAAATATTTACAACCAAGAATTGCTTACCTTGGGGGTTGTGCCACCTCCTACCATTCAAGGGATCGAACCTTAAGTGACTTGTATTGACACATGTACTCCCTCGTTCCAAACTATAAAACATTTTAGTTTCTCTAGTTATATTTCTTTACTATATATCTAAGTATATTGTACATATAAGATGTGTGTTCACGAAAAAATATATTTCTAAGTGTGCAGTAAAAGTTATGTATCGAGAAAAGGCAAAACATCTCATAATTTAGAATTGATAGAGTACTTCAACAACAAGGTGTTTTCACTGCAGCTCAAACAGCCATTGCACCCCCTTTGGCCCTTAACCAATGGTGAAATATTATCATTGTTGATTCTTATACAACTAGTGGTAAAATGGGTGTAGCAGAAATGGTTTACATATTACTACTCCCTCCGTTTAGCTCGGACAAGCTTGGATGGATCATGTAAATTTTAGTAGGGTGCATTTACAAGAAAGGTAATTCAACGCCTCAAACAATATCATTTTTCTCAATCACGCAAAAGACTTGCGTGTTTTTATATTAAGAAGATGTTTTAAGTACAAGCCTCTGGGTGGAAGGATATTCAAGATACCCCCAAACCACCTCACCCTCTGATCCGCTTGATACTACTTGACAACCAAGGTAACTCGACAGCTCAAACAAGTATAATAAGTTGACAAGTCAGCAAAAATCCAATGCAGGTGAGAGTACTATAGAGAGAGTGTGATTGTCGTTCGTTTGGGCATGGGTCGGTTGCAGGTTCCCACAGTTTGCAACATTTGTGTTAGATTAGCTGTTTTCCTCTTGACTAAGCAGTAAAAAAATGATGCTGCCGTATTCTCTCTTCTTCCTCCGCCCCACCGTCGTTATTGTACACCTTGTTTACTGATTTAGTCTCCAAATATCACAACTCGGTTTCTACGGCTTCTTTGATTGCAAATGAACCTGACATAACCTCTCTGTCTCACTGGCCAATTTCCGTCGCCTCTATCGACCGCGTCTATAGATGGACTGGACCAATGCCAACACGTACAATCATTCAGTTGCTTTCTTGGCCCATTTCTTCACCTTCTTGCTGCGTATATTCCGCGGTTGGCGACGCCGTCGCCGTGGGGCAAGTGTGGCCGCCAGCCGCCAGCTCCCTTTACCAGTACCAGCCCGGAGTGATCGATTGTCCCATCTGACGTTCCCGGCTTCATTTCGTTCCCTTGTTTGCTTCGTTCTGCTCGGCAACAAGAAGGCAGCGTCGTACGTGGAAACGCCATGGGCTTTGCTTGCGCCGACGACGCACTTGGATGGCGTCTATCTATCTAATATATATATATATATACGCGACAGTATATAGATGTCACAATACCTGTAGAGTGTAGACAAAACACGTACACATCAATCATTTCTTATCACGGTGGCATTTACCGGGATCCATTTGCTTGCGCGCTGCGCGGTCGAGCGAACTCGATCGAGAACCTATTTCCTGCCATGGTGTTCTTCTTGACGCGTGATGACTGTCGTGAGAAAGGGTTGCTGTTCCCGTGGAAATAATTGTGCGCGCACTGAGCTGTCGGACTTTGTTGCGCCCGGCCGGTTGTGTTGTGGGTTCGGCCGGGGCTTTTGTTTGGCACCGGGGGATTCCTGGAAAGTGGCGTGTGGCGCGTCCGTATCTGCAACATCTACGTGCGTGACGGAAGCAGATTCCTTGTACGCTTTGTTGTGTCTTATCTTAGCTTATGTGTGTCCGGTGTTCCCTGGCGGCAGTTGGTGATTCCGACGACGGGTATCTTCTCCACTACACTAATTGACGGTACTACTACTGCTACGTGTGTGTACGCGCTGTGCCGCTCTCAGCCTGAGAGAACTCGATGAAGCATGCCCGGCCCGGGTCAGGGCGAACGGGGACGAGCGGCAAGGAGAGGTGAGCTCGTTGCCTCTCGTTCTCTACTTCTTTTTCACAGCGTGCGTGTGCGTCCGTTTCGTGTCCATGCAGGCGGCGGCGCGTGCAACGGGTAGCGTGCTCCCACCGGCGCACCTAGCGAGTGTCGTGTCGCATGCTGGAGTGAATCGATTTCGACTTGAAAGGAATTATTGTATATGCTGGGCATCTCCATCACCAAATTAAGATACTTCATGCCTCCTCTCTGCGGATTCGGCTTTCTCTGACACAAACACTGTAGCATCACCGTTCCTCTGACACGCGACACTGTAGGAGAGAGCTAGTATTTGGCGAGAATGAACTGAAAACAGGCAAAGCCGCAGGGGGCTGGATTTTTTGTAGCTTCTTCCGGCTCTGTGTCAGATGCGCGTCAGAGGGAGCCGAAGCCGCAGAGAGCTCTCCCATGGGCCTTCGACCGCTTCCAAAATGTACCCCAGAGGTCCGATAGAGATCAATAACAGGATGTTCCCACTGGAGCCAGCGATTCAGTTAACAAAGTACTAGTAGGACGAGACGATCTGGACATCAACTTTTCATGGGTGGAAGTAACGATCGTTTCTAGTTATTTTCATACTAAGCTAACTCTTACTCCCTCCATCTTAAATTATAAGTCATTCTAAAAGTATTAAAAAGTCAAAGCATTTTAAATTTAACCAAAATTATAAAGAAAAATATAAACATTCATGACATCAACCAGGTATACTATGAACATATCGTTAATAAAGATTCGTTTTGGACGTTAATTGGCATTACAAATGTTATTAGTGCATCGTATAAATTTGATCACACTTGAGATGCTTTGACTCTTCAAAATTTTTAAAATGATTTATAATTTTATACGGAGGGAGTACTACCAAATTTATAGACATCTACGTACAAGATTACAACATCATATTGCTTTCAGTATTTTCCTTCAAAAGAATTATCTAGTTCCATTTTGAATTGTAGAGAGTAGAGCGACGGAGTGGATGAGAAGAATGAGAGGAGAGCCAATTATGGACAGGACCCACCGTGTCAAATAAGGAGGGCTATTAGATAGAGTTCGTACTACTTCTTTTTCGTTATATAAGGCCTCGAATGATGATGAGAACAACCTCCGGTTTTTTTTTTTGACAAACAACAACCTCCGGTTTTATTTTGATGTACTCCCTCCGTCCTAAAAAGTATAACGTTATGGTAAGCGTGCCAGTCAATTTTTTTTAACTTTAACTAGGTTTGTATAAAATACGTGCAACATTTATATCTCCAAATAAATTTATTAAAAAACTAGACTTAAAGATCTTTTCGATGATACTAATTACTTAACATAAATATTTATATATTTTAATATATAATTACTGGCAGTTTAAAAACACTGACTTCTCAAAAAGTGAGAATAACATCTATTTTGGGACAGAGGGAGTATCTCATTATAAAAACATGCTTGTCGCACTGTGTTGGCATGAAATTTTCTTTTGGCAAAGCGGCACCTAAATGCAGGGATGAATATCTAGCTATCCATTACGATGATATCGGATCCAATCCAAATCCATCAGTTTGGCCAAATGGGAAACTGTTGACTATTAACAATGCATGTACATTCATAGGCCATCGATCAATAAACATACTTTGAAATTGCTGAGCGATCCCATTGACAAATCATGCATACGGACGCGAAACGATCTTCACATCTGAGGTGAAGACGGGATCATCTGCTATCCGGTTTTCTACAAATTTAGCCTTGAAAAATAATGGTTCCCCCGGGGCAAGGCACGCAATGACGAATTTGACGTTCTAATCAGGAAAAAATTAAATGGCATTGTATAATCACATTAGTAATATCATATAGCTGTTGTGCTGATTAGCTGGCATGATGTTTTGTTAAGGACGACACTTCTATTTATTTATTTATTTCTGCGAAGGTTGTGAAGGACGACACTGGCCGCACTCTACCCAAGTTCGGCGAATGGGACGTCAACAACCCGGCCTCCGCCGACGGGTTCACGGTTATCTTCAGCAAAGCCAGGGATGAGAAGAAAGCCCCTCCGACCAAACCAGGCCACATCAGCAACAGGTCGGCGGCTGACAGCAACAAGGACTCCAGGACCGACAAGATGACCTCCTACAACTCAAGGACCAACGCATCGGTACGCGTCCGTCCGTCCATCCATCTCGTAGACTTATTTGGCCATTCCCGTTACCATTACTAATGGTTCTGATCTCACCAACTTGCAGAAGAAATGGTTCCGCTGTGTCTCGCCCAGTCCCACACAATCTTGAGGAGCCGTGCAATGCTGCAGTCCGGCGCTATTCTGTCATGGTTATGTGTAGCTCTGTCGCTGGCAGACTGGCCATGAGTGAGCTCGTCGAATTCAATCCTACTACTTGCCAGTGACAGAGGCACACTATGTATAGCCATTGCAAATAAGAAAATTACTCTGATGGGTGTCTGCTTATAGTGTTCTTAGCTGTGTATACCATCAGTTCAAGTTGATGTCTGCTTGTAATTTTCTTTTTCTCGTCCCTTCTCTATGTGGTGTAACCCTTCCTCAACGTTATCAGTGAATCTCAGTTACTCCCCAATCCTACAGCTGCATTTTGCTGTTACTTCGGCTAGGGTAAATTTGTTGTGGCTCTGACCAAACCAGGTCAACGAATTCTCAGATTGCAATGAATGAACAAAGTTATGCGCCACCAACCTGACAAACAAAATGCTGCAACGTTTTCAGATCTGTAGAGGAACATGTTATAGCTGTTTAAGTTCTCTTGGAAATAAAATATGTTGGTTGGCAGTATACAGAATGGTAATACAATGCAGAGCGAAATTAGACTGACAGAAGCTGGTAATCTGCCACTGTCATTGCGGAGGAACAGTGCTTCATATACTGGGAAATTGATTGCTACTATTAGCGCACATAGAACAGCCTGCACAAACATTGCTCCCAAACTCGTCGCTTCTTTATGCAGAAAAACCTTTGCCACCGCGAGCATCATGCATGCCAGGTTAAGCAGTGCGACGGTTGCAATGATCACAAACATTGTGGAGAAGGATCCAAACTCCATCATCCCCTTCTTGTACCTCTCTAGGGCTTGCGATTCAGTCACCTTTGCTGTCAGGGTGAATCCCGACTCAGTGATGCCAAGCATTCTGCAGATTGTGTCGATGGCGGCCAAGAGGGATGAGGTGATCCTTCTGAAAAGCCACATCCTTTGTGCGTTCCACCACTCTACAGCAGTGTCGCCACATTGCAGTGACTCCACCAAGCTGCAGGAGTATGCAGCCATAACAACGTATGCAAACGGTACAAACCAGGGACTGGTTACCTGGGTTGAGTAGATTGCAGAAGCAAGTTCTCTTTTAGAATTTGGCCAAGGTGCATATAGAAAGAAACAACCAAATATATATCAACTCACCTCAGGGAACAATGAGATGCCATTGAGGAAGCAAATTGAAGGGATGGTGACATAGTACAAGGTAGGGAAGCTGTTAAGAGCCCAGAACCCACAGACTGAGTAACCCATTTGAAGGCCCAGCTTGATCTTCCTGCGACCTAGCAGAAACGGGCTGTACTTTGAGAGGGAGATCTGGAGGAACCCTTCTGTCCATCACTTGTGCTGAACCAGGATCTGTCCTAGTGAAGACGGCGCCATGCCTAAAAAGCCCTTTCTCGGCGGGTTGTGGTAAACTGATCTCCATCCACGGCATTGGATCTGCAATCCTGTAATGACATCCTCCAGTGGGCAACCATATCTTACTCCCTTCTGTAATTCAGCAACTCGAACTCAGTAAGACATAGTCCATACATAAAATGAGAAAACTCTCTGAACTTAAAGTAACAAAGTGTGACCTCAATCACAATACCGGCATTTCCAAAATTTTGTATAGAGATCTACCTCGATTCCCCAAAGGGTGTTGTGCTCATATGTGCAAGTCACAAGTGACTCAGCCATTCCTTCCAAGTCACTGACATCTCCAGTTTTCCTCACCACCCTAGTCCAATCCTCCTTGTAGTCTGGACTATATATTCGCCCACATAGAGCCTCTCTCCGGTGGAAGCATCCTGTGCCATAGTAACACATTCCACCCCATCCATCCAAGCAAGGATGATCCAACTGAAGACCAATTCCATTAAACGAAAAAGCAGGGTTTATTAAGCTTAGTGGTGCGTTTTCAGCTCAAGACATAGGTAAGCCCTCCATTTAAATTCTAAGAGATGCTATATTAAAATTTTATGGACCACATTGACGGTGTTGATGGGATTGCCATAGATGTCATTGTGCACCACATTTTCAAATTTCTGAGGATATTGAACAAAAGCAATATCTTGACCTTGCTCTCCATCTTGGAAGAAGCACAATGCATCTCTGATAGACCCTGAATTGTTGGAGTACATGTCACAGTCCACATTCATAATGACTGTGCTGTTGCTTATCGCTGATGATACCCTTATCTGCACCATCGACCTTAATTAAGGGATTATGTAATAGGTGAAAATCATGGGCTATAATAAATAGAGGCCAAAATACCCACCAAAGCATTCAGTGATCCATCCTTGAAGTGATGATGTTCCTGAGGTCTCTTCTCACGAGCCATATAGACCAGTGTGGGCAACACATTTCCATCAACATCAGTTGCTTTTCTTTTTGTCTCCATCAATTAAAATCTAGCAATTGAGAACTCTTTGATCATAAGAAACCACAAAAATAATGAAAACAAAATATAAAAAATTCATAGCAATTCACTAATAAGGGCATATGAATCATGTCCCTTGTCTTGCTAAGACTAAAATTTGATAAAGAATGGAATTAAAATATTATTGGATCTGCAAAACTTGTATTTCAGTTGGCTTGGATTATTATTGGAAAATTATTCATACTTGTTAAATATAGTTTTCTTACATTAGTGTTTCAAAAATTCTGTAGATGTACTGAACAATCAGATCCTTCTCCTAGTAATATCGCTCTGATCAGATCACTAATACCATAACCTTTACCTGAACTATTGAAGGGTGATCACTAAAACTTGTATTCTCGGTCCACTTGGAGAAGCCCCTAAGCTTGCATTTTGAAACATCAGGGATCTTCCCTGAATTAACGACTGAATTCACTCGATCTGCCAAATCTTTGTGAATCTCCTGCAGAAAAAAAACAGAAAATAGAAAGATAATATGCATAAGCTTGCTGGTTTCAGTATCACAAAACATATATAGAAGTCCACAATAGCACAAGTCAATGTGGCAGGAAGTAGCAAAATAAAAATTAGGTTAAGATGAGCTATATTACATAAAATGATTGAAAATGTAGACACTACCTTCAAGGAACACCACTCTTTACGGTCACATGCATCAGGAGGGGTAGCTTGTTTACCAAAGTAGGCGGCTGGTGACCTGGGCTCCACTTGTTACTTCTTGCAAAATGGAAGCCAGTGCTTTGCAAACTCTGATGCCTCATATAGAGCATATAACGTTATGATGGAACCAGCATCATCAGACAAATAGATGTTCAACTTCTCCTGCGGGTAGTCATAAGCCATAACAGATAGGACAGTGGAGATGACAAGCATTGGCGGCTCAACAGCGGGGTCTGCTGTACACACAAATATGTCCACCCCAGGAAGTTGTTCTTCCTTGTACCTGTTTATAGTCAACGATTAGCTGAAAATTCAGCATCGGCACAGATAGTCACTTCGTAGGTGTGAAGCCGCTATGAATCATGGACAACACTGCCATGGAACAAGCTTGGAATGTGCAGCATTTCAGCACCTACAATAGTCTAGGAGGATGCATGTTTAGCTTAATTGCCTCAATAGCAATCATAACTCTAGCAGGTAAGGCGGGGAGGTAGTGATTGCTTCATGCCCAGTTCCAAATGGACCAAATAGATGTCAAATTCAATTAGTGAATGCAGAAATTCAGTTAGTCAGATGACAAACTCAAACCTACTCAAACCTAAACAGCCGCTCCAGGCAGGGACAGTACCTTCGCGAGAGCTGGCCCGGGAAGGCGCGGCGGTAGACGGGGCTCCAGCGCACGGACAGCGTCAGCACCCAGTAGAAGCCGAACCAGAGCTCGGCCGCGGCGAGCCCGAGCCACGCCCACCACCGGGCGCCGCTGCTCCTCGGCGGCACGTGCGTGGCCCTGTACAGCCATACCAGAAGAACCCCCGCGAGGACCGTGCTCGCGAACAGCGGGTAAGCGTACGTCGCCATCCGCGTCGGTTTCTCCGTCACGAACAGCGGTGGGCGGTTGCTCCCGCCGCGGACGCTGCTCCCGGCCATCCCTGGGGAAGAGTCGGCCAGTCTGATGGGTTGTGGGCTTCGGGCTTGCGGCCTTGTGGGTAGCAGCCTAGCAGGTGGTCAGGTCAACGCAGCTTTGGCGTGCACTACTGCAGCCGCCTCTCAGTCTCCGGTCTCAGCTTTGAATTGGCATCTTGGGAGGCTGGGAGCAGCCACCACTGCACTGTGCTCAGTGGATGCTCCGTTCAGACAGAGCTCTAAAGGAAAACTGTTTTGCTAGGAGGAAAGAAGAGCTCAAAGAACCAACTCCGGCCCACTGCCATCTGGCCCAGCAGCGCATGCTCGATTTTCCCCGTTGGTCCGTCGGCTACGAGGCTAGCCGCCGACGATCCTAACGGAGTACATGACGGCGGAATTCGCCCTCCTTCCGACCTATCGCCGCCGCCGTAGCCTACTAGCCTCCAAACTCCCGCCATGCCAGTCTCCAGACGTGCAGTGAGTCTCAGGCGAACGTGAAATGATCCTGCGTCCTCCTCTTCTGGCCGTCGCCCGCCCTCTCACCACCGTGGCCGTCGCGGCGGCCGTCCGCCGTGGGGACCTTGCCGCCGCCGAGGAGGCCTTCGCGTCGACGCAGGCCAAGACCACGACCACCTACAACTGCCTCCTCTCCGGATACGCGAAGGCGTCCGGTCCCGGCCGCCTCGCGGACGCGCGCCGGTTGTTCGACAGTATCCCGCACCCGGACTCCGTCTCCTACAACACGCTTCTGTCCTGCCACTTCGCCTGCGCCGACATCGATGGCGCGTGGAGAGTCTTCTCCACGATGCCCTCCAGGGACGTCACGTCCTGGAACACCATGGTCTCCGGGCTCGCCAAGAACGGGGCCGTCGCGGAGGCCGAGGCCGTGTTCCGGGCCATGCCGGCGAGGAATGCTGTTTCCTGGAATGCAATGGTTGCCGCGCGCGCGTCCTCTGGAGACATGGGCGCGGCGGAGGACTTGTTTAGGAACGCACCAGAGAAGACGGATCCCATTCTCTGGACTGCAATGGTGTCAGGCTACATGGACACTGGCAATGTCCAGAAGGCCATGGAGTTCTTCAGGGCAATGCCTGTGAGGAACTTGGTTTCATGGAATGCTGTTGTCGCTGGTTATGTCAAAAACTCACGTTCAGGTGATGCTTTGAGGATGTTCAAGACCATGGTTGAGAATGCTATTGTGCAGCCAAATGGGTCAACGTTAAGTAGCGTGCTTCTTGGATGCAGTAACCTGTCTGCACTTGGATTTGGAAGGCAGGTACATCAGTGGTGCATGAAGCTGCCTCTTAGTACGAGAGTGAATGTGGGCACATCTCTTCTCAGCATGTACTGCAAATGCGGCGATTTGAATGACGCTTGCAAACTGTTTGATGAGATGCATACAAAGGATATAGTTGCATGGAATGCCATGATTTCTGGCTATGCCCAACATGGGGGTGGAAGGAAAGCTATCAAGTTATTTGAAAAAATGAAGGATGAAGGAGTGGTGCCGGACTGGATTACTTTGTTGGCAGTATTGACAGCTTGTATCCACAACGGATTGTGTGATTTTGGGATCCAGTGCTTTGAAACAATGCAGGAAGCATATAACATCGAACCCCAGGTTGACCATTACTCATGTATGGTGGATCTTCTCTGCCGAGGTGGTCAGCTTGAAAGAGCTGTCAACATGATCCATTCAATGCCCTTTGAGCCGCATCCTTCTGCCTATGGCACCTTGCTGACTGCTTGTAGAGTTTATAAGAACTTGGAGTTTGCCGAGTTTGCTGCTAGAAAGCTGATTGAACAGGATCCACAAAATGCAGGCGCCTATGTACAACTGGCAAATATTTATGCTGTGGCAAATAGGTGGGCTGATGTCTCTAGAGTAAGGAGATGGATGAAGGATAATGTGGTAGTGAAAACACCTGGGTACAGCTGGATGGAGATAAGGGGTGTGAGACATGAGTTCAGATCTAATGACAGATTGCATCCTCAGCTTGATTTGATTCATTACAAGTTGGACCGCTTGGAGGAGCTGATGAAGAAGATGGGCTATGTTCCTGATCTTGATTTTGCACTGCATGATGTTGAGGAGAGTCTGAAGTCACAAATGCTGATGCGGCACAGCGAAAAGCTTGCCATCGCTTTCGGTCTCATTAGCACTTCCCCTGGGATGACCTTGAGGATCTTCAAGAACCTTAGGATCTGTGGAGATTGCCATAATGCAGCCAAGCTTATATCCAAAATCGAGGATCGAGAAATAATACTTAGGGATACCACACGGTTCCACCATTTTAGAGGTGGGCATTGCTCATGCGGGGATTACTGGTGAAGGAAAGAATCTCGTCAACAGTTTTGACACACTGGCAGTGTAGGACTTGGAATGCTATCTAAATTGGAGTTTATGTATGAAATATGAACTATGAACTTATGGACTTGGTTTGTCATGTATGACTTGAGTCATTCAAAGCCAGATCAACACTGATAGCCTCTGGCTAGGAAAATATGGCTGTTTTATAGTTTGTTCCTGCGTTTTTTTTTTTTTTTCAAATTGCTTTCTTTTATGTACCTTCCAGTCTGTGTCATGGTATGAAAGACCACACTGGTTACCTAGTGATCTTTGAAAAACACTTCCTTTCTAGAACTTACCAGAATGGGGCCATCCATCCTTAGATGAACTAGCTACCTTTATGCATGTGTACATCTAGTGGATTTTCTGTTAACTTTGTGCTATGGGATTGGGGGTCACTTATGCTATTATTTTTCAGGAGGAAATGATGCAAGGGAAGGCAGGATATGAACACCTGAATGAACCCCTTCATATATTGGTTGAGGCAGAGCTACCAGTTGAAATAATTGATGCTCGCCTTTGAAGATCTGCTAAAGCCTGTGGTATGCCATCAACACCTTTATCCTTTTAAAACTTTTAGCTTGCTTGCTTTTAGTTCATCTTGAAAACCGATACCTGAATAGTTCTTGTTTTCTACTTTGCAGGATGAATCCCTGGACTTCTTAAGCAGCAGCTACATCTTGCAATGCTTAATGGCACCCTTCTTGAAGAAGGGATGCAGAGATCCGGTTCAGCATCCTCTTTCCAAACAGCCTTGGAATGAAGAGAGCTAAGACAAGGGGTAATGAACAGAGTTGCAAGCATCATGAAGGGAGAACCAAATCATCTATTCTGAGACCGATCCTGTGTACACATGGGGTTGCGGGTTGCCTTGCTGGCTACTGGCCCGATACGGTCTTTGACTCACGCCACCAATATCGAGGCGGCTGTACCTGATAAAAGACATATCTGGAGCTACGTGGGAACTAAGCGTAGCTCAGTTGGTGAGCACTCCCGGTTGGAAGGCCACAGGTCATGGGTTCGAGTCCTCTCGAGCGCATGATTTTTCACCAAAAAAATCTCCTCGCTGGCCCCGTGTTGCCAAAGCGCTGGTAGAGGCGGCTGTACCTGATAAAAGACATATCTGGAGCTACGTGGGAACTAAGCGTAGCTCAGTTGGTGAGCACTCCCGGTTGGGAGGCCACAGGTCATGGGTTCGAGTCCTCTCGAGCGCATGATTTTCCACCAAAAAAATCTCCTCGCTGGCCCCGTGTTGCCAAAGCGCTGGTAAAGAGATAGTCTAGGTCGGCCTGAGGACCGTGCGTGGCCTAGGTAACGTCTCCCAGTGTCGAGGCAGGGCCAGGGTTCGGGGAATGCCCGGGGGCGGCTTGCCCCTCGCAGGTCGAGTTTTTTCTTTATATCTGGAGTTATGTTTCCTGCTACTGGGTAGTCTAGCTATACACCATGCCCTCGCAGGTCGAGTTTTTTCTTTATATCTGGAGTTATGTTTCCTGCTACTGGGTAGTCTAGCTATACACCATAGGTCGTTGCGCTATATATTGGGTTGTGCAGGGTTTTGTAGCAATGTGGCTTTGTGTAATGCTTATTTGGAGCGTTTGAAAGCTCTCGGCGTCGGCTTGTATTTCTTATCAAGATAGTATTCAAGGACCCTGGTTGGGATTTTGAAGCAAGGCTCTGGCTGTTTATCCGTGAACACGACAGGCATGGAGGCTTATTTCATTTGAACCTCTCGTTTGCTAATATCAATCACTGATGCTAAACTGACATCGTCTTCAGAAAAGAGAAGGACGACTTGCCGTAACGGTTGAGTGTACTGTATGCGAAAATTTACAGATGTGAACATGCGATTAAGACTTATGACTTTCTTAACAGTTGCAGATCGCCATGGTTGAATTGAATCTACATTACGCAGAATTACTCTTACATATACGCTCTGGGCTGTTCAATGTCAACGCACAGCTATCCTTCATTTCAGGATTACTTGTTTATAGCATCCAGATGTTTCTCCGAGGATGAAATTTGCGGCCGAGAACCTGGACTGCAGTCTGATTTGGCATACAAGCATCTGAGGCTTCTGCGGCAAGATCAAGCACCTGAAACTGAAGCATGCAATAACCAGTAAACATGCAAGTATTATTCAGCAATTATAAGTGGTTAATGCTCCGTACCTAATATGAGAGTAAATTACCATGTTACTGTAGGAATCAAATCTATCCAGTATGATCTGCCAAGATAAGATAGCCAGTCCATTTATTTGAAGAGTTTTCTTAGCCCATTGAACAATGACAGAGCTCTAAGTTCGCCGCCTCTCATGTCCCTCAGTCTTCTACGCAATATCTGGGTGGTACAGTTGAAGGAAATGTAAAAGGTTAGGAATGCATATAAAAAATCAACAATGACGCAAGGTTTACTGACTTACATATTGTGTACGATACAGGATTCTCCGTTCACTGATGCACAGATCACTTGCTAGCTGTTTTAGCAGTAATGTTCTGTTGGCTTGCTTTGCGTTCATTGAACCTTGTGGAGAGCCACCGCCACCCTGAAACATTATCGGTTCACATTAAAAACTAATCAGTGATTTATGTACAAAAGCATTCATCAAAGGATGACAGGATCAAAAAATTTATAGGATAACAGATTGTTAAAAACTTATGAGAGGTTGTATTGTGCAAAAGATGCCATCGAAATGTGCTCGTCTAGTTTCCTGTGTTAACCGGGTGAAGGAGTGGCTTATAACTCCACCCCAACTTAGGGAGATTGCAGACATAGATTGTAAACAGGTTCATGGCTAATATATGAAGCTCTGGCTTTTCTCAAAAAAAAAAAAGGACATCACCTCTAAGTACTTTGTATATTTTTCTATATTAGGTTCACAGCAGTCCAAAATAAACTGAAGGGCCTGTTCTTCCAGGTCAGGATAACTCAATCCGGGTTTGGATGAACTTTTGTTAGATGCAGCAACAGCCATCTGCAAGGATAATTTGGCAGATTATTACCAATAACTGACACAAGCTCAAATTATCTTGAATATCATCCTAACTCTAGCACTGTTGAAAATTTGAAACCATATCAGGTTCAAACTAACAGCCACAAACCTCCTCAAAGTGTTTACTCATGTCAGGTGGACTGACCACAAGGAAGGCATAAGCCATCAGCTCAACTGGCCACCCTGTGACCCTCAAAGGGAAACTTTCAGATCTGTAAATGGTTATCAGATCCACTTTTGTCAAATACAAGTGATAATATCAGAAATATACATTGTAAAACCATCACATGGAATTCAAATAAACAGAGAGTAGTGTACATGATGCTGAGCTGATGGTAGGTTCATTTTTCCCAAAAAAAACTAGATGGCATGAATGATAAATCAAGTATCAAGTACAAATCTATGGCAACTTCTAATTAACTCTCAAATTATTTATTCTGGTAAAAGAACTGGTTTCCGTTACAATAAAATGCACTTTACATCCACTATGCAATTATTCTTTTTGTAATCTATTCTCAGTACTATATTTTTGTATTCTATAAGAAATCAATGATGTTTGAGGATTGTTCTAATCCAATAAATGGTCATTTAGAACGATTACAATATAGAAAAGGAAAAAAACAGTTCAATAAACATATTTTATATTGACAGAAATGATATTATCATGTCAAGTTCGACATTGAGAGGGTAAAATTTCACCTCATGAGTATCATGAGCACTTACTCTGACAAACCGTTTCTCTTCAGTGCTTGTAATTTTTCTTTATAGCACTTATCAGACTTATCAAGAGACACCAACAATTCAACCGAATCATTTGGGTTTGTTCCCTCTTTTGGAACAAAACCATATGAAAGCAATAGCTCACCACTGGATTTCTTCCCATAAGATATAAATACCTGAAAACATTAAATCAAAACATGCAGTTTAACTGATGAAACAATGCCAGTTGCACCCAGACTTAGAACATACAAAAAGAAATCAGGTCAAAACCAAACAAATTTCATGTAACTGCAGTACCAAACAAAGAAGGATGGTTAACAAATCTAGTTTTGTTCGTGTGAAAAGCCCATCTAGTACACGCTACATATTTCATACTCAGCAACTGACATGTTGACCATGTAATCTGTGGGGTCACAAAATCAGTTACAGTAGGTAATAACTCAATCGTCCTCTCGCATTCTTATCAGGTCACTCCTATATCCTTTGGATCTGTCACTCCCTGCTACTTCTCTCTCCAGTGTTATGATCTGATCATCCTTGCGAAGAAAAGGTGCATCTCGCTGCAAGTGGCAGCAGGTGGACCATGATGGGGAGGCGCAGGAATTCAACGACTGCAGGACTGCATAAAAAGGTTGGCCTGGCACCAGATAGGAACACTACAACAGCAATGGTCGAGAGAGGTCAGGCATGGTGCAGGGACAGTGGCTGCCAACTGCACCTCGCTACAGTATCTATATCCCACTAGCTAATTCTCTCAACATACGAGCTATCCAACAAGGCAATACACTATCACATCCACTAAGCAAAATTTAATGCAAGTTGTCCAACTAGACAATGCACTACCACATACAATTAAAATTCACTAGCACATGCAACGGTAATGCCATGTCGGCAAGATTACTTTATTCACCACGTTATCATACCACGGAATCCAATAATTTGCAATTTCCGCAGCAATGCGTGGAGAATTTTCCTAGTTCAATAGAAGATGAATGGTTGTATCTTTCGTTCCAAATGCACACTGAACTATGTTTCCTCCGTTTCTTATTCCTATCATCCTATGCTTTTCCTTTGAAGTTTCCTCCAATCCAAATCGGCCCTTAAAATGCCTAATGCTAGGGAACAGGAAGCCCAGCACACTAATGAAACAATAATTAGATTTCAGCAAAACCATGAGTAAATAAACATTGCCGACTGGACTTTCAAACACGGCACCACCACACTAGTATTGTTAATTAATTCGATTGATACATAACTGAGGATAGAGCTAAAGGAATAAATGAAACTGTTACCTGCTCACCTGGTTGATATGAGCGGTCAGTGGTGAAAACTATTCCTTGCGATGACTTATCGAAATCCAAGAATGTTTCCACCTGGAAACAATTAATCATCAAGAAGTAAATTCCAGCAGCATTGTAATGTTAGGAAGACTTATGAGAATGTAAAATGGAAAATCTGGGGATAAGGATGCTTAAGCAAAATTTGAGCACTACTGAGGATGATTCTTTGTAAAAAGTAAAAAATAAAATGTTGTACCTCAGGGCTATGGTTAAGCATATCTGCCCAAGGAACTAGTGCAACCTTTTCATCCATTGATGGCAAGCGAACCTGCAAAATGGACCAATGCACATCCTTGGTTAGCACACAATGGCGGTAATGGTAACTACTAAGCAAAAGAATCCATACTAATAATGAGAAGGGATATTAGAGATCTACAAACAAAACAAGTTTTACATCATATTTACTTCTAGTCTTACCAGGCGTGAGAACAGAATCCCAAAGGACCATAGAAATGTCTCTATGTTGTACACCTAAAATAAAAATTGAGGAATGCTGATTAGGTTAAACTATAAATGAAATAATAATAAAACATTATAATAATATGTAGTTACAAACATGTGACCCACAACAAGCACAACATTATGTTGATACTCAAATTCAAAAACTAGTAATTCTTCATCAGATATAACATAACCTCAAGATCTGAAATTTCTTGAATCTATGCTCTGTGCAAAGGATTGAAGCTGGATAAGTATTGCTGTATTGTCGTACTCATATGTGTACACAAAGAGTATAGCAGTAGCAATGTTGGCAAAACACACCTCTTCAGGGAACAAATCTGAATGCTTGGAAAATATACGGTCTCGAAGGTCGTTGTATCTACCAAAATGAACAGAGCACAATCCCAATGTGAGTTTCAACAGTTGGGGCGTTAATTTGCTAAAACAACATCAGTAGAAGTATTAGTAGACAATCTTACGTCCCAATCACATCAGTTATCCTCTGAATTGCACGCTTCCTGATCGGAGAGGCCACCAAGTATGCATCTAGCTCTGCACGAGTCCTGCAATAACACAAGAAGGCTGTACAAGATTGAGAATGCTGTCTCATGAACCTCTCTCCCTTCTCAATACAGTACTACACCTAACACCTACTACAATCCCTGGCCATACCAGTATAAAAGCGAGTATGGCTGCCTCGGCAACGCTGCTATGTAGCTGCTCCACCTCGACGAGCCCTCCAAGCTAGCTTCACTTATGAGGTAAGTAGCGATAAGTGGCCAGTCCGGCACAGAGTTCCTCTTCATCACATCACCCGCCTCAGGGCGGCTCCACTCCTAATATATACAAAGCACAGTAGAGTACCAATTGTAACATCATTTCTTAACAGAAGAAAAACAGCACCTCCGCAGTCAGTGAGGGGCTATGACTTATTACCGAATCGGCAGTGATGACGAGGGAAGGGGGCACGAAGAGCAGTTTCTCCCCCTTGCGAATGTTCTTGAGGGCGACGAGGCCGCGCTCGCCGATGTCCACGCGTTGGATGGCCAGGCGTTGTTCCGGAAGGCCCGAGTCGATGAGCCACCGCTCCAGCGACGCCGCGCTCTCCAGGGACTCGATCTCGCAGCCCCACGGGACGCCCGCGGCGACCTCCCGCTGGGCCGGCGCGGATGCGGACGCCGCTGAGGCCCGCACGGGAGCGCGGCCGCGAGTGCGGGAGAAGGAGGGATACGAGGAGTGTGGAAGCGGGCGGAGATGGCGGGGAGCGCGCGGCGGCGGCCGGAACTGCGGGTGGAACGCTGTGGTGGAGGTGGCCATGGCGAAACCGCGAAACTGACGTGGTGTGTGCAGGCGCCGGCGCGGCGGGGGGCTTATCCGTTAGTCCGTCCCCCAACCCAAGGGTCGTGGCGGGTTTGGAAGATCAGGAGGATTTTCCATGCTGGGCTTCGAAGATCTGAGTGAGCTACTGCTTAGTGTGCTAGTGGGCTTTATTGGGTGAAACTGTTTGGTTATGGGCCAAGATGTTGGAAAAGACACATGGACTGTTTTTTACTAATTTTCTTATGAGACTCTGCTAAAAAAATAATTTCCTTATGGGACAATGAATAAGTTGGGAGGGATAATGCTAAAAAGAAATACTGATTTTATTTTTTTAATAAAATAGGTTTCCATTGAATCGTCCTTCACCCAAGATCATTTTAAAAACACTGTCCATTTTTTTTTATGACTTTTCATGTATAGAAAAATGATTTTCACAGCCATTTTAAGAAAGTAAATCATGGCAGCTAGCAAGACAATATGAGAAAAAGATTCCAATTTAATGTAGGAGACACTTAAAGGAAGACATCGGATGCCAAACGTTTTCAAAAGAACATGCTCTAAGGGGTGTTTGGCAGCAAGAACCATTTTAGATCCATCACCAAAAAAACTACACTAGAGGCAAGAACCATTTTATTTTAGATCATCACGAAATCTAAGATCCTACCCTAAATATCCTGGTGCAACGTTCTAGCTCCGCCGCGGGCTGTGAACGAAGCTACCTTCCTTCTCATCAGCACAGCGGTTCTTCTCCGTAAAGTTGAAGCCATCCCTTCAACCACATGTGGTCGTGCTCTTACATCCGTCTGGCAACCTCCACGTTTGCTAGACGGATCGGTCATGTTGCATCGCCGTACCCTGCGATTAAGTCGGACGTGACCGGCTGTCGTCTAGCCAGGGTCAGCGTCGAAGATGTCATACTCCTACGCCCCTTCGGAAGAACGAGTGGATGCATGAGCAAGGTCGATCCTGGGTGCCTGTGCCCCGGTGGCAAAGGCACCGTGCGCGGCGCCGGCGGCGGGCGCCATCGTGGGTGCATGCATCTACGACTCCGCCGCGTTTTGTCCCGTGTCCAGGGCCTCAAGTCCTCACTGTCCTCAGAGACTCGTATCGGCGTGGTGACCAGCAGGCTGAGGCCGCGCCGCGGGACGCTCAGCGTGTACGTGCCGGTTGGCGGTTGGCTTGAGAACCTGCCTAGCGTGTCGGCGTCGCTGCCATTCTGTCCTGGTCACCGACCTTCTCTATACGCCAAATCGGGATAAGGCCAGAGGTTGGTCGCCGTCGCCGAATCCGCTGGGCTCTACTACCGCTCTGCTGTAGGTTCTGCTCCCTGGCAGGCTTCCATGGCCTGCAGGCAAATGCTCCGTCGTACAGTAGCTTGTGCAGGATCTAGTTAGCTGTACGTGACCTGTGAGTGGTGACTGCGAACCGGCTACGCTATTGTCGTCGCGACGAAGGTACTGGAAATCGCACACGGTCCTTTGACCATTGAGAGCACACACAAATAATCATGAGCGATGCGGAGAGGTTGCATCATTCTAAGGCCGTGACACCCGCCTTGACTAATCATGCTCGTGTCCATCGAATCATGCAACAGTTGTGCCGGATAAAACGCCACGTTGAACAGGACCCCAAGCGGCCATCATTCCGATCGCCGTCGTGACATTTGCGAGGAGGCCGACGGCCGGCAGCCTCGGACCTGCAGCTAGCACGGAGCCAGCAGCCACCCATGGCGCGGCCAAATGACCGGCCGATATAGCGGGCAACCAGCTGTCCAGCCAGAGCCGGCGCACGCGGCGTCGGCAGCATCTCGCCGCGTCCGCTCCGCACGCGCGCGGCTCCACGTCGAGCTGCCGAGGCAGAAGCAGAATACACGGTGAACGTCTCTTGTCGAAAGTGACACGAGAAATATAATACGGAGCCGTTAGTTCGGATTTTTGGTTGCCTGGGCACATATACACACGCGTCTCATGCAATTTGACGTTCTGAAAAACGTAGACAGCTGAGTGCTTACCAGTTAATACTCCTATCACTGGCAGCAGCGGCAAGGCATGAAACAGCGTGACGATTGTGAATCAGCAGCTGGACTCGAAGGTATGTATCATCGTCGCAGGAACGTGAAGAGCATGGCAAGCGTTGTTTTCGCTTTCCTAAATTACCTCCACGAGACCACACGACAACCAAAAGATATGCACAAGGTGACAAGGAGACGCCAGATGACCTCCAGCTGCGTTCAGAATTCACGGTCAAGTTACCAGACCAGATTACATGGCAGAACAGTAGGACACCCATATACATACACTACGACCGTTCTTTTGTGTTCTTGTGTATTGTTAAATTATAAACTCCTACTCCTGTATGTCAAGCTTTCGTACAGACTACAGAACATCGCGACTCATCAAAGCACATACTTCTGCCCCGTGATTTCGTCTCAAGAAGATTTCGTTTCAAGAAAACTTGTGGATCCAGACATATTCCAGACCCGTTCCGTGTGCCTGATAACAGGGGCTGACTAGCTAGTAAACACAACGATAATCCTGCGTGTTTAGTGTTTTTTTTTTTCGAATGAAAATGATTCACTCTACTTCCTTTTCAGCAATGATACATATGTTACCTATTTCGTCTTCTTTTGTGTGGAGAATGATAGCTGGTAACCCACACGACATGACACGTATTTACTCACTTGAATGTGATGAATGATTAAACGAGGAAATTATTTGATGGGGGCTGATGGCTCTGGCCACGTTGATATTATCGTAGAAGACACATTAGGTAATATCCTCTGTTATTCAGTGTTGCACCTTCAGTGAATTGCAACGGTGGCTAAGACATTAACTAGTTTTGTTAAATCCACTATGAAATATTTTTTGAGTGTTTTCTCAAAAAAAAGGAGCTTTCTTCAATTCAATTACGAAGATTTTTATCAAAAAAAATTCCGAAGAAAATAGCTCTGTATATATAGAGTGTGCAAAGGCCCAAGGACAAAGCAGTTCACGAAATAAAAACCATCTGCGACTAAGGAGGCTGCAAACAATGAGCCCTTTTATGTAGGTCCAAATTTTCTTTGATTGGTGAAGCAACTTGAAGGACCATGGCATGGGTGTTGTCGAAGATCCTGCGTTGCGCTCCTTTAAGTTCCATATAGTGTAGATGGCTAAGCCATCGAAATGTTATTTGGAACTGAATACAGGGTGTTCTTCCACCAATCTACTACTAGGGTGTTGAAATTTGCATACTGTCAGGTCAACCCATCAAAGTGCTCCAAGAAACAATGCACTTAAATCAATGATAATATTTTTAGAACAAGAGAGTACTCATGAGCAGTTGTTCTATGTGTTTGACAAGTTAAAGAAAGGTATGTCCGGGCTGTTAAATAAACATATGGAAGTAGCGCACATGTTAGTCGAAGATACTACAAGGTTAGAGTAGATGTCAGTTACGAAACTCTCTGCTCCATTTCTTCTTCAAATAAAAAATTGTTTGGTGACATTGCCTCACCGATAGGGAATCTACACCCTCAGGTACTTAATGCATCTTCAGATCAATGTAAAATGTTCAGAGAAAAATTTTCAACTGACGTAACAAGACTTGAAGATCCATAAATTCCTTATGACAGGCACTTCCACGGTATCACACCATGTCATGAGGATAGAAATCCATTCAGCATCCCTGTGATGAACTGATGAACATCACCGGCTCAAGCTAACAAACCGTCCACAGCCAGGGAACCACCCCGAGCAGACACATGCAAATGACCAGCGAGCCGAGCGGCCCGAGCCCAATGCCACTCGGACACCGGGCCCACAAAATCCGACGCCGACCATCAACAGCCCCTGCCACGTGGGCCCGCGCACTGCCCGTCCCCACTCGTCATCCTTGGGCACCGCGCCTTTATGTACCCGCCTAACCGCAAGTCCGCAACCCCCATTCCCGCGCCGGAGCAGAGCCAGAGATTCTCTGCAGCTTGACGAGGCACCGACTCCGGTGAGCTCAAACCCAGCGGCGAGCTCCGGTGACCCGTACTATACGAGCTCATACTCTCTCTCCGGCCTCCTGTTTCCTTTCTGTCACCTTCCTCGTCGCCGCCGTCTCGCTGCACGGCAGAATAGTACCCGGCCGGGGACCGTGTATCCGGGCGCGAAGACGGGGACGGTGGCGGAGTTCGAGATGGAGGCGGCGGCGATGCGCAAGGCGTCGTCGCAGGCGTCGCTGGCGGACCCGGACGACTTCGACCTAACGCGGCTGCTGAACCACAAGCCGCGGATCAACGTGGAGCGGCAGCGGTCGTTCGACGACCGCTCCCTCGGCGAGCTCGGCGCGGGCGCGGGCACGGCCAGCCGCGGCGGCTGGGGCTACTACGGCGGAGGAGGGATGGAGAGCTACGAGAGCATGTACTCCCCGGGCGGCGGGCTGCGGTCCTACTGCGGCACGCCGGCGTCGTCCACGCGGCTCTCGTTCGAGCCCCACCCGCTCATCGGCGACGCCTGGGACTCGCTGCGCCGCTCCATCGTGTCCTTCCGCGGCCAGCCCATCGGCACCATCGCCGCCGTCGACCACTCCGCCGCCGACGAAGTGCTCAACTACGACCAGGTAGTATGGTGTAGCACGACAACGGCATGCTGCTGCCTTGCTCGGACACACTTTCCTGCTCTGGGTCGTGCGGCGTATTGCTTTGCTTCTTTGGTAGTTGGATTCTGTTAGTACTCCTATATATGTTGATCGAGATTCTTTTTGAAAGTAGGGGGATTATGCTGATCAAGATAGATATTTCGAACTGTATGGTTACTTGGAAGAATGGGCAAGGGGGCAGTCCAAGAGTAGTATGGTGTACACAGGTCTTGTACCTAGTAGTTGGCACATATTCCTTCCCATCAAAAATATTTGTATGACATGTTTGATTTTGTAGTCTTTCATCACTAATGTCTAGTAGAATACTCTCTCCGTCCAAAATAAATTATTGATATTTGTAATTTTTAGACTTTGTTTGCAACACAAAAAATTCTCAGGAATCACATAAATTTTATTAGCAAAACTCTATCCTAAATGTTATGTTTTCTAACCAGAGGGAGTATTTTTTTTTTTTTGAATCAGAGTATTATTTGATAGGGGCTTAAGCATTTTTTTAATATTATTATGTAAGAATAAGACCAGAAATGTTGTCTTCATTCGTTTGATTGATCCGGGATGGATCGGAGCAGCTACTCTGAATCAGAGTAACTCTGAATTGTGCGGTGCGTGTGCGTGTGCGCATGCAGGTGTTCGTTAGGGACTTCGTCCCGAGCGCGCTGGCGTTCCTGATGAACGGGGAGCCCGAAATCGTGCGCAACTTCCTGCTGAAGACGCTGCTGCTGCAGGGGTGGGAGAAGCGGATCGACCGCTTCAAGCTCGGCGAGGGCGCCATGCCGGCGAGCTTCAAGGTGCTCAAGGACCCCAAGCGCGGCGTCGACAGGCTGGTGGCCGACTTCGGGGAGAGCGCCATCGGCCGCGTGGCGCCGGTGGATTCCGGCTTCTGGTGGATCATCATCCTGAGGGCCTACACCAAGTCCACCGGCGACATGACGCTCGCCGAGACGCCCATGTGCCAGAAGGGCATCCGGCTCATCATGAACCAGTGCCTCGCCGAGGGCTTCGACACCTTCCCCACCCTGCTCTGCGCCGACGGCTGCTGCATGATCGACCGCAGGATGGGTGTGTACGGGTACCCGATCGAGATCCAGGCCCTGTTCTTCATGGCGCTGCGGTGCGCGCTGCTGATGCTGAAGCCGGACGCGGAGGGGAAGGAGATGATGGAGCGGATCGTGACGCGGCTGGCGGCGCTGAGCTACCATATGCGGAGCTACTTCTGGCTGGACTTCCAGCAGCTCAACGACATATACCGGTTCAAGACGGAGGAGTACTCGCACACGGCCGTCAACAAGTTCAACGTCAACCCGGAGTCCATCCCGGACTGGCTCTTCGACTTCATGCCCACCCGTGGCGGCTACTTCGTCGGCAACGTCAGCCCCGCCCGGATGGACTTCCGCTGGTTCGCTCTCGGCAACTGTGTCGCCATCCTCGCGTCGCTCGCCACGCCCGACCAGGCCGCGGCCATCATGGACCTCATCGAGGAGCGCTGGGAGGACCTCGTCGGCGAGATGCCTGTCAAGATATGCTACCCGGCCATCGAGGGGCACGAGTGGCAGATCGTCACCGGCTGCGACCCCAAGAACACAAGATGGAGCTACCACAACGGGGGATCTTGGCCAGGTCAGTCAGTGTTCGCCTGTTCGAGCAGTTGTCCCATTTCATCGTCTGCACTCTGCACCATGGTTTTCAGAAACGCAAACAACTTGATCAGTTGAGCAGCTCACATCTGAATGTACGGTACCCTCACCTTTTCTGCAGTGCTACTGTGGCTGCTCACGGCGGCCTGCATCAAGACCGGGAGGCTGAAGATTGCTCGGCGCGCCATCGACCTAGCAGAGGCAAGGCTCGCGAGGGACGGCTGGCCAGAGTACTACGACGGCAAGCTGGGCCGCTACATCGGCAAGCAGGCGAGGAAGTTCCAGACGTGGTCCGTCGCGGCGTACCTGGTGGCCAAAATGATGCTGGAGGACCCGTCTCACCTCGGCATGATCTCCCTGGAGGAGGAGAAGCCGACCAAGCCGGTGCTCAGGAGGTCGGCCTCTTGGACAGGGTAAGGTGGCGGTCAAAACATATTGTCAGAAAGACAGAAGCAGGATCGGAGTTCTTGGTCTTTGAGCTAACATTTCGATCTTCTCTAAAACTTCTTGCTTTCCGAGTTCCTACTAGGAAAGTAGGCATGTCCAATGTTTTGGTGGATTCCATCCAGTTGTATGGTGTGTAAGTTTCATGGGGAAATAAGGAAACAACGAAAAGATTTTCCGTGTCAAATTTTGGTGATTCAATAGCTCGTTCATTCATACTAAGCTTTTAAAACTTTGTTGTATATATAGGCTAAAAACTGCCGGTCCTAAGCTTTTAAGGGGGACGGTGCCTCGAGAATGCTTCAAAAATTCTATTTAGTTGTAGAAAATAGAAAAAGAAACAAAATTTCTAAAAACATTTTGTTGATGTATAAACATGTTTATAAACTTTGCATAGAAAAAAAAAATGAGATACAACTAGTATGAATGAAACAAAATTAATGCTAAATGTATTCATGTTCGTTGTGTTTTTTTTTTTTGGTGTCGAAGAAAGTTTTTCAAAACACGTTTCAAACCTCCTCAACCGCGCGCACGGTTTGTGAGTCAGGGAGTGAACTTTAACTTGGTGGGCTAGAATGCTTTATTGGGTAATGGTGTTGGTTATGGGCTAAGATGCGGTGCTCCTTGGAAAAGACGTAGAAGAACTACGCACCGGGCAAATGGTCAAAGACAGGACTGACTTTAGCTTGAAACATTTTCTTGTGCTTATGCCATTTGGTACTTGAGGTTAGAATTACTTTGTGTAGTTTCTCCTAATTCTATTTGTTACTTCCTCCATTCTAATTATAAATCATTTGACCATTTTATCCCAAGTTTGACCGTTCATCTAAAAAAATTATATAAATATAATCAAATTTAAGATATTTTTGAAGAGATTTGGTTAATAAAATAAACCACAAAGTCAAACAATTTACAATCTAGAATGGAGGAAGTATCTTCCCGCTTCCCTTGTAATCTAGAGTTTCTTTTTCTACAATCTTCGTCTAGTAAAATGGGCCGCCGTTAAATCACCCTTCACTCATTTTTTATATTTTTTCCATGCAGGACTTGACTTTCGCATCCATTTTGAGAATCTAAATCCTGCCATCTAGCAACACGATTTGAGAAAGTGATTTGAATTTATAGGAAGAAATGAAATCTGAAATGTTTTGGAAATATATGGATCCTAGGAAACATGCTCCAAGAAAAGCTTGATAGCAATAAACCTGTAAGATTCATGGTATAATGTTTTTCTCTTACTCTTTTTTTAAAAAAATATTTTTCTCTCACTATAAAACAACATCAGTTGACTTATCAACCATAAAATCCACTAGCCGAACAACCCAAAATCACTAAAACAATGTTTGGTTATTGAACAAACTTTGCCACTCCATAGTTTAAATTGATCACAATTTTACGTTTCATTCTAGGTGACTACGACTTGCCACACTTCTACCATCGACCAAACCTCTTTTGTGAAACCATGTCTAAGGAGTGGCAAACAAAATATTTGAAATATACTAGAACTACAACAGAAACATTTCTTGGAGAAAATCTTAATCCGCATTTCTCTACTAGGGGATGGAATTAGTCATATCCTGGTTTGGCTTAATAGTCGTAGTTACGTCGAATCCAAGCAATCAACCATTTATCTAGATCATAATTAAGTTTTAATAATTTAAATGTAATTATAGTATGTAAATTATGGATTTTAATATACTATTACTAACCCTTAAACTAGTCTCTCCATTAGAAAAAACTATACATACCGTTTTTTGAGAACATTTTAAAATTGACGAACTTTATTATTGAAAAAATTATTACCAACATATTTATTACAAAATATATTACACTGTTAATTTAATAAAGTTTATTACAAGTATCAATGTATATGTATCTATATATATTTAATTAAAATTAGAATTGAAATAAATTTGACTTCTGGAGACCGGCACGCACACGGGAGTAACAAAAGTTTTGTGGGTTCTCTGGTTGACGTCACCTCTTGTGTGGGTCCCGCGCTTTCAATAAATTGATTGACAGAACGTAATTCTCACCGACAAGTGGGCCAACGCCAGTTGTGGTCCCTGGACGTGGGCGTGACTTTTCCCCTTGAGCAAGAACAACTCCCCTCCTCTTGCCATAAAAACCCGAGGAGATGCTGCACGTTTTCCCCAAACTCCCCAAGCATTTTCCATTTCCACCACCACCACTCTCTTCCTTGCAGCGCGCACCAACCCGCCGCCGTTTACTACCACTCCGCCTCCTCATGGCCTCCCCTACGGCGGGTGATGCCCCCCTCGCGGCCCCGGCGGCTGACGTGACGGACGCGGCCCTCGCCGCCGCGGCCGCGGTGCCGGATCCAGACGCAGAGTTCGGGTTCCAGCGCCCGGAGCTCGGGAAGGAGAAGCTGGTCGGGTCGGTGGGGTTCTACGAGCGCCATGTGTTCCTCTGCTACAAGGGCCCGGACGTGTGGCCGTCCCACCTCGAGGCCGCTGAGTCTGATCGCCTCCCCCGCCTCCTCGCCGCCGCCATCAAGGCCCGCAAGGCCAATCTGAAGAAGACCGTGAGCATCATATGTCCCCCTCCTGATTTTTGTTCGGCTCGGAAATTAGCTGGTTCGGTACCGCGATGTGGTTTTTGGTACGCTTTTGGTTGGGTTTTTGGTAGTTGATTTGCGGAAATTCAAACTGAAAGCTGGCGATTTCGATTTTAGACCCTTTTTTACAGTGTAAGTATTCAACTAGCTCGTCGTATCACGTGATCTAATATGGTTGGTTTGTATGGTTAGTTTTCATGTGGATGCAGGGTTTTACGATCCTTGTCGATAGAGTGCTTTGGCGGATGTTCTGTTCGGTTCGCCACTAGAATCTACGGATGCTGATTGCGCCCTTTCTAACTACACCTTGTTGTCTGTGGGTGCTTATGAGGCCTTAGTGAACTACTGAAGATTTTGGCTGCTACTTGATCTTTTAGTATTGTCTGTTGCCTGTTGGATATGTGAATATGTGAACTAGTGAAGATTTTGGCTGCTACTTGATATTTTAGTGTAGTCTGTTGGATATCTGAATGTTGGATTGGGGCTTGGACTTGGCATAGGAAACACTTCGTAATATTGGGCTTTTCACTCTTTAGTTGCGGTTTGGCATTTATGCTTTGAAGTTATATATGTTCTGGTTTTGTTTAACTGGACTGTGCACGACTGCCCATGAATTGATTGGCTTAATACATCTATTTGTCCGAACCCCATCTTCATAATTTAGATTATGCTTACATTTGTTTATCCTTATTCCATGTTTCTATTCTGGCTCCTTTACTTGTTAGGGTTATGTTGATGTCATTCATGGTTCCATTCCAATCCCATCTGTTGATGTCATGGACCCTTAAGTTATGAATCGTGTTTTTAGTAGTTTTGGTAGGACATCTGAATCATTCTTCGGGAATTTGCACATGGCTCAGGAATTAAGTGTGTACTATTTGGCTCTGTGAGTCTAGCTTATGTTCTGGTTTAGCCTTTATGCTTTGATTGTATATATTCTGATTAGTTTAATTCGATAGAACCCTACTGCACCTTTTAAATTTTAAATTTAGTTGTTTATCTGGATCAGTTACTTTTTGCTTGGCACACATGATGCATTTCCAGTGCTTAAGTATAAGAGGTAATTTACTATTATGGTTCTTCTGCTCCTTGTTTGGGTCCTTGACATGGTTATTTGCTAATTTTACTATGAGTTGGTGCCATTTTTTTGTTTAATGATTATTTGAAGCTTGAGTGGTTATTTGCACTTTTTTTTCAATGTACTTACAGATTCTGTTAGTCTCTGTTCCCCCCCTCAAGTGCCATCCAAGTAATAGCTTAGCGTAGCGGGTTTAAGTCCATGGTCATTTTCTTTTGTGGGAATGATCAATATTCCAAATGTTCTTCACATATACTGTTATCTGTATTTAGCTTTGAGCTGAATGGGTTTGACATATATTGGTTGAGATCCAGGATCGACTTGCTCCTAATTGAATCATTTTAGTCCGAAACATAAAAAACACTACCTCTGTTATTTAAGAGTGTTGCCATTCATCATATGATTTACACAGTTGATGGTTCGGAAGAAATGCAAAAACATGTCTTGTGTGTCTATGAGATGTTGCCAAATCTATTGTCACTGTTCCTGGACTCCAGGCCTTTAGGTTTCTGCTCTGTTATCCAAAGTACATGGTAGGACCCGAACTGTTCTAACTGTGGGAGAAATAAGTTTGTATCATCTCATATAATAAAGGCACCAAACTTATTTTGACTATTGCTGTGTCCCAAATAAAAAAAATGCAACTAGTGCTTTCATTATATAGGCTCCTTCAGAGGGTATTACCTAATTGTTTTGATCTATTGTCTTCTGGGAGCATGTTATTCTTGCACAATTGTAACTTAGGCGTGATAATTTATAACATTATAAGAGTTGTGCTTTGTCCACTGTGTGGCTTGTTTATGTTCTTTTTGAAAAGAAATGCTTTCAAAAAAGGTTGGAAGTCTCGTAGTTTTTGCTAATTCATCTTTGTTTTGCATATATATCCAATGACTGCTATATTTTACCACATCAAAGATCAAATTGACGATCTGTGAAGGAGAAGATGGCACTGAATCATCAAATGGAGATGTGTTGATCTTTCCAGATATGATCAGATACAAGTAAGCTGCGAGTGTGCTAATTACTCAATAAACATGTGGTATTTAGGCTTCAAAGTCAACTGTTTGTTAATTTTCAGTCTGTGACATATGTTTGCAGAGGGCTGACCCATTTTGATGTCGACAAATTTGTTGAAGAAGTGCTTGTGAAGGATGTTGACTGGCTTCCTGGATCTCCTGAGCCTATGAGTGGTTCCTATGTTTTTGTTTGCTCCCATGGAAGCAGGGACAAAAGGTGTGGTGTTTGTGGACCTGCTTTGATTAAAAAGTTCAAGGAAGAGATAAATGGACTGGGACTTGATGGTAAGGTGTCTGTCAGTGCATGCTCACACGTGGGAGGTCACAAGTATGCAGGAAATGTCATCATTTTCAGTTCTGATCCCAAGGGAGATGTGATTGGTCATTGGTAAGGACTATTATTAAATTAACATTAACCCTTAACTTTGTCTTGTGGAACTATTGTTTTTTTCTTTTGCATATGCAGATTCTTGATTTTATATCCAATTAGTGCTCACTACAATTGCAATTGTAGGTATGGTTATGTTGTTCCTGATGATGTGCCTGTTTTGCTGCATAAACATATTGGACAAGGAGAAACTGTGGACCATCTATGGAGGTATCCTCCTTGTTGAACCCCTTGTACTCCTTCCTCACCCTTTGCACTCCTATCTGTGAGAACTTAGAATTGTTTACTCATCATTTACATCTTATCATGATGTGGAGTCATGAATAACTAGATGTCGGTTCCCAGCCTATTATATTGCTCTTTCTTATACTGCAAAGTACATGCTTATGTGAACATGTGTAACATATTTAATGATTAATCATAAAAAAAACCTGCACAGTGTTCTAGTTTAATTGCATTAATTAAAGTAGTACTGTTAATACATCCTTTTAACAATGCTTAAATTAGCTTCAATGGAGAATTTGGGATCATGATGTTCAAAACTCCAAAACTATGTGCATTTCAGTAGTCTAATGTATATTATGGGGACAAAGTATAAATTTGAATTTTGCGCATTTGAATTGTGCACTTGTGCATTAAAGTTGTTCAAGACAATGCACTATAAGCATGCATGATGTATTCTTGTATAGTGCATTTCCTGTTCAGGCATACTATACACAGGAGATTTCCTATATCAACTCATTCATATTTGAAGTCCTTTTTAAATTATCCTCCTTTATTGGTGAGTTTTTCCAGAATCTCAGTGTTGGATATGTCTGCACTATGTCAAATCACTCACTTTGTATTGATCTGCTCATGCGGATAGCTGATGAAGAATGATATTTGGTTAATGCTTCACTGAAATTCCCCAAAGGCTTAATGATATTTGATATGTCTTTGTACTTCTAGTTGCACCAACTTTAGAACTTAAAAGAATGACCTTACATGGCAAGCTGTTCAGTGTTCACATTCTCAGTTCTTAGTTGCAATAGAAGTGGTGTTTCCTGAATCCCTTTTGACTTTTTATTTGCGCCACCAGGCCCTGGGGGCACCAAATTAATGCTTTCTGCCTCCATTGCTAATTTGCTATATTCAAGCTATCCTACAATAATATATGTTTGATTGATAGCTGAGTGTTCCTTTGTCCTGGGGTTCTTATGCGTGCTATATATGGTGTCTTGCAGGGGGCAGATGGGTTTATCTGAGGAGCAGCAGAAGCAAGCTCTCGAGCTTCGGAGCATGCTAAATGGTGGCAAAGAATCCAACCTTGAAGAAACCGGAACAGATGGTGCTTCTTGCAACCCTGCAGCAGCTGATGGATGCTGCCAAGGCAATGGTGGCTTCACCTGCTGCCAAACTGACCTGCCAAAGGAAAAACAGGACAAGAGCATTGCAACTGAGCAGAACCCCAAGAGCTCTGAGGAGAATGACAAGGAGGGTGGAGCTGGCAGCAAGAAGGGGAATACAAAGACTTGCTCGATGCCCACCTGGTTTGAGACCTGGGAGACAGCTGACACCTACGCCGCTCTTGCTGTTGTCACAGCTGCTGCAGCGGTGTTTGTCACTTTCAGAATCTACAAGAACCTCAACTGAACAATTTGGGAGATCCTTGAAGAGGTGCCCAAAACAAAACCTAGGCGAAACAGCGTATGGTGGTAAAACAGTATGGTATGAGAATAATATTTACCTGTGCATAGTAATGCGAGGCTTAGAACCTCAAAGTAGCGTGTCTGGAGATGGTGATGAAAAGGTGTTGCGGCTACTGTGTTCTCGTGTGTGAACTCCATGTGAACGTCCACTGCTATCGAAGTTTTCGTTGCCTTAGCTGCTGTTAATCATAAGCAAGGCGATGGCCTGGGCATCAACATTCACTGTGATGATGTTATCTTTTGTTCAGATTTTGGATGTTCTGGAGCATCTAGATATTAAAACAATATCAGATTGATTGGAAAATATGTTCATCTTTCGAATTTTGAACTTTGAATTTCCTCCTTTATCTGCAACCTGTGCGTTCATGTTTCTATGGTCAACCTGGCGAGACGCCAATGGAGTTCTATGAAGGCGGATGCAGTAATTGCTGCTGAAGATCGCAGATACGTAATCAATAGCGCGGGCGCCAATGAGCGGCAATTGCGGCTAACGTTCGAAGGTGCGTCTATCTGAAGATCTTTCTATTAACCATTTGCTGTCATTCAGCGGTGGCTGTGTGATCGCCAAATCTAAACTAATAGAACGGGCATGTGACTGAAGCTTACCAGTGACATGGCATTAGAAAGAATAGGCATAAACTGTACTGATGACTCGATCGGTCATAATGACTACTTTTCCCCTTCCAAACCGTAAGCCAGTTTCTTACTAAAAAGAAAAAACCGTAAGCCAGTTTCCTCGCCCCAAGTCAAAATTTCCTAACCAGGTTTACAGAAAAAAACGACACAAATATGTTTAGGTACAGTGGTACACTGTCGAATATATTTCGATAGTACATTATGCTATTTTTCATTAATAAGAAAATAAGCATCCAAACTTAAGTTGAAGACTAAAACCAAGATGCTTAGGTGCGTGACCACATCCTCTACCTAACCATTTGAGCTACGCTCACTTCCTTTATTTAATGTTTTGGATGTTACTTATCCTTTGTTTTGGATGTTACTTATCCTTTTACAAAATTGGTTAAGCTTGACAAGTTTAGACTTGGAACAAAACTAAAATGATTTTCGATTTCAAACGGAGGAATACCAAAAATAAAAAAAAAACAAAGACAATGTTTTGCAAAGGCATTGCAGGAGATCAGTACAATCAGGACTTGATGAATTACAGATGTGAACTTTAAGAAAGTGTAAATTACCAAAAAAAAAGGTTGAAGAGACAAATCTACAGCACCAACCATCTGCTAAAAACATAACATCAGAAAACCCTACATCCAGTGGCAGAAACAATATAGTAAAATCCACATGTTTGCTAGAAGAAATCAAACTCCAAGTAGCCGTCAGCACCTTTTTGGGGTGCACCAACAGAAGCATCAGCAGCCCCTGATGGCGATGAAGGATGCTTTGATGGCCTCTCGATCTCGACAGGCTTTGGTACCTCTGGTGGGCTCGCACACCTTATCAGGGCCCAATTCACGCCCTCAAAGAAGGGATGCTGCTTGATCTCCGTGGCTCCACGCTTGTAAGCCAACCGTTGCTGGGGTTCCTTCACAAGTAGACCCCTGATCAAATCTCTTGCCGAGAAGCTCACAACCGGGTACTCTGGGAAGCGCAACTGCTGGCCAATGACATTGAACAGTGTAGCCCGGTTGCTGGATCCCTTGAAAGGTGTCTTCCCGAACAGCAGCTCGTACAAGAATATCCCAAAGGTCCACCAGTCGACAGCGCTGCCATGGCCCTCACCTTTGATAATCTCAGGGGCCAGGTACTCGTGTGTCCCAACAAATGACATTGATCGTGCATCGCTGGGCTCTGCTATGAGCTCAGGCCAATGGTTGATCGGGGTGGCAACTTCAGGTTTTGGTTTTCGATCTTTCTTGGACTTAGAGGAGAACAAGCGTGGGCCAAAGCAGGTGGTTGGCGCTGCACATGATGGTTGACTAATGCAGGACTGCTCAACACAGTAGCCTTGGCTGTTCTTCCTGAGTGCTTCTGCATCAGGGTTTGAGGATTTAATCAGTGTTGGACTGACTGCACAGCGAAGGGAGAGGTCAAAGTCTGAGAGCATGATGTGCCCATCCTCCCGAACAAGGACATTTTCAGGTTTGAGATCACGGTATATGATACCGAGCATGTGCAAGTATTCTAGTGCCAGGAGGACTTCTGCTATGTAGAATCTGCATCGTGAGAACATTTCATTAGCAAAGCACGTCAGAAGCTGGAAAACAAGGTAGCAAGGTATATATTTTTTTCAGTCATGATGATGTGAAACTAACGAACTCTGAAAACATTAACTCTATTAGGTAGTTAGGCAGTGAAATGCAATATATGCAGACTGTAATAAGATAAGACATACTTGACAGCTTGCTCTGGAAAATGTTTGCCAGGCTGCCTCTGTCGAAGAGTGTGAAGGTCTCCTCCGGGGCAGAACTCCATAACTAAGCAGGAGAACTTATCTGTCTCAAAGTGAGTGTAAAGTGTAGGAAGGAAGGGATGATCCAGGCACTGCAAAATCTCCTTCTCTGTTTGAGCTCGAAGCAACTTTTTACGGCTTGCTAGTGACGCCTTGTCCATAACCTTCATCGCGAAATAGCTCTTAGTCCCACTCAATTCCGAGAGATACACACTGCCAATATCACCACAGCCTAGTCGCTTCAACAGCCTGAAATGACTCAATCCAAGGATCCCATCTCTAGTTCTGATCGTCTGAATTGCCTCCCATCGTGAATCATTCGCCTTGTGAGGCTTTGTGCTGCTACTCATGCTACTACATGAGCTCTCATCACTGATATCACTGCTTGTGCTAGGCCTGCATCTTCCACTATTGCCCCTGTCACCAATCTCGGATGGATCAGTGAACTTAGCACTTGCGCTAACCTTTGCTTGACTAGTCCCTTCACATGTCTGAAATGAAGCGGAACTTCCATTCATACTCCCATGTTCCACAACCACTTTCTTGCTTGATTCTACGGGAAACTTGACGGACGCAACATCAACAGGTTCCTTGAGGTGGTGGTCTGATTTCTGCTCCTTCGGCTCAGGTTTATGATTCGATTTGATCAGGTTAGTTGTTCCAGTCAGTGCTGAAGCACAGGAATTGTTTGTCTGGGGAATCTCCAGAGGGGAAGCACTCTTATTAGAGCATTGCTTCGGGCCTGGGATGCTTGGAATTTCTGGGAGAATTTGAGGCATTGCCTTCGAAGCCATAGTTGCAACACCTGTCTGTTTTTCAGACAAGATGACCAGAGACTGCAACAAGCTCGACCTGGTCAGTCAGGAAGCAACCTTATCATTGTGATGGACTATTCCATTGTAGGTTTCATTGAAAATCTGCAAATGGGGGAAAGAAAAACTTCGATCAAAACATGAACTAGGATTGCCCAGTGATTGAACTCGCAACAGATATTTACTCCCCAAAAAGAACAGAGAAAATGAAGTGGCCCAAGAAAATAGAACACATCATCGGGCTGTGGCATACTTCTTTTTACCGCAGGCTACGACATACGGAGTACTATGTAATAAAGTAAACAATAAATCAAGATTTATCAAAAGAAATAATAAACCACGAAAACGACGGCCAAATTCAGCATTCGCCTCCCGCCATGGGACGATGGGCGCTCATCATTGGGTGCTCATGTGCGCCCGCCGCATTTGGGGATTCATCATCTGTCAAGTTAGGAAAGGTCTTGTTATAACCATCAACTATGTCCAGCCGCCCACTAACCTCAATCATGCAACGCTACAGATCTAGCATCCTCTTTAGCAATAAACAAATGTTTGATCAGCAGAGTGGTCGCCAAAGGCGCATCATTGATGCTCGCAAAAGAGAGTCGCCCGCCCCAGAATGAAGGCTTTCCCTTTCTTGCAAATGCAAAAGAAAAACTACTACTGCCTAGCAGTTAATGAAAGCCTTAAAGGCGCGCCGCGTGCGCAGAGCTTGCGAGTTGGAATCGGAGCACATTTCAGCTAGACCAAAATGCTAATTTTTCAGTTTCTCCTTTTGGTTCTTGGCTGCAGAAAGCTGAGGAAAGCAGGAATCAATAACCGCGCGCCAAAAGAAGGGGCGAACGTTTCTCATCTTTCTGCGAAATGCAGAACGGCAGAGACGAGTAAAAGAATCCAGGAACCCAGGCGAGACAGATCTGTAGGACCAAAGCACAATATACCGAAAGGCGACCGAATCAGGAACCAGGGGAAAAACAAAACCGGAGGGGAGACGTGCGACAGCGAAAACCTCACCAGATTGCGCTGCGCAGAGCCTGGAAGCCCTGAAGAGCCGAATCTCTGGCTGCGCTCCCAAGAAGCCAACGAGAGAGAGAGGACGCCGCGGAGATGGGAGGCGCACGAAGCCTGCGCTCCTGTCCAGCTCTCCCTAGTACCTCTGGCGCGTGTGTGGGCGCCCGCAGCACGAAGACATGTGGAGGGAGGGATGCAATGGCGGGCGGACGGGGGAAGAGGAGGAGAGGAACTGATTGAAGAAGAGGACAGGAAAGGGAAGGTGTCAGGTATTAATGGCCTGCCTTTCTGCTCCCCCGGCCCGTCAATTCCCTTTCTTTTTCTATGGACTTGTTTAGTTTATTAAATTTAGCCATCAAATTTATTGTACAGAATTTATATCATATTAAAATATTAATATATATATAAAATACTAAATATAGATAAAATTAAAAACTAATTATATAGTTTTATTATACTTTATGAGATAATATTTTAAACCTATTTAGTTAAAATTTAGATAATTTTTACTAAATACAAACAAAATACTACAGAAACTCCGTTACAGTAATTCAAACACCAATTTGACGAACTATATCTTTTTTTGTGATTTTCAATTTTGCAGGTGCAATGATCCTGTCCCATAGTTTTTGGGGTCCCTGGAGCTGGAGACGACGCCCAGTCTCTCGAAAACGACATGGCTACCTCAACCTTGTTCCGTTGATCCCTGAGGGTTAACGCAAGGTACAGTACCGTAAGAATATCACAGGCCTTGTTTAGTTCTTTAAATTAGGACTAGAATTTGTGTAGCAGAATTTTTATAGTATTTTATTTATATTTGATAAAAATTATCTAAATTTTGACTAATTAGGCTTATAATATTCGTCTCGTAAAGTACAACTAAACTGTATAATTAGATTTTAATTTCATCTATATATTTAGTACTCTATACATATACAGGTATTTTAATATCACAGAGAATCTTCTTTTTCCGTGGTGCCTGTTAGAATTGGGAGTCCAATTCCATCGTCCAAAACAAGGCCATAATGTTTAAAAAAAGAATAGCATTATATAGTAATAACGTGCCAAGATCGACGGAAATTCTGTCAAAAATCAGCATCAAGGAAAACACGCGTTGGATTGGATCCTGAAACAGATTTCAGAAATGGCTGGCTCTGTCTCTCGGGTGATCGATGGCGCTGGCGCGGATCTAGGCTGCCCTACGCGGCAACAGTGCGACTGTGCGAGATCTTTTTCAACCCTGTACAACGCACTGCAGCAACCTTCCAACGTTTCTGCTAGCAGCATCTCTTAACCCGTCACAGTAAAGAAATCACATCGGCAATCAATTGGACGTGACGGAACAACCCGATTTTAAATTTGACCACTAAATTTACTACGTAAAAATTTTATTTTTCGTTATATCAAAATACCGGTATATGTATAAAGTATTAAATATAGATAAAATAAAAAATTTATTACACGATTTGATTGTACTTTACGAAACGAACATTTTAAATCTAATTAATTAAAATTTAAATAATTTTTATCAAATACAAAAATATGCTGATTTGACGCGGCGAATGCCAGATCCGACACCAACTAAACACGGGCCTAGAATCGGCGAGCCCAGAGTCAACTTTTCCTTGTTTTACGTGAAGGAATCTGTAAAAACGAAGGCTTACTGGTAGATAACGCAGCGATCGAGTATTTATTTTGACAACAGTATACTTTCACTGGATAACCAGTGAGCTTGACAGCATTGATTTCTTGCTAAGTATTTGGTCGCCAGGCCGGTAAAATGAACTGTGTCCTTTCACTTTTTCTTACCCGCCACTAAAGTGATGAAGAAGACAATGTGACAAGAGGCAACGAACGATGTGTAGTCTTGTAGTAAATCAAAATGTACTGCCGCAAAATTCATGAACCATACGGTCGCTGACACGTTTCCTTCCTTGTGAAAGGTGGTGTCTTCACCATAGCAGTATTAATACTGCGGATAGTACGGTGCTTTCGGATCGTGTAGTGCAGGACAAATACGATCAAGCGTTTATACCGACCCTAACCGCTCAGACCGTAGCGGTTAAAGAGCAGTACTACTACCGTAGCAGGAGCGGATGCAGAATTTCGAAACTAGCCATAAACTGTTCACCGTTCTACTTCTCCCAGAGCTGCTACTTGGATTTCGGCGTAGGCCGTAGTCCTAGAAGACTCGTAGCTGGGGTGGTCGAGGTCCATCACCCGTTGGGCGTGGACCTGCGGGGCGGATCCCAATGCGTGATGCGTGGCTGGTTCGGCGTCGGTGTCTGTCATGCGGAGCATCGCCGGAGCTACGGATTGGAGTGGTCATCAGTTATGGGAGTGGGACGCCACGCCATGAGGGATTGGAGTGAAGTGTGCCCGTCTGCCTCGCTGTCCTCGCTCTCCACGCAGAGGCCGAACGCGCGGCACCAGCGTCCAGCAGCCCGCATCGACCGACAATCGGATCGGAGCCTCGCAGGTATAGCGAAACCGGGCTTGTTTGGCCATATACACTACTTCAACTAAAAATCGGGCAAGATCGACAGTCACGCCGTCTCGGAGTCTAAGAAGCACAACGACTGGTGGCCGTGGCAACAACTCATCATTCCTCAATTCTAGACAGAGGGAAATGAGGGAAGGGAGTAGTATATTGCTGCCATTAGGAGGCAGGAATGCGTCCACGATGCGAAGGCGAGATTATCGGCGGGGCGTCGCCTTGGAATCCAAGGGAAACGGCTGCCAATTAGCATACACAATGGTGCTAGCTTGCTAGATTACTGGCATAGGCAATTGCGCTTGCTAGATGCAGCTGGTCCCTTAAAACAAAAAAAAAAAATTACAGATCAACGGACGCGCGCGCGCGCGCACACACGCGGCTGACGACTCTGCTGATGGCATCTCTCAGAATCCATGGCTTTCGTGCCGTGCGTGCATCGATCCGTGATGTTTCAACGCTCCAGCTCCAAGCTTGCACTGCAACAACTACTATCTCCCCTACGGCTGTCCATTGAATAAGCTTTGCCATGCCATGCCGAGAGGAGGCATGTGCAGGGCACATGCTGCGCGCCGCTAGCTCATCGACCAGGAAGCACGCATCCACGGACACGGAGCAAACAAAGATGTCAGTCAGGGCCAAATCTCATGTGCGCATTCGCAGCAGCAGTAAATTAGCAGCAGCACTTCACTGCACTGTAAAAACTGCACAGAGACTGGGAAAGCGAAGCTGGACTGCTGGAGATAGGTCCACGATAGCGTGAATTCCTGGAAAGAAGCTTCCAACCGCGAGCGACGTCGCGTTCGCGTCCCTCTCTTTCTCGATGGAGCGGAACCGGAATGGGCCATCATCGACGCATCCGCAATGATAGCGGCTACAGTAAACTATGACATGTGTAGGAGCGAGTGGTTGTCACCGCTCGACGATCCAGTCCAGCAGGCCGATCGTGGATGGATGCCCGGGCGGAGGACAATTATCGCGCCAATCATTGCCCCGTAAACGAGTTTACCTAAGCATTAGTACATCACACCGCCCACATCACCGATATTATGAAATGACTTCTACAGAAACCATATATTCTCTGGTCGACTAGAGTAGCGATGAGGAGTTGAGGACGGCCGTACCGATATTAGCGGCTTGCGTTGCATGTACTCTCGCTCTCTCTAAACAAAATGAATGCAATTTTAAGTTTTGGATAAGTCTTCAAAGTTTAACTAAGCTTTTATGAGAAAAACATTAAAATTTATGTTCTCAATTAGAATTTACTATGACTATATACTCCATAATAGATCAAATGATATCACAAAGGTTTGTAAATTTTTTTGCATAGGTTTTGTTAAACCTAAAATTCAAAAAATAAGAATTATATTGTTTTGGGGACGGAGGGATGGACCTGCTGCCGTAAGCAAAAATTAAATCATTAGAGAAAATAGGCTGATGTACAAGCTCCACGATTAACAATAATGACTTACAGAAAACAAACAACCATGTGTTCTCTCCACCGCCATCCCCTAGAAAACTTACACTTAGACATATCCGGTCCCAGGAACAGCACCACCAAAGTCCGAGCCCATTACTGTAGCAACGCGTGCGTACAATCGGACGGACGGCGCCCAAAGTCTAACTAACGTGTTCGCAACGAGGGACAAGGAGAACGATCAGATCGCGATCAAACACCGGCACCGCAGCGAAACTGCCGGTGGTAACATTGTCGTCGATCGCTACACTACACGTTACTGCGGGGAACAACAAGAACATCTGCTGGCGAAATACACACACAAGTGACTAGCCTTCAAACATCTGCTGTTTCTATCGGTCGATCTCTCGCGCGCGCGTCACTGCAAGCCAGCGGCGACGAGCGCCGACGCGTACAAGACGGTCACCCCGCCGCCGCCCGCCGCGGAGGTGAACAAACAGTACTAGTTGCTCGGCGGGCCAGTTCCTTGCTCTGCCCAGCCGGTGGCGAAGACGGCGAGTTATGCCCCCCGCCACTCTTCGGCGGTGACGGCGGCAGGTACGCGGTGCTGTCCCCGGCGGATGACGACGACGACGCGGGCAGCGGCGGCTGCGGGGGCGACGAGCACACCGCCGGGCACGTCCCGCACTTTCTCACGCACAGCACGTTCGTGTCCGGCTGCAGCTGCGGCCCTGTGGCCAGCAGCTGCTGGCCTCGCCGCCGCCGCCGGTCGTCGCAGCCTCGCCGAGCTTGTCGACGCTGCCGTAGAGCCAGCCGAAGTCGGCGTCGTGGATGGGCCTGGCGAGCCAGCAGACGACTCACAGGTCGGACTCCGGCATGAACTGGTCACGCGCTGCCTGGTTACCCTTCTCGGACTCCAGCACCAGGTAGTCGACGACGGAGCGCACGAAGGCGTCGTCAACGCGCCCGGGACACCGGGCGCTTGATCCGGTCCGCCACGGCGCCACGAACCGCTAGGGTTGCGACATCGCGTCGTCCACCTTTGACGGTCACCGGGTCCCGCACGATCGCGTTGCCGAAGTAGCTAGGTCGAGGGGAGCGGCGGCCGGAGGCGCTGCCGGATGTTGGCCGGCACGCAGAGCCGCGTCTCGCCTCGATCGACTCCACCTACGTGCAGGCCGGCGCCGCCAAGGACGCGCTCCTCTACCCTACCGTGCGTCCATGCTGTCGCCGGCGGTGATCACCAGCAGCTCCCTCCTCCGCCTGCCGGAGAAGTCTTCGGCGCAGCCCAAGACTTTCTACAGGTGCGCGCTTCCAGCAACAGCTACAACTACAACAGCAGCTGCTGCGGCTACATCACTGTTCACGGACTAGCACGGCAAGGCGTGTCTGGTTTGTTTGCTCACTAAATCAACCTAAAAATGTTTAGGATACAAACTGGGTCAATGTTCGTATTGGCAAGTTGAGCTAATTATGTTTTTATCATTGACATGCTGTTTGTGGCCTAGAAAGCACTTTTGATTGAAAGGCACGATTCAGTTCGAAGTGTGGTCGTGGCCGACCGGGCTCAGCTAGCTTGCGCGCCGTGTCGCCGGTACGCCGGAGCTGGGCCCACAGCCGCGGCCAGGTGGGCGTAGTGACCTGGCCGTGCCTGGGCAACCTCGAGAAGTCCTGTTCCGGTCTCATCTTATGTATGCTTCACTCGTTTTGGTTGGGTATAGATGGGTATATAGGGGTAATCAAATTATCTATTGATTCCAGAAAAACACTTGCAAAGAATACATCATCTCCTTTGGATTGCTTCTTGGTATCGATAAAACTAGAGGGGGTATTTTGTGGGTGAAAGAAGGATAATGAAAATCTTCGTTCTGTTAGGGGGCCGAGCGGTCGGCATCCGAATCGGAAATAATAATAAAGAAAGAAAGATCGGATGGGCGACGGAGCCACACGGTTCCATATGAGATTTGGTCTGGTCCAAACTCTGTTTTAGAGAAGACCCTGCAACCCTAGTATATACATAAGGGACTTAGCCTATCAATAAATACATCAGAAGAGTCCTCGCCGGCGTGATTCCTTCTCCGACGTGTCCCGGCGAACACCATGATTCCAGCAGTTCTTACAATTAGCCCAGAAAGATGGTCGCTCCTCGTCGACAAGAATAGCAGCGAAACTAGCAGAGCTAAGACCAAAGCTAGCAGAGATAAGATTAAAGCACAGTTGGCAATGCGGTGGGCACGTATGTGGCGCAAAGCTATAGGATCCCCAACATCCGGGGCATCGACGACGCCAGAGACGCTACGAGGAGGCCAACCGCACGAAGCTAGAAGCCCGCTACTTCTGTCACCGGCGCCGGAATCACCGGCTATGGATGTCTCATGACATTCTTTCACTAGATTAGTAAGCTCTGGTAATCAGCGTTTCATGTTCTAAGTTTCGGTAATCTACGTTTCGTGTCTTTTAACTTTCGGTAACATATGGGTTAAGTAAAGTTTCGTTAATATCTAAATGTTGGTGAAATAGATGTGTAATTAAGCTAAATAAGAATACTATAATGTTGTACATGTTTGGATCGAGCACGACGGATGAACACCTTTTTTTTTTCCTTGAAAAAGGAGTTTCCTTAGCTTTTATTGAAAGCCCTCGTTGATGGCTCTTTTTTACGAAAGCCTTCGATGGCGTTTTTTCTGTTAGGAATTAAACTCCTAGTCATGCAGGACTCAATCATGTCTTTTTATTTTTTATTTATTTTGACTTAATTTTTGAAAAATTATAATGAATCATAATAAAATTATAAAATAAAAAATCTAGTTTTTTAGACTTCATATGAGCAGATCTACACAGTGAACATAGAATATGATATACTTTACTATAAAGTTTTTGCTATAGTTTTAGATTTATGTTTTTTTATAATTAATTAGAATAATTCATACCTGCAGCTTCTGTAACCATTTTATTAGACTAAAGCATACCATATTATATATTCACTGTATAGATCTGCTCATTTGAAATCCAACAAAATTAGATATTTTATTTTATGATTTTCTATGATTTACTATGATTTTTCAAAGCTTGAGCCAAAATAAAAAAAAGAAAAAGACAAAATATTTATAGAAAAAAGTCTATACTAAAGCATACCATATTATATATTTACCATATTGAGTCCAATAAAATTTTTTTTATAATTTTTCTATGATTTACTATGGTTTTTAAAGATTCAACCAAAATAAATAAAAAAAACCATTATCATTGTAGCAAAACCTCCATTACCGTAGGGACATAACCCACACCGTTTAAAATGTTTTAAAGTTATCGTTGATAGAGCGAAAGTAGACTTTTACTACGAGAAAACCGCGGATGTTTTAACTCTGGGCCTTGCCGAGTGTGCTTCAGATGGGCTGGGCCAATAGAAATAAGAGCTTTATGGGCTGACACGGCGGCGGCTGGTGTCCTGACGGGGCAGACCTGGATGGAGGGCGGTCGGGCGGCGATTGGCCAAGAGCCCAGGACTGGAGGGCGACGGCGGCGGCCTGGAGGCGGAGGAGGCAGGAGCGAACGAGCGGCAACGGAGCGTCAGCTTCAACGCCGCTAACTGGAGTCTGATCGAGAGAGAGTAGGAGACCTGACGTTGGAGACCTAGTTTTCTTTAGATGGGCTAGTAAAATCCTGGTAAAAATACGGAAACATTCAGACTAAATACGGAATTCTGCAAAAACGCAGACACCAAACAAAATTCCATCATTTTACATAAGTGAATAATTATATTTTAACCTAAAAATCCTTGGTTGAATAAAAATCAGTATATGTGTTTTTTTTATTAACCTCATCGCAAGATATCAGCAATTTTGCTAGCCGCAGGGTAGTTATGACATTTTCCCCCTATTTTTAACATAAATGGCACACTTCAAGTAGTTGTTATGATTTACGATAAGCAGTTCTAGAGCTGCATGATTTTGATTCTAACTGATGATCGATGTCATAAAACAGATGACTTGGATTCTTGCGTACATCGCCACTCGAATCTTAGTCACAAGCCGACAGATTACAACAAACCGAAATTAACTGAGCTCAGATCGATCTTTGTGTTTAGTGACCTAGATGACAGCTTCCCCAACCTGGCAACCTACACAGTATCCTCTTGCTCTGAATCCGCATCATCACTATCTGCAGCGACGGCCTTAGGTCTCCCCATGAAGGAGTTCTGTCTCGACGGCGCTTTCTTACCGCTTGTGACCGTGTCTTTCTTCAGACACGGCGGCTAGAGAGGAGGAGGGCGGGGAAAAGGCCGGGATCGGAGCAGACGCCAGGAACAGCAGCAGCAGCAGCACCACCACCACCACCGTGAAAACACAAGCAGCAGGAGCGGAGGAGCCCAGCAGGCGGAGGAGAGAGGCCGGGCAGGAGGACGAGCGGGTGGTGCCTGCAGCGCGGCGCGGGCGGGCGGGTGGTGACGTGCCGTGCCGGCCTATTTTAAGCGCGCGCCCTGCCTCGTTTTAGGCGGCCGTGGTGCGGCCCGCGGGCGAGTGATGGCGACGACGGGCGGGGCCGCGGTGGCGCTCGCCAGGGGCCAGAGCCGGTTAGTGCCCGTGTACTATCGTGGGCAAATGAGATTTGTTTCCGTATTTTCCATCAGAGAGTTGATCTGATCATCACAGGTATTCGTTTCTGTTAAGTGCACCTGATTAGTACTAGTTGATTACCAAAGAAACTTGGAGAGCATGCACGTACCGACCGATCTCACCAAAAACTGGGTAGGTATAGGCCAATAATCCATGGGTGCACAGCACAGCACGCAGTACAAGCGACGCATTCAGTTGGGCGTACCCTGGCCGGATAAAAGGGAAAGGCATCTCGAGCCTTTTCGAATCCATGATCATAATTCAGACATCGTGCACGACGATGGCTTGCTCGGCCTGTAGCTCTGTCGTAATTGGCATTTAGTGTGGTCGTAAACGTAGTACTAGCATAGGAGTGTAGATCTGAACTCTCAAGTATGACTGTATGATGAATTGGGCTGCCTATGCCTCGAGATCGCGGATGGCTTTCGTAAAGCGTGACGTCAAGTAGTTTCTACGATAGTAGATGAGCTAAGGAGGTCCCCGCGTGCCTAGTTTTTTTCCATGTGGACGTAGACATTTCAGGAGCATCAGTGCATCACCATGGCCCGGAATGCACGTTGAGACGGTTTTTTGTGTTTATCATGCAAGCTGTGATGACATCCTATGTATATGCACGCGAACCCTATTAATTAAGCTCATGAATACCTGAGATTGATAAAGTTACCACGTACGTCTTGCTATCTTTTACCACTAAAAGCACAATGTTGTTAATCTTGAAAATATTCGTTATCACGAAGAGTCCACGATTCAATGCTCGTGTAAGTACTCTCGATCGGGGGTAAAAAATCATCATACGGGAACAGGATGAGTGATTGTGAACCATGTCTAGTTTGCCCGACAAGGGATTGCTGGCTCGTAAATAGTTGCCTTTCTGCATCACTCAGAGGGGCCGAAAACAGCGGCGTTTCGCTGGAGGAGCATGAAATCACTGGATTGATGCGCTTGGCCCAAATACACACAGGCACGGCGTCAGCGTCACCCGCCTCGCGCCATCGCCATCCTAGCGTCCTGGAGCACGGCGGGCACCTGAACCTGACTTCCTTCTAGTTCTAGCCCATCACTATCAGCAATCTCGACGCTGATGCAGCATGCAAGGGATCATCATAAATCGTATCTCAGATGAGTAGATGACAAAGCGCAAGAAGGTTATTCTGGCACAAAATAGTTACAGAGGTTCAGTGTCCAGACATGTTTTTCCTCCTACCCGTCTCCAATGCTATATGTGATCTAACAAGAACACACTTTACATTCATGACGGCTACTTCTTTTTTTTTTTTTTTTTTTACCAATGTTGCATCCATCTACAAACATACACACGACCGAAGAATAATCTCCTGACAAGAGAAGATTATGCTTCACAAATAAATATTACAGAACGAAAGCTGAAAGGTATAAGCGTATCCTGTTAGGCTGTTACCCTGACTGTACAACCTCGCAGCTCACTGCCGAACACCGTAGCCGATGCAGGTCCTTGCACGCAACGGTAGATTTGGAGGACGAGCGCCAGGTGCATCTGTTCGACGCACAGACAGCAAAGCCCCATCCAAATCACTCATCCGCAGAGCAACTGGAATATGTATGTTCCATCCACGCCACAAGGAGTCCGGCAAGTCTGCATCTTTCTTTTTGTCTTTTTTTTCATTCATCCCAATTCCCAATACTTGGTATCTCAACTTTTTTTTTCCTCTTATTTCAGTTGCAGGCACTGATGCATGCAGTTGTGCTCTCCAGTGATCTTACCTATATGGCAACCTACAACGGATGAGCGGTTGAAGATTGCTAGGCTGACACTGGAAGATAACAACCAGTCGCATTCAAGGCTCAGTAGCTTCTAGTTTGGCTTAGTGGATCATAGTCATACGCTTCACCAGCCTTTATAAACCGTCCCTTGACTCTCTTCCTCACGTCTGCCCTAGCCTTGCGAGAAGCATATCTGATCTTCTTGTCAAACCTGTAGGTCATATTCATGAAAAGAAAGGTCAGTTAGCAACTTTTGCAAGGAAATACAAAACTGAAACTAGAAATAAGAGACCCAGAAGGTGGGAGACATTTTCTTAAAAAGGTAGGCACGATCTATGAATGTTAAGTGCAGAAATGTGTGCTTACTTTCTTCTCTTCTTCTTCTCCTTGTATCGCGTGAGAGCGCTATCTCTGCTGCCTCCAGCAACTGAGCCTTCAGGACCAGGACAATGCCAGGGAGGCTCACCCATGAGGAGCATTGGTGACACCCCGCAATCTTGGTGATCTCCAGCGCTGCTCTCACCAGTCAAACCAGATAAGGAATGTGATATACTAGATCTGACTTGCCTAACAGGAATACAAAGGCTGGAATCAGCCCTTGCCCCTGGGTTTGACATCGCACAATCAGCTGATACCACATTGCTACATTCTAGCTGCATAGTTTTGGGCTGCTGAAAACATAAAAAAAATGTCCCAAAAATTTAGTAAAGCAACAACAACACTTGACCTTTTTGTGTGTATATATAATAGCATTCAATGAGTTTTTTTTAAAAAAAGAGTATTCTATGGATGGAAAATAAACTTAACCCTTTAAATGCCAAAATGTCCTGAACTCAGACTTGATGAGTGAAATTAACAGAAACCAGAAATAACAACTGAGAAAATAAACTGACACTGGCTAACTAGGAGTGGATTGGGTAAGTAAGCACAGGAGTTCTCTTTCCCACAGGAAAAAATATACATGTTATGTGCAATGACAGTGTAAGATACATGTTAACTGAAGTAATTTCATAACATTTAGTTAGCTTTGTTTGAAATGCCATATTTTCATAGAAATTCCTTGCAGAATTGCCACCTTCTAAACTATATGTTGATGTCCTAAATGTCACATTTAGAATCGCAGAGAGTATACAAGAAAAATAAATACCTCGTTGAAATCAAAAGGTGGTGTTTCCTTCATTTCAAAGTAACTGTCAATTCCAGCATCATCAAAAAGTTCCTCTGTTCGAATGTGAGAGGTACCAAATAGCTCTTCATAATTCTCGAATGTCAAATCAGCATCATCCACACATAAGTCTTCATACATGCCATCATTGAACGTATCGTCATCTTCAGCATTAGGTACCTAAGACATGTACCAGCATCTGATAAGAATACAGCGATAACAGATCATATTTTTCTTAAGAAAAGAAAGCCAGATGATAAACAAGATCTGAAATTCTGGAGTGGCAACTAGTAACTGTCCAGTGATGCAAATGTATCCAATGACTTGTTAAGAGATGGAATTTTCATTGTAAAGAGAAAATACTATAGCACTGAGAACCCAGCACAGAGAGAGAGAGAGAGAGAGAGAGAGAGAGAGAGAGAGAGACCGCCAGTGTTAAATAGGGACAAAATGATCATCACTAAGGAATAATCTGTGTACTATTTTCCTGAAGATAAACAGTAAATGAATTGTGCTGCTGCCAAACTGAAACAATGTTCCAGCCTTCATACGAGAACATTCTTTACTTAACATGTTTAGGTAACTCGCATGCCATGAGTAACAAGTCTTTTAACATGCAAAAAACATAGCACAATGTTCAGAAACGTTCTTGGAGGAAAATATGAAAGGCACATAGCACCTTAGGTGTCACTGAAATTGGTCCAGCAGGCTGATCTGTGGATAGAGGTAGAACGTCAAACCCATCTCCGGAAGAAGAGCCTATCAGAGGTTTAAGCTTGTCAGCTGAAGGTGGATCGCTCATGAGTGTTGTGTTGGCTATTTCCAACAATCTTTTATCATCTGAAGCACCGTGATGATTAGTCACATCACTGTCATCAATTGTCATCATGCTTAGACCATCCTCACAGCTGGGCTCAGCAGCTACAGTCGGGATATCCATAATAAATGCCCAGATTCTCGAAAGCTCTGCTGATGATGGGCACCCTGAGTAACAGTTTATGGCCTGCCTTTTATGCCCAGAAGCCCCTGATGCTGCATCATGCCCATTCCAATCACAGTTTTGGCAAAGTGATGCATTGTCCTCAAGACATCTGACTGATGCAGGCTGTGAACCGCAACGATCACAAAGAAGGGTCCTTGTATGACGCCGAGAAAGCGCATTAGCTGAATGAACATTACGGTCGCATGATAAGCACAGCGATGCCGCATCTGATCTGCAGTAGATCATTGACCTTTGTTTCCCACAGAAATCACAGAGAGAAGCCATGATCCTGGACAGTATTTGAGAAATTCCACTCGCTGTTCAATGCTTAGTACCAAATCCACCTTCCGGTGCCCTGTTTCAGCAGCTGAATCCCGTGGAATCCTATGTGATACTGGCATATAGAAGTAAACAGTCAGTAACAATACAGGCATACAGCAAACCTATAGCTATTTCACTGTTTCGTATAGAGACAATTAAAAACTTGGCAACTTTAACCCAGGCCATGCAAACAGACACCTGTTCTGTTCCACATCAGCAAAAATATGCAACTACTTACATCCTGCCATGAGCTAGTGACAATCTTTGGATAACACAGAACACTTGAGGTTTAGATATTCTTCCTAGATCTGCCGGCCAGGGCATTTTTTTTAGAACCAGGGACTACCCATTTCCATTTTTAAGAAAAAACGGAAATACAAGCCTCTGTAGATGTTTCAGACAGCAAGCAAAAGAAACAAGACAGACCTAGAAGTAGTGATAGACCTCCAGCATAAGAGAGGATGAAAGTTTTTAGAAAGACCACATACTGCGCTTGACACACCAGCGCAAGAGGATAGACCAAACAGTATCGCTACAGCCATTGACTACGACAAACCAGAACCGCAAATCGTCTGACGGCCAGGGCATTTTTTTTTTAGAACCAGGGACTCCCCATTTCCATTTTTAAGAAAAAACGGAAATACAAGCCTCTGTAGATGTTTCAGACAGCAAGCAAAAGAAACAAGACAGACCTAGAAGTAGTGATAGACCTCCAGCGTAAGAGAGGATGAAAGTTCTTAGAAAGACCACATACTGCGCTTGACCCACCAGCGCAAGAGGATAGACCAGACAGTATCGCTACAGCCATTGACTATGACAAACCAGAACCGCAAATCGTCTGCCGGCCAGGGCATTTGATAACTAGAAGTTCCAAAATAGAAGTACAGACATGTAATCTATGGGGACTTTCACCCAGAACAAACCCTTTTCTTTCCCCGGAGAAACAGAATAAACTGTAATTTGAGACTATGCTATTGTGCAAGCATATAATCTCTGTACAGCGTAAGGGGGAGGTACGCAGAGTAAATTCAAAAGACCTTCAAACAGAGTGACCATAATGCATTTGGTACCACCAAAAGATAGAGTGAATAGTCAACTTGGAGACAAAGCAAACGCTTATTGCAATTGGCATCAATGCTTTGAAGAAGTCAAAGAGTCCTCTCAGGCCAGCTTAGCTACATATCAGCACACTGGCGTAGGAGACAAATAGGATGAAGTGCAACCAAACTTTAGCAACGTCTAGTGCAAACGGCTCCGCAGTTATCATTTTAAGTGGCATGTTCATATTTTGGCATACCCAATGGAAACTTTCCATGCACATGGTCCGTAACAGTGCACTAGCACAGCATAAGTTGACACTTGCCGAACTTCCGTTAGAACAACTACAGGTGTCGAGCAGCACTAACACTCACTTTTTTCCCCCTGTCTGGTCGATGGTTCACCTATGCTGGAAGCCAACCGACTTTCCGTACCACTCAAATAAACACGGTAATCCCGCTTAAAAACGCAACCTAATTCATGCTACAAAACGATCTCCTTTCGACACCAATGAATAGTTGCTGCCAAGAACGGAAAAGAAAACCACGTACAAGCAAAGCGCGAATATACGATCACTATTCATGAGTCAGTAAGCAAAAAAAGCAACCTTTTTTTCTGAAAAAAAAGATGAAAACCTTTCCAGACGAATTGGCTGCAGATACAAGCAAAGCCACGGTGCGCCGGCGATTAGATGTGGGGATGAGGGGTAATCAAGTTTTGAGCAACTGAGTCCGCCTGCTCAAGGACAAAATCAAAGAAACCAAGGCCACTCACGTAGGCTCTACGCAACACGGGATTAAAACGTGAAGTGTCCGTGAAGAGGAAAGAAAAAAAAAATACAGTTCAGACTAGTCAGTCCAGCACGCAGACACGTCGACGAACTCCCTGGAGCACCGGCGGGCTAAGCTAAGCAAGCGGACTCGAAATCGAACACTCCTCAATCCCTGATCGATCGAAGAAGCAATCGACTCCTCATCCAAAATCCAAGCGCGTACAGAGAACGAACAGCTCGCGAACGAAACAAACAACAACGAGAAAGAACACTCACCGTCACCGTATCGCGGCGGCGCTTCTCCACGGAGGACGGAGCTCGGATCCCAACCGCGCGGGCCCGGCCAAGGCGCGGAATCAACCAACCACCCAGCGGCAGGCGGCCGGCGGGGCTGCCGGGGACGGGGGAGAGATCGAGAAGCTTTCGCTGTTGCCGCGCCGATAGAGAAACCAACCTCCTTCCGCGAGAGGACTAGGACTAGGACTAGGAGGAGGTTTTGCCAACACGTCGAGCAGGGGTCGGGGCCGGGCCGTCGTGGGGGGATAAGCGAGGCGAGGTGGTGGGAGGAGAATGGGACGGAACAGGTGGAGACTGGAGACGGGGGTGGAGAACGCGAGGGGGGCGAAGTGGAGAAGGGGATGAGGGCGGGCGGGAGAGAGTGATGTGGTGCGTCCGTGCGGGGCCCGCGGAGAAAAAGGCCGCGCTGCCGCGGTGCCCTTTTTGCGCTTTTCAGGGGCAGCGCCGTCATTTGCCCCCGCGCGCCCAGGATAAGGGGCCGCTCCCGCGGGCGCCACGTGCGCTGCGCTTTTCGCCAAGTGGCTGGTGGGCCGTCGCCACTGATGACCGGTTGGCTTGTTGCTGCCACGGCGGCCGCCAAGCGTCGTCGGCGCCCGGCGACGGCGGTCTGGCTCTGGCGGCGCCGGCGACCGTGCGTGATAGGTGGGGGGGTAGGGTTCTGGAATCTGGCTGGATACGCATACGCGCGCTTTACACGAGCACAACGTGAAAAGGGAAGGGTTCCCTGTGTTTCAACCCGGCAACTAATTCTGGAATAAGAATACGGGTGTGAATATTGCAGCGGCATCGCGGCGAGACGCTGAAACGGAGATGAGATGAGAACACTACTGCAGCGTCGTCGGTTCAGGTTCAGCGGGCACCGTAGGAAGATTCTTCCTATCCTAAAAAACGAACTGTGGACGGATAGCGTGAGACTTTTCAGAATTTTTTCATGTCTCGTCTCGTCAGTCCCCACTCTACAATTTCGCTTACAAATCTGCCCCCGAGGAGGCGACGACCTGAGCTGACAGCTGAGCCATATCCATCCAGGAGGAATCAACACGAGGGTGGAAACACACACACAGCGGCCTTTATCCGGTTCCGGCCCAGTGAAGCGGACAGCGGGGAGCCTCGTGTCACGGCCAGCGACCAACCAAAGTGGAGTGGATCGTCGTCGTCGTTGGATCCGACGGCGCCCAGCCAAAGTCAAGAAGAGTACTGGACCAGTACCGTGCTACCGGCGGCAGCAGATCAGACGATCGTGCGGCGGCCCTTTCGATCTCGTGATGAGGCGGCAACGCACCGCGCACACGAGTGCTGATGTGAAACGGGGCGGCAAAACAATGCGCGGGTGGTCGCATGGCATGCGTGCCTCGTCTCGTATGCGCGTCCGGACATGTTTGGCGACGAGACGAAAGACCAGTCGTGTGTGTGGACATTGCACTGGCTCCTCGTGTTGACTGTTGAGTTGAGACGAAGGCCAATAACTACACGCGAGATATCGGGTGTGTATTTCTCCAAACCGAGACTTCGCTTCGCCAGGTCCTTTTTATTTTATTTTATTTTATTTATTTAGCAGATCAGTTCACTACCAAGTCTACTAGTAGCTTCACCGCTCGTACTCGTCCTCTATCGGCAGCTGTTCGCGTCGCGTTCAGCCGGGGCCGAAGAAGTTCAGTGAATCGCAGCGTGTATCTCGTCGTGTCGTGCGAGCCAGGACTCCGATTCAGTTCCTGGGGGCGAAAAGGGCAGGAAAGCGCACACGATTGGATCAGCAACCGCCCTGTGGCTTAGACATGGACCCACTCGATCGGATAGCCCAACGATTCAACGAAGCTACTACTAGCACGTGGCACTGCGTGCAGGAGCAGGACGACTAGGGGCACGACTCCGGACTCCGTCCGGAATCCTGATTCACTTAGAAAGCCAGAAATTTCGGCCTTTCCTCGTTATATCAAATATTATGTCATATATATAAAGAGTATTAAATATTAATAAAATAAATAACTAATTATATAAATTAGTTATAAATTTTAAAATAAATCTTTTAAATTTAATTAAGTTATAATTAGACAATATTCATTAAATACAAATAAAATGGTATAATATTTTTTAGGCTAGAAATTTTATGAAAAGGAGCCAATTCTTTATGGCTATAGGACATGCAAATCACGCCCACGTCAGGGCGGGTGAGGCACGATGTGAGGGCAAAATCAGACGAAAGCTAGGGAAGGGGGCGGATGAAGCAAATGACAGACAGGCGAGCAGACACGTGGAAATGTTTTTCGCTCTTCATTGTAGTATATAGGTATATATACAAATAAACTGAAAATACAATTAATGGCCATAGAAACCAGGTAATTTTTAGGTTGGGAGTGACTTGAGGAGTGTTATTTATGTGAATATTTTTTTTAACCGAAAAAGCAGAGGAACCCTCTACCTTTTTTTTCTTTTCAATTGAATGAACAAATGTTCTATGTTCAGTGAAAAAGAGAGAGGAGGCTAAAAAGAACACTAAACAGAAATTACAAGGCAGCTAAGCCCAAAAGCGAAAAAAGGATGCTTAACATTACAGGTTGTTATCTCTCCAAATCTAAAGCACTCTTGGGCTTCTTGGCTTTGACACACACAAACCCAAGTTCTTCCTTGAATAGTCTTTTCAGACAGCGATATTTCTTTGCCTATTATCGAAAATGATTTTGTTCCTGGTGTTCCAAATGTCCCAACATGACGTAACATGAAATAACTACTTAATAATCCCAAAGAAAACCGAGCATCTCCCCCCTTTCAAGGGGGGCCGGGGGATTTCTCTGTATTTATGTGAATATTAAAATACACACGAAGCTATATACACAGTTCAAATACAACCTAGTCTTTTTCTTTGTCCTCCCCTGCTCGAAGGGACCATTATCCATTGCCAAGAATGTGACATCTTAGTTTAGCCAGGCTCTGAGCATGTGGCATGTTAGATAACCCCAAGGCCTCGCAAGGGGTCAAAAACGAATTCTGTGATAGATGGGATGCTCCATGAGTTGCTGTGATACCTACAGATGTAGAAACACAAAGCTTCAATCAAGGGTTCCAGTATGGTTACCCAAGCCTCAGAAGGAAAACCGCAACTTACGTCCAAGACGAAAGTCTCTAAAGAAGGAGAAGAACCCATAGAAAAAATAATCAAAGCTCTGAGAGAAGGTTGATCCGTTAATAGTGATACTCAACCACTCGAGGTAGAGAAATTTGTTAGATACTAATGGTGTCTTGGCCATCTGCACAAGGAGATCTGATTATTTGGGTTCCGAGTACAAGAGTTCCAAAATAGAATTATATCATCAATGTAACTTAAGAGCATACCTCATTATTTGGATCTATACCACCTTCAAGATTTGGCGTGCTAGATGCAAGTTCAGCACTACTAACACAAATAGGGCCAGAACAGTCAATGTATAGCTTTTTCACTTGCAATGCTTTTCCAAGTGATAGTTGTACATGGTGATCGCTTTCAAAGTGAAAACTGGACAAATTCGGAGCTTTGCTTTCTATTGCCTGCAGCTTGCGGCAACTAGTCACTGATAGGTGGTTTAGCCACTGAAGGGAAGGTATCTTAGCATAAACTATCTTAAAACAATAATTGAGGCGCAAAAATTCCAAAGCTAAAAAATTGGAAAGAAGGCACCCTAACTCGTCCCCTTCAATATGCACAAAAAACAGTGTTAATCTCACCAGACTTCTCAAGGAACCAAACCCACTTGTTGGACGGAAAGCACAAAAAGAAAGATGAAGACGATTAATCGAGTCTCCATTCCCATGGGATAAAATGGAGCATGGGAACTTGTACTTCTTAGCAGTGAATTGATCAGCCAGAGAAAGGGTGAGTTCTTCGATGCCTGGTGCTACAGCCTTCTCGAGCCAACTGTCAAGACGACGTTGGTACCTCGCACTGTTTGGAGCACGCCAAAGCGTAAGTGTCTTCACACCAGTGCCTAAGTGGTTCTTCATGATGTGGTCAACTCTTTTGATAAAATCTCTTATTATTTCATCCTTTCTACCAGCACTTTCATTCACGCCCAATGTTTGCTTACTGAAATAAGGTTGGGGAAGCTCCTCCACGAATATAGAAAGGCACGACACACGCAAGCGGCTCGGGCAGCATCTCGCAATGGCATTAACGAATGTATATGACGCCAGATGTCCTGCGTGCGAGGTAAATTCAGTGTCAAAACTGCAAAGGCAGGTAGGAGTTGTCCATGATTCCACAAAACACATTGTATTGCATAAATAAACAGGATTATGAGAAAGTTTTTTTTGCATGCTTTTATTTATTTAATAACCAACATAGGTCCACAAAATTTTGCAAATGCAAGTACCCATAATCCACAAGACTTGACATACCTCTGGAAGGTATGGTCGTGACTCCAATGAATACCCTTTTGTTTCATCAATCTGACAACTACCGCCTCGTCGGCCGTGTGAGCCCTTATGTTTACTGTGTGAAGCAATCAATCCATCTGCAACACATCATGCGAGGTTTCAAATAAGCATACAGACAGTAACAGAAAAACGCACACATTGTAATCCAATTTGTTTTTAAACTGTTATGCAAGAACATGAATGAATAACTTCGAAAAGGAACTCACTTCAACTTAGGAAGAGAAAGCCGGTAATAATCTCAACAAACAAATTCGAAGAGAGAAAGCGAAGGGGTTCTTACTACGGGCTTGAATTTTTCACCGGCGCATTCGCCAGCGCCGATCCATGGACATAAGCCGCCTAAGTAACTGTAACTGCCCAGTGGTCAGTGGTGCGACGAGAAACCCACCTGATGCGAAACAGCAGGTTCGATTGACAATCACGTTTGGGAGGCACGAAACAATCTGGGGGTCGATTCGATCTGAGGATTGATCTTTATCCCTTGCCTTTCCTGCCTCTATCCGTCTGCAATCGTACCCGTACTCGAGCACTTGCTTTTGTTTATAAAAAGAAAAAACTCGAGCACTTGTGTTAAGGAAAATCTTCGAACGCGGGCAGGGGAGGACATCCCGTCGGCGCCAAGAACTACAGACGAACGGAAATGCTGGGACGCGGGCGATTCGGATGGCGGCACCCGGCAGCTGCCGACGCGGCGACGCCAGGCTGCAGAGAGCGTGGCGCGCCGACGCGGGCACGAGCGGCAGCGAGCAGCCGGCGGGCAGTGGCGATGCACGGGCGCGCGGCCGGAGCCTGACCTGCCTGGGCAGGCAGCAGCAGCATACCAGCTGCTGCAGGCTTGTGGTTGCAGAGCTTGCTAGATATACACATTAACTTTTTTTTTTGGCTATCGCTAGGTATACACAATTGCTAATTGTGATTGACAACAAAAATGTTAATTTGTTTTCTGTGATTTGGTAAATAATAAATTATTTGGTTAAGAATCTATTGTTTTAATATTTCGATGGTTGGATAACAGATTGAGAATTTGAGATTGAGTATTACCTCTGTTGGAAATTGAGGTTGCCCTAATACCCACTATTATGAGGACCTACACCTAGGACACCAACTCACTCTGGAGTCGGTCGGCCTTTTTAATTTCTAGTTACTTAGTGCGACGGGTCCTTTCGACGGCAGAGCCGCCTTCTCACTTCCGGGTGGCAGAGCCTACCAACAGATGAAGCTGACTTCCGGGTGGCAGAGCCAACCTACGATGAAGTCCAGACCCTTGTGATCCCGGGTGGCAGAGCCTACCTTCGATGGATCGCAACTTATGCACTAAGTACTTAGAAACTATATGGCTCAATCGGGAGACTAACACTTATATGAAACGGAACTTTATTACAACATAACAATGTTACACAAGAGTGTACAACACTCTCTCTTTAGTGGCTAGCCTAGCACTCATTCTCCTACCACTCATTTACCATGCTCATGGTTCTATGGCATGGCAAGGAAGGAGACCTCTATTTATAGGCCAAGGGGGATTATGAGGTTGAGATAAGTGTCCCCCTTTCTAGAACTTTCTAAATATTACAACTTTTATTAATTTATTTTACTACCAATTCTACATAATTCCATAATAAATATTATAGATCATAAGTTACGGGGAAGGTTCTAAAAAGTTTGTATTGCTTTCCTTTAATAACCTCCGTCAAAAAAACATGTAAACATCGCATCCTGATGGTGTCCATGAAGAGACCTTGCTATATTGCCAAGTGAACTTGCTAAGGTGGATTTTGACACGAGTGACCTTGCTTTATTGCCAAGTGAACTTAAACAATTCATGGACCGTGCTATAAACAATAATAAAATATAAAAACTGAAATAATCCAATAGAAATGTCCGACCTTAATAAACAAAAAAAAGTTCCATTTACTCATTTACAATGTACTATATATTGATAACTATAATTATTATTTATTTTATTCAAAACAAATCTTTACTGGCCATTGATAGTGTCCATGAAGAGGATAGATCAGCAATCAAGAAGAGTAAAAAAATAAAGTGAGAGGAAAAAAAACAATACTAAAAAGAAAATTCCAAGGAAACGTGTGAAACAAAAAACAGGCCCACAAGAAGGCCCGTCGGGTGCGCTCTCGCTGCGCCCAACAATCCCGATGGGTGCGCTCTCGCTGCATCCCCCCTTCCGCCGCCCAGTAACCCCTTCCGCTGCATTCCCCTTCCGTCCGCTGCATTCCTCATTTCCTCCGCGTGCCCCACTCCACTCTCGCTCTCTGACGACTTGTGAGCCGCCGCCGCTCTAAGCCAGGTGCGGAGGCTTCCATTGGTCTCTTCGCCGGCGGCGAGCACCCACCAGGTACTCCCACCCCTTCTCTTCCGTTCCCTTCGTGCTGTGCGAAGCTGAGCACCGAAACCCTAACCAAAAGCCATTTTAGCTATTCGACAAACCTCCTAACTTCGAAGTTTTTGCGAGAAGTATCGGGTGTACATGTGTACACCCATGTCATCCGCTCTTGCTGCGTGGAGAGTGATGTTTTCCCCCCTGTATCTGATTAAGCATTGTAAGAGAAAAAAACGAGGGGCTTTTGCTTCGTCTGGAGGTTTAGTTTTCAAAGGATTATAATTGATGGATTAACTTCATGACGAATTGATAGACTTTAACCCTACACGAAAAGTAAGCTACAAGACAGTGTATGTATGTATTACACTATTACTGCACTAAAGTTTCAGATGTCTCGTGTGTATATATGGTATGGCTGATGGGAAAATACAGTTTTGATGTGATGAATTTCAATATGAATGATGTAGGCTTTGATAAGCAGAAGTTCTTACACGCATCTTTGTGGTACGAGTCTTGACAGGTTTTCCCAATGGATCGAGTACTGAATGGAAAGCACAAGGGTTATAATCCAAGGACTATCGTGCTTTCAGATTCTGACTCTGAAGGTAACAGCACATTAAGTTCCCATGATACATTGTCTGTCATTCTATAACTCATGAAACACTCTAGTATCCTTTTATTGCATATATTTATGATTGAACTCTTGACATTATGGGCATGCCTTGTAAGACATGTTTGCTGTTCTCTTGCACAGCATTTGTTACATGAAAAGAGGCCTCTAGACATTCAGGATAGGAAAAAGTAACTCATGTTATGATAACGATCATTTATTTTTGGTGTTAGTCGTTTCTTTGCAATGTCTGTCAGCTTTTCTTGGCAGGCTTTGTACACTTGATTTATTACTAGAGAAAATTCGTTGGCGCATGAATAGATACCATTTTTAACTGTCATTTGTCTTTTTCCCTAATTGCAATGTACACTTTCCCTGTCTAGTGTCTACACCAACACCTTAAGTGTGAACAATGATATCACTTTGATTGCATAGTCTACTACGAATTACTTTTTGAATCATGATTGACTGGTGCATTATATCATCTTCCAGGTGTTAATAATTGAACTGTACATATGATGTACTTGATCTTCAGTATTTTGTTAAGAGCAAAATAAGGGACTCATTACATGAATAAAATGTTAAACTCTATAACATAGCTGAATGTTACTGCACATGCATAGCTTGATGCATGCTTGAAACCTGCAGTACTCATTTAATGCTGCCTGTTTCTAGGTTTTGTAGAAGAGCTGACTCCTCACTCAAAGTCAAACGGGAAGGCTCCGTCAGCTAGCCTAAAAACTGGTGGAAAGGCTTCATCCTTTTCTAAAGGTACAAATACACAATGTTACTGAACATCGATATTTACCTTTATACTGTTATTACATTTCTGCCTTTCTTTCATATGTTGTCTGATTAGTGTTAACTGTAATATCTCCATCCCCCTTTAGGAGAGGGAAGCAATGGAAAAGCATACAGTAGTGGCAAAGGTGGAAAGGGTTCTTCATCACATGCGGTGCCTACCAAGTCTGATGCAGAACTAAAGCTAGAGCTTGGTCAGTTCCCCTCAACGAAATTCTCAAAATGATGCTAATTTCCCCAAGCTTCTAATACTAAAATTGACTATATTAGTGATGGGCCTAAGATTTCCAGCCTCATTTGGAGGGCGTTATATGATCAAACTATAACAGTCCATGTTGTGGAAAAGAAAGCACACTTTTGTGTTCTGGTAATTCCCTAGGTGCATTTTAGTACCTTAACACATTCCAGGATAGTTTTGGGGGCCACAAACCAGCACCCATGCTGCTCATCGGCCTCGGGAGTTCTTTCATGTTCTGTTGTCTCTGTTCTTCACCTTGAGAACTAAGGGTCATGGAGAGTTTGTATGAGTACTCAATGGTATTTTTCCCATTGCCATATCATTATTTATTTTTTCGCATATACCATCATCGTTTCTTTACAATCAAGCTATTTATTTTACAAGGACTTGAGGGTCATTTGTAAAAGATTCGGAATCTATCCTGCATTTGTTGCCTCCACTTGTATGTTGTTAACTACAGTTGATTAATTGCTCTTACCCTCTGTCTCTCTCTCTCTCTCAAAAAGGAAGCTATTAGTGGCTTTGTTTTTTTTCATGCAGAATTTTCTGCTTAAAATCATCTTTCCACTCCCATTTGGATATCTTGTTATCCTTGCTCTTAAGTTGGTCACATGCTGGATACTTATGCCATGCGGAGATGGGGCATTGGTGTTACTAGATGACACCCCGCACGGTGCCGCGGAAATTTGCAGCGTTGTATATCTATTTGGACATTTGGTGAAACATGTACAGAGTAGCAAAGATATATGAAAATTACAAAAAAATCACATCTAGTAAACATTGACAAAAGACATGTTACAAAGGCATCCATATTTAGGTGGAAATCATGACTATACAATGTACTTCAGACAACAAAGGATTATGAGGCACTGATTATGATAATGCTTTAATTTTTTTATGGATACAAAACACTCCGTAAGATTACTTATTGGAATTACAAAAATCCTGATTCTAAGTAGCAGTGTAAATGGCTAAAGTGAAAAATAAACAAAGTAGGCAGATGAGAGAGAACTCGAAAACATCCTCTCCAATGACACAGAACTTGCTACCTGATTTGCATGCGTCCCCTGGCGACTTGGTGCAACATGTAACTTTTTTACACACGTCTTTCTCTTTGCTCACTTAGAAAAGATTTTGTTTCCACTTCCATCTGCTCAGGAAAGAGAAGCAGTATATATGGACCCTCTCGGCACCTGTAGTTTGCCCCTGGCTCATCACTGTAGCTGAGCACAGCAATTAGATCCTGTAAATATAAATATGCTCAGCCCTGCAAAAGATGATGCCACCGCCACGGAGGACTGGAAGATGAGATAGCTCCGGTCAGCGCAGAGTTGTGCACGGTGGCCGCCATCTGCGCAGCGTCGTAGTTTGGGGAAGGCCGGCGCCTAGCAGCATCATGCCTCTGCACAAGTATTTAAACAGGAAGGCAGTGACCTTTTGCATGCCAACGCTTAGTACCAAGCAGTTGCATTTATGGCAGCATATGAATCGATTTGTGGCTGTTCGTTTGGTGTCCAACTCGCATTTGTGCTCCAAAACACGAAGGCAATACTTTGTTGCAGTTACACTTGGGTAACGCCATAACTGAAGGAAATGACTTGCATGCATTGGATCGACGTTAACGTGGCTTGCTGAGGAGCCTGGAAAATATGGTAGTGGGGTTCTCCTATTTAGGTATAGGAGATAGGAGATTAGCATCTTGTTAATGGACATCAGGACATGCATAAAGTTACTCCCTCACTCGAGAAATGATCTATGTATTTTAACCAGGGGAAGTCAAACTTTACACATCAATTTATTGACGTGCCTGAACCATGACTAGGGGCTCACGTTGGGTTTCAACTCTAGCCTACCTTAACTTGTTTGGGACTAAAAGGCTTTGTTGTTGTTGTTGATATTTGTATTCAAAGTGAATTTGAGATTATGTTGAATCTTTAGCAATTGACATTATATAATGCAAGATAAATCTTGTGTCAAAATCTACTTTGAAAGACTTTCTGGTCAAAATACATAGATCATTTCTGGACGGAGGGAGTATTTGATAAGTGATATGCTGGCACTGATCATGTTTATACAGTCAGCTGGTTCTTGCAAGTATCTGTTTTCAAAAAGGTGATAGTGGGTAGGTGTTGTTAGCAATTTTTTTGCTTGTTGATGTATGCACAATGAACTGTTCAGTAAAATTTATGTGACAATTCAGTTATGTATTTGTGGTCTCCACTCCCACTGCATATTTTGAGCCTGTGAGTGGTATATAGTAATATTATGATTAAGTGAAATGCTGTGTAAATTGTAAAAAGGAGTTGATGTTCTAAGTGGTATATTATTCATTTTGAAATCCGCAATAATCTGATTTCCATAAACCATATAAACTAATCCCCCTAGCTTCTCATGCAAACACATGCGCATTTGCTTGTAGATATCCCTCCGAATTCTAGAATGCTGATGAATTGTGAAGCAGCTGAACTATTGCAAGAAATTCACGAGCACATGGCTATACTATCAGAGGACCCCAAGATCAAAATTCCTGAGTAAAGATAATATTTCCTGTTTATGACCTGTTTTACTCTTTTATCTTTGTGACGTTCACGTCTCTTAGCTGTTTGTCTTGTTGTTTAATCTTACCTTCTGCTTCTGCAGGTCATTTGACAAAGCTTTTCAGTATGCAAAAGATGGAAATCATTTCACCACTGCAAGCTCTGTGAAACAAGCCCTTGAGTATCCTAATCATTTTTTTACTATAGAGATACTACTTGCATCTTATTTGAGAGTTATACTATTTTATTAAACAGACTATCAGTACAGTTCCTTAACTGATTGCTGCAGACCTCTTAAGAAATGTGGGGTTAGTGATGGCGAGGTTTGTACTCATTTCTTCCTTTTCTTTCTGTGTAGCACTAACCTCGTCTCACTGTACCATTGTGATGTGTGTACAACAGATACGCATGATAGCAAACATTGGGCCTGAGACTATTGAAGAGGTTTATGTGCTGGTGCCATCTCTCAAGGTCAGCCTATTTCTGGGCACTTCAGTTTTTTGGCGTTTCTAATGTACCATTGTGGCAACATCTAACTCTTCCAGAACCAAAATTTGTTGTTCCAGGCTAATAGGTCAGCTACCGAAGGTTCAGTCACTGAGGTTCTTGCTGCCCTCACAAACATAAAAGCTACTAAGTGAATCTCCAATGGAACCAATAATGGTAATACCCATGCTTTAAATATTTGAATAAACACATATATCCTGATTGTACACCATTCTTATTGGCCTTCATTGCCTCCAGAATCGGAAGCAGCTGCCTTGCTGATCAAGGAGCGTGGAATCTGCAAAGTGGCCCTTTGGTGTTTTGGATGTACTGCATAAACATGCTGTGTATATAAAAAACTTAGCATGTGCTGCTGAATTCCTCTAGGATGACTTCTGAAGTGCAGATTCAGCTGAGTGGTTGAACTAGTCTACTCGAACTGATAAGTACTGTCTGCACTTGTTGCTACTGCTTGAACAATGAAGCTGATGACTCGTTGCCATCTGTTGAATTGTGCCTCAAGTCTCAACTTATCCTGTTGTATGTACTTCCGGGTTTGTGAGCAGTTCTCTACTTTGCCGGTTTGGTTTATGGTTCTAGGTTTCAGAAGTGCATTCACTCACGACGGTAGAACTGAGTGGTATGACGGTCACTGGTCCCTCGCCGCCGCGTACGACGCGTGCTCCCTCTCCGCGTGGCGCCTCCGCAGCGCGGCAGCCCCCCGTGCGGCGCTCCATCATCTCGTACCGGTCCGTCATGTTCCCGAGCCGCCCCACGATCTCCGCCCAGTAGCGCTCGAAGTAGTAGTCGCTCTCCAGGAACACCTTGTCCCGCCACGGCCGGCTGCCCTTGTGCTTCTGCAGCAGCATGTACACGAGCGCCGACTGGTCGTCCGACTCGTCGAACACCTTGTCCTTGAACGTGGCCTTGAGCACGGCGCCCCAGCGCCGGTAGTCCGGGGAGTCAGGCCCCATGGCGGCCCAGGCGTCCATGAAGTCGAGCGACCACTGGCAGTTCCGGATGAGGAACACGCCGGCGTTGAGGCTGGTCCAGGATTTAGCGCCGCCCCGCGCCCCGAACACGAGGCTCGGCCAGCCGTGGACGACGAGGTTGTGCGCGCGGTACCGGCGCAGCGGGAGGCGGAAGTCCATGTCGGTGAGCACGGCGTCGGAGTCGACCCACCACACCCACTCCGCCTCCGGGTGCGCCACCATGGCGGCGCGGATCGGCGGTATCTTGGCCCAGTACCGGTCCATGGACGGCCGCAGCAGCGCCGTGTTGTACAACAGCTGCACGCCGTGGAGCCGGCAGTAGTCGGCCTTGTTCTTGAGCAGCCGCAGCAGCGTGTGGTCTCCGCCCGGGGCCCCGCACGGCGTCGGCTGCGAGCCGGACACCATGAGGACGCGCTCCGCCGCCTCGCCACCGGCGGCGGCGAACTCCGGGTGCGCGCGCAGCCACCCGGCGCGCTTCTCGTCCCACCCCGTGATGGGCCGGTCCACGGTGTACGCCAGCGCCGGGTCGTCGTAGAACGTGCGGACGGCACCGGCACCGGCACCGGCACCACCCGCGGAGGATGAGAAGCCAGCAGAGCCGGAGGACAGGGCTGCTCCGTCGACGTCGTAGTAACCCTCCGGCTGAGCGAACGGGTTGGCGAACGCGAGCAGCGCCACGGTGGCCACCACGGCGCCCGCGGCGAAGAGGAGCGCGTCGCTGAGCCACGACGGCTTGGCAGTGGCAGCGCGCGGCGGCATCGTGTGTGCTCTCGGCTCTCGCTATCGGGATGCACACGGCACAGGCCTAGTGTCCCTGTCACGACACATACAATGCTGACAAGCCGAATAGCCGATGCGTGCGGGAGCGGTGTCTGTATAAAGCCGGCCAGCCGGGCCGTGACACTTTCAGCGGCGAGGCGAGGCCACGTACGCCAACGGCCCTCCGATCCGGTGCCAGCCTTGCCGCCGTGTCCGTCTGCGTTGCCGGGGAGAGAAAGGCCAAGCGGGGAGGACAGCGGTGGTTGGGTAACGGCATGCGTCCAAACGGGACTCTCATGCCGTCCTGCATGCGCACGAGTGCGTAGCGTAGCGTCTGCTTGCAGGCTTGGATAGGTGGATCATGGATCCATCGGCCTAGACGGAGGCAGGCCGGGTGGAATCATGGATGGAGATGGATTGCGCCTGTGCCGTCACGGATCTGTGGGTGGCAACTGTCCGCGGCGCCGGCGCCGGCCCCCGGGTTGGAGGGACTGATGGGTCTTGCCGGTGTTTGCTGGTGGTGACAGCCTGACGAGCGAGGCCTGCGCTCTAGCTACAGGCTACCACTGAGACACGGCGGCACACAGTAGCTGACGAGGCTGCAGCTTTGGGTCACATCGCCGTATGCGCGCGGCTGCGCTTTGGCGACTCCTGCGGACAGCCGGACACCAGTCACACCACTATCTACCGGTACCGGTAGTACGTACTACTAACCAACATCTCATGCTTTTTGAAGCAAAAAATCAACATTTCAAGCTGTTCTTTAGATTTAAGTAACTAAATTTATAGAAAAATATTAATATTTATGCCACAAGATTATAATAGTTAAATGCAATAGTATGAGATAATATCTTTATTCTGGTTTTTTCTTAGTCATATATGTATTTAGTATTTTTCCTATAAATTAGGTCAAAGAAAGTTCGACTTGGCATATATAATTCTAAATTTATTTAGGGATGGAGAGAAGAGTAGCCACAGTTTAAATAAACAAAAATGCTATGTAACACGCGCGTGTTTTTTTGTTGTCCCAACACACGGATGAAGCCTCTATCCGATCTCCATCCGTCGTCTGTCTCCGTCCCGCGCCGCTTTGTTTTATTTGTTCCACTGACATGTGGGTCCCACCTCTAGCGTGCACAGTTCGTATTTTTGGGATCGCGCCGGTTTGTCTTCAAGCAGACGCGCTCATTTCTCCCCCCCACTCCCGGCCCTCCCCATTTCATTCCGCTCTCTTTCTCTCTCGCGTCTTCTCGAGTTCTCCCCCTCTTCCTTGGCGACGGCGGCTGCGAATCTCTGTTCCCGCCGGCGGTCTCCGGCCTTCGTCGCACGGCGGCGACGGTGGTGCTGTGGATCTGGCCGTAGGTGGTGTCACGACGCTTCTTCGACTTGTGGCTTGACGAGAGGGAGGCGATTGACGCGCAGCGGCTTCTTCGTCTCGGATTCAGGTGAGTTCGTGTTCATCTAGGATTCACGTTTGTGTCTGCGTTTGCGTCCTGTGATATATGATTCACGTCTAGGGTTTGTCTTGTGATGTAGGATTCATCGGAGCAGGTTCGGATTTGGGGATTTTTGGGTTTGAGCAGGGGCTGATTTGTGTTATTTTGGGGTTTGTGATGTTGATTTCCTTGCTCTTGTTGTGTGGAGTAGCAGGGGGCGATTGTTGGGGTGCATAGATTTGGTGTATTTTTGGATTTTGTTGTGTAGTTGGAGCGGCAGGTTCTAGGGTTTGTGGATTTATGGCGATTTATTTGAGTTCATGGAGGATCTGGTTGGCTTACATTTGGGTCTGGTTGATTTGGTGTTGTCACACTAGGGATATTCCTTGACAAACCCTAGAAATGTCAGGCATGGGTTGAAATGCTTGGATCGATTTTGCTCAGGTAGAAGAGTTGGAGTTTGTGAGTTGCTCTGCAAGTTGGCTGAAAACCCTAGAAATGTCAGGCGTTGGGTTCCAATCCTTGGGTTGATGGTGCTCAGGTAGAGGAGTTGTAGGTTGTGAGTAGGTAGTGATTCAGATTCAATGTTCATTCAGACTGAAACTGATTTGATTTAGGTTGTCAGATGCATTTGACTCATCTTGAGTTCATTTTTTTAATCATTGAACTGATATCTGTGTTGAGAAATTAAAATTTGTATTCCTTATTTACTTTTAGTCTGAATGTGTTCTTCTTTTTCCTATTTCAGTTTAGGTGAAGTGTGATTCAGGTTGCCTGCAGGTCTCTGAATGTTTTATCTCATTTTTGCAGGAAGGAAGCTCTGCTTTGTGTTGTGTTTCCCGCTGTAGTTCTAACCTATCACATTGAGGTAAATTGCTTGCTGGTACTGGTAGTGGATAATATGTGTTATGCAGCAATAAAATTTATTATTTACTAGTTATATTAAACTGGTGTTAGGTTTAAGAGCTCTTGTTACTTCTGTAGTGGAACCTGTTGCTGTTTGTGTGGTTGGTAACTTGCATAATTTCAGACTTGGTAGAAGTAACTTGCAGAGTTTAACTAGTGCAATTTTTTTTGTCTACTATGTAATTTAAGATGCTGATTGTTCTGCACTTGGTATGTGAATGTTTGATTCCGGTTGACTGCATGTCTTTGAATTTTTTGTGTCATGTTTGCAGGAAGGAAGCCTGATTTGGGGTCTGTTTGATGCTTGATTGCTAGACCTATCACATTGAGGAATCATAGTTTACTAGTGTTCTGTTATTTTAACTTATTCATTATTGGTTATGTGTCTGTTTCTCTGTCATGTTTACCTATTGCTCCACCTTTCAGCTGGGTTCTTCATTTGTTGTCTGTACTCTTTAGTATTTTGTCCTTCAAATTATTAATGAAGATGCTGATTGTTCTGAACTTGGTATTGGAGATTAGTGTGATGAATTAGTATTACTTCATTGTCCTTCAAAGTTTGTATAGTTTGTGGAATTTGTAGGAGGAGGATTGCAGGGTCAGATTATTTTAATGAATATATCTAGTTGTTCAAACCAGAGGAGGATTAGGTTGTCATGCCCTGTGTGCCGTAGGGAGGTGCCGCCTATCAGTAGGGGCAGTGTTGTGGGCTATGAAGTCTGTTTTCAATGTGGATCATGTCTTTGGATAATTTAATATAAGTATTCTTTGTTCTGGAACATGATGGTGACTAGTTTTATTTTTGAATTATATTATGACATATCAGTTGTTTATATTTTTACTTTATATCGTGATCTAGTGATGAGAGACGGAACCAATGGATGAGCGCCGTCAACTTTTTTGTTCTGCTTCTGAACCTCCTCCAGAAATACCGCCTATTATTAGTGAGGACGAAGAGGGTGACGATAAAGGCAGTGGCGATCCATTTCTTTTGACTACGAAGTGGTGGGAAGTGTGTGCTATCTGCAGGTTCACACTTGAAGAACCTTTTAAGGATGATCCCAAAGCTACAGTAGTTATGTGGAGAATCAGCTTCGTTGTTTGCCATGCCACCATGTGTTCCATTTTCGTTGTATCTATTTGTGGCTGTTCGAGAAGGCTAATTGTCCTATTTGTTGTTGGGCGCCTACTGATCCTGGTTATGCTAATCAGATGTAGTAGGTCATTGTAATATTAGGGATACTTAAAATATCAACTATGTTTTATTTTGCTTTTTAAATGTTATCTGAAGAGGTGAATGATGTGATGGTGTAATGTGAACTATATTGTTGTGTTCTGCGATGTAATAGTTTATTATTTAGTAATAAGTTCTTCTATATAGCTATGGATGTTGATGATGAACAATATCTTCCTGATGCTGCTTCTGATGATTCTGAGAGTTTTGATGAGTCTGCAAGAGATGATAACAACTCTGAATTTGTTCATGAAGTGTTGGTAATAAGTTCATTTTGCCTTGTGTTTTTTCTTGGCAAGTTTGTTTATTGTCTATTAATACTTTGTGTATTGCCAATACATGTTACTTTGTGTATTGGCAACTTTGTTAGGATCAAAACTCTGGAGATGAGGGTCATGTTGATGCTACTCAAATTGCGAAGGCATTGAAGCATTTGCAGCAAGCTTTTACTGGAATAAGTAGTAAAACTTTCTCAATTTCTTCTGATAACTATTTTGTGTACTGTTTTTCATGTTTTAATGGAGTAGTTGGTTGGTGCAATGTTACCAGTTTATTTATCTTTTTCCCTATTACACATTTTAAATTTGCCAGTAATTATGAATTGAAATAATCTATTTTCTTTTATGATATAGTTCTCTGAGGTTGTTGGTAAGCAGGGGAAATCAACCTGTTCTGGTGGGCACAATCGTCGTAGAAAGTTAAATTCTGCACCTTGTTTTCTTTTTCTCGCTTAGGTTTTTTAGTGAATGCATGTCCACTATTTTTGTGTTGGCCTAACTACATTTTGTTCCTTTTGTTTGCTGATTAAGAGAGGTAGGGGTAAAGGCAAGTCAAGTCATGCTGCAGGTACATCAGATGTACCTGGAAGTAGGTACAATAGCACGTACTTTGGATAGTATATTATAGCATTGTTGGATGATCGCAAGAAGCAGATTATTCGGCATCACGGCTTTGGACATCTGTTGGACTATGATGGTTGCTTTGCTCCGAAAGGATTTGTTATGTGGATAGCTGATCAAGTGGATCTGAATCGCAGTGACATAGTTGTTGGAGAGAAAATGATTCGTGTGGATCCATTATCAGTACATTTGTTCTTGGGTATTCCTATTTGTGGTTCAGATATCAAAGATATCAAGGAAAATGATTACTGATTCAACAAAGTCCAGATTCCTTAAAGCAATCAAGCAAACCTCTTTGCCTACGATCAAGCAGTTTGGGTAGAAGTTGGTAGAAGAAGCATTGTCTGATGATGATGTTTTTTGAAACATCCTCAAATTTTCCACAAAGGGAAAATTCACAGAACGGATAATAATGTGAAATTATAAGCTATCACATTATTATACAACAGTTGATAATCAAATCCATACATCGAAACTAGATAAAGGAGTAACATAATAGGGCTTACATCATTCATTATATTGCCACATGGCAAATCATCAGAGTACAAACTTCTAGAACAGCTGCGGAAGTAGAAGAGCATTTGCGGAAGGATCTTTATCAACCATATTGAGCGCAGGCATGAGACCATCTATTCCTTACGTTTCCATTCATCACTGTGAAGCAAGTAAATTTGCACACCGCCAGATGTGTGCAGGCCATGGTCAGCACCAATGAGCTTTAGTGGAAAAGAAACAAGGGATCTGGCGATCCTATAGTTTTGGCTATGGTTTTCCTATGCATGCAAGCAGTAATCAAGTTTATTTTAATAAGTCAAGTTTTAACACATACCCATCTCACACATACACCTTCAACCGCCATCCTATCCATCCCAGATCCATCACCACCACCATACCATCAAGACTCACTCTCAGGTCGACCAGGCCAACTCCCTCTCGGCCAGTCTCAGCGGCCCGCAGCCCTCAACCTGGCTCACGGCCGAAAACAACTCTCAGGAGAAGGTAGAACACTCCACTCACTAGTCCGGTGCAAGCAGAACATAGGAAAGGTCCATAGCCGATGAATCGGCATATGTATCGATCGATCAACCATGACACTCTGCAGAGGTTTCACTAATCCATAAGATAGCCATCATAGGTGTGGTACCCACCTAGGCAGATTTCGGGCGCCTACTGCCATAGAACGATGCCATCCTACCTCTTAGCCCTGGAACACCCTTAGAATGGCTGATACTATGAAGAGTCTATCTCATGATTCCATTCCCGTAGAGCATCATGATCATCTCGAAAGGGTGTGAGACATCATCATGCTCCTACCTCCCTGACACACGCTCGCCCGGTTCGGTCGTCTCTCCCCTGATGGAAAGTGAGTGGACAGCAAGAGATTCTTATGATCCGGTTACCAGCACAACAGTTCCTAAGTGTGACCAAGCCAAGATGTCTTCTCTAGGGTTGATCTTTAATGTGCTACCATGGCACCTTCGTCCCGGGCTCCACCCCTCAGAGGCTCACACCCAAAGACCACCATCGCACCCAAGTTAGTCCTCCACAGACTGTTCTTCATGGGAATGTCCAGATACATTCCCCGGCAAGACTCGCTCCAAAAGCTCGTCGTAGCTCCCGGCTCGATCAACTCAACCCTCACCCTATACCCTGCTGTAAGTTCCACCCCAAACCCAGATACAACACCATCAACTCACATACACATCTGATCCATCAACACACACCCCAAACTTGGCATCCCTACCAGGCCTTCTCAGGGTTCATCACGTCGCATCAAAATGTAAGCGAGTGAAGTATATATATAAAAAGCAGACAAGCATGAGGCTAACATAACAGCGGATAAGCAGGTGAAAGGTTACGACAAGGTAGAGCTATCAAGTAAATTCTATCATGCAAACCTATCTTAGGTGTAAGCATTGCATAAAAGTAAAGCACTAGCAATTCTAGTGCTTAGCCATGTCTAATAGGATTTCTAGGAGAAGGTGCTACCATGACACCAGGGCTGTCAAATTAGTCATGGTACGAGTCGTCCTCCATCAATGTAGTCATTCAGCGGAAACTCCTCCTTGGTGTTCATAGCCTTCTCCCTCGGATCGCTCCTCGTTCGACTCTGAAATCGAGACATAATAGTCGCATAAGCGACTCCTATAGAATAGCACAAAGAATGAACAAATATCAAAAATATCCAAATGCACTCAAACATTAGCTCAAGACGTAGAGCTCGATTTATAGAAAATTTAGACGCTTGTTTCATATTTTTCTAGTTCGTATGAATTAGTTATGAATTTCTAAAGATTTACATGTATTCTAAAAAAGATAAAAGGTTGGATTATCCAGAGGCTGACATGTGGTGGCTCGGGATTGGTCCACGTGTCACGCGTGGGTCCAACAGAAATAGTGCAGGTGCTGATGTGGATGATGACGTCATGCTAACGTCAACACTGACATGTGGGTCCAGGTCAACGGTCAACAGATAGGTGGGGCCAGGATGATGTCATGCTGACATCAGCATTGACCGTGGTCAACGTCCAAACCCTAACGAGCCGTTACTGGGCCTGGTGGCCTGGATCTAGGCCGGGCCGGGCCCACCACGTGGCAAGCCACTATTTGTCCATGTCATCGACTGGATCCTTTGCAGGCTTGAAGCGGGTCTGGCGCATAGGTCCGGTCCATGGTGCACCTTCTCGCTGCGGGGCCCGCGTGCAATGCTTTAGGTCTATGTGAAGGGTTATGAGGGTGCTACGCTAGCCAGAAAACAAAACTTTTCGACCTCATAAACAAGGATCTACTGTTAGTTACAGGTTATGGGCGCAGGTGCAGCGGAAGACGACTCGATGTAGTCGTACGGGTCGCAGCAGGCAGTGCAGTTGCATGGTCATCCGTCACCTCAATCCCTTCATGCGGTTCATCCCAGTGCTCTAGATGCAGCACCTCCGAGGAATCCCACACGTGCAGGGAAGAAGCGATGCACCTCCGGATTGCTAGGTCCGCGAGGAGCAGAAGGCGCGAGCGTGGGGAGGGCGACGACGGCTGCCAAAGGCATGTGTAACTCTGACCGCGCCCCTACCCCTTGCTTATATAGGCGTCCCCAATGAGCTCACGAGTTGGAGGCCCATTAGAAACCCTAAGCCTTGTCTAATTCGGGTCCAACCCGAATTAGGCTTCCAGCCCCTTAAGTGTGCGACCCTATGGGTTCACGCACATATTGACATGGGTCGAGTACTCCTACTCGCCCAATAGTTGACAGTGGCCTCTAGCAAGGCGTGACAACTCCTATGTGCACGCAAAGATCATATCAGACAAACCACTACGACCACATACAAGTTATTCCCTTTGCCACTCGATATATGGTTCAACTCGTGGGTTAACACTTAACCCAAGCACGGCCATGCATTTGTTGATCCAATCACTTGAGTGATCCAGTGATATCTCTCTCGCATAGAGAGGGGCAAATTCCATCTTGATTGTCTATGTCTCATAGCATACTTCCCGACCACCCGAAGACCACCTTTATAACTACCCAGTTACGGAGCAGCGTTTGATAGTCCCTAAGTAGGCCGTTTCACATCTTGAGTACATACCACAATCTTAGGTCTAAGGACATAATGTACATGACATGAATAGAGACTTTCTCATGTCGGGTTAGTCCAGCCTACATGTCTCACATGTGCCCACATTATTAGTTTGACATCTCCATGTCCATGACTTGTGAAACATAGCCATCAACTAATACATGTGCTGGTCTAATATTCAAGTGTGTTCTCATAAGAACGCCGACCAGGGACAACTTTAGAATAACCATTCAAGTAATTGAGTTCCACAAACAATTCACATAATCGCCAATCAATACAAGTTGTCTGTAATGGATATTCAATGAACACTTTATTAATCATGGATACAATTGGAATATCATCATCTACATGATTAGCTCTAGGGCATATTCCTAATAGTCTCCCACTTGCACTAGAGTTAATCTCTTAGATGTCTAATCCTCATAGACCTCATGTGCACCTCATGCTTAGGCTGTGGAAGAGCCTTTGTGAAACAAACTCTCAAATGAGATGAAACTTCCGGAGTACATGTTTGTTGTTCTGGTGATCCCTAGGCTGCTTAGCCTGTGCAATCACCCCATTGTTATCACAATGTAAATTCAATGGGCCCGACGTATTCGGAAACACACCAAACTCAATGAGGAACCTCCTCAACCAAACACCTTCCTTTGCAGCGCCAAAAGCTGCAATGTACTTAGCTTCTGCTGTAGAATCGGACACTGTCTCCTGCTTGGAATTTTTCCAGCTAACTGCACCACCATTTATTGTGAACACAAAACCTGATTAAGATAGTAAATCATCCCCATCGGTTTGGAAGCTAGCATCAGTGTAACCATTTACAATGAGCTCCTCCTCACCTCCATAGATTAGGAACACATCCTTAGTCCTTCATAAGTACTTTAGGATGTTCTTGACAAGCGTCCAGTGAGGTTCACTCGGATTAGCTTGGTACCTGCTCGCAACACTTAGAGCATATGAGACATCTGGGCGAGTACATATCATGGCATACATGATGGAACCAATGGCCAAAGCATATGGAACCTTACTCATGCGATTGCTAAAACGACCTTGATTTCCGTGAAGGGAAATCCACAGAGTCAGAGTGTAATATGACCATTTAAATCACATTACCCGATAACAGTTGAATTCCAAAATCCATACACCAAACAAAAGAATGCAATAGAGAGGTTTACAATACATGCAGCATAAAATGTAAAAGCTTGAAGGTGTGGAAGCTATCATCTTCGATCCAACTTGAGCGTTGGCACGAAACCCTCAATCACTGTACTCCCCAGAAGAATACTCACTCCTTGAACCTGAAACCAAATATTTAGTACGATTTATACTGGCCACACTCCCATCCTATGCATTGCTTTGTGGAAGTTGGATGCAAAATGGATATATCAAAAGAAACCTATAAAGCTAGGGTTTTCCCATGCAGCAATCAGGTATATAAATAACAATATATTTATCAAGTTTTAAATACATTCCCATCCCACATATCCATCACCATCCATCTCTGTAGCACCACCCCAACTTCTCCACCACCATCTCAGACTCAAGTCGACAAGCCAACTCCCTCTCGGCTTGTCTCAGTGGCCCGCAGCCCTCAACCTGGCTCACAGTCGGAAATCACACTCAGGGGGAAGGTAGAACACTCCACTCCCTAGTCCGGTGCATGCGGAACATAGAAAAGGTCCATAGCCAAAGAATTGGCTTATGTATCGATCGATCAACCATGCACTCTGTAGAGGTTTCACTAATCCACTAGATAACCATCATCGGTGTTGATCACCACCTAGGCATATTCCGGGCGCCTACTACCATAGAACGATGCCACTCTACCATCCAGCTCTGGATCACTGGAACTATGAAGAGAGCATGTATCTGCTCCCGTAGAGGGTGCCATGCCATGTACCCACTCTCGAAGGGGGTGCCATGATCGTCTCGGTAGGGTGTTAGCTCCATCTCATGCATATACCTCCCTAGCACTACTCGCCTCGCAGTAGTGGCATCGATCTATCCAGTGGTTCGGCCGTCTCCCCCCATGGAGAGCGAGTGGAAAGCAAGAGATTCCTAAGGTCCGGATACCAGTGTAGCAGTTCCTAAGTGTGACCAAACTGGGATGTCTTCATCAGGGTTTATCTTTAACGTGCTACCACAACACCTTCATCCCGGGCTCCACCTCTCAGAGGATCACACCCAAAGACCACCATCACATCTCAGTTAGCCTGCCACAGGCTCCTCTCATGGGAATGTCTAGATCCATTCCCTGGCAAGACTTGCTCCAAAAGCTCATCGTAGATCCCAGCTCGATCGACTCAACCCTCACACTACTCCCTGCCGTAAGCTCCACCCCATACCTAGATATAGCATCATCAGCTCACATGCCCATCTGATCCATCAACTCACACATCTCCAGTCTGGCGCCCTCCAGGCCTTCCCGAGGTTCATCATGTCGCATCAAAATGTAAGCGAGTGAAGTATATATATATATAATTATAGCAGATAAGCAAGTGGCTAACATAACAGCGGGTAAGCAGGTGAAAGTTTACATCAAGGTAAGGCTCATCAAGTAATAATCTATCATGCAACCCTAGCACGGGCAAATCATTATAGTAACAGAAATTAAAGCACTAGCCATATTACATTTGCCATGCGTAATGGGATCTACGAGGTTGGGTGAGGTGTGGCACCTTTACTGACGTAGCTGTCAGACTACTCCTGGTAATCATTGTCATCAGACTTGTCCTCACTCGAGCCTGTAACGAGAATTAGTGGTCGCAGAAGCGATCCCTATAGATTAGCACAAAGAACAAATGCCAAGTAGAAGGTCCAAATAGATAGGGCTCAATTTATAGAAAATTTGGATATGTGGATCATAATTTTTGGAGCTTGTATGAATTAGTTATGAATTTTCAAAGATTTAACCATTTTCTAAACAAGAAAAGGGGCGATTTAACTGGTGCTGACAGGTGGCAGCCTGGGATTGGGCCACATGTCACGCGCGGGTCAACAGGGTCAACACAGCGGCTGACGTGGCGGATGATGTCATGCTGACGTCAGCACTGACCGGGTCAACAGAAGACTGACAGGTGGGTCCGGGGTGACGTCACTGCTGACGTCAGCAGTCAACGGTCAACGGTCTGGTGGGCCCCACTGGGCCGTTAATGGGCTGGATATGGGCCGGGCCAGGCCCACCACGTTGCACGCTCTGGTGCTGCCATGTCATCAAGATGAATCCACAATGGGCTCGGTCCACAGCTCCTGGTCCACGGTGCACCGCACTCACTGGGGTCCATTGGTAGCGGCTCCAGTCCACGTACGCCGGGTGCACGGGTGTTCGCTCGGGTTCATGTGGTCCACAGGCTAGTCTCTCGGTGCACTGGCTCACGCTGGCCCACTTGCAGTCACTTGGGTTCACGTACACCGCGTCCATCTTCCTCCGACCGAACTCATCCCCTTCCTTTGTCCTTCAAACCTGATAGCACGGGCTCACCGACGGCGGGGAATCTCTGATTCCTGGCGCTACAGAAGTTCTCTGATCTCATCAACCTGCCCATCGACTTCGGGATTTCACGGCAAACATGGTGGTGGGCTTCAAGGCGGCGGCTGGGCTCTCGGCGGTGTGCTCCACGGCGGGCAGCGGCTCGACGGCGATGGCACTTGGTGACAACGATGCTTTGACTCACTTCAGGTCCAATTCGGTGCACAGGAGTGTGATTGAGCTCACATAGCAGCTTTCTGAGGCGCCGACGATGAAAAAAATCCACGGCGGAGTCCACACGGTAGCAACTTCTACGACGGAGCTCTGGTGGGACCTCGGTGCACAGCAACGGCACCCTGGAAGGGTCTATGGTTCCCATCTTCTTCTCGTGTCGACACAACACATCCTGGCGGAGCTCCTCGGTGCCTTCTTGATCTTCGCAGTGGTCGAAAGCGACAAGGAACGGCGGTGAATGGCGGCGCTCTAGAGCGGCACGACTGCAGCACGACAGCGGCAAGGTGGCTCAGGGACGGTGCTCTGGCAGGGCAAACGTGGAGCTAGGGTGCACACGGGGTCCGTCTCATCAAGGCGAGCGCGGATCCGAGGTCAAAGGAGGGCAAAGCTCCATGGAGAGGCGGCAGGGTGGCTTTGCCGCGGCGGCGCTCGGCGCGTGGCGGCGGGCAGGGCGGCATCCGATCCGGCATCCTCCCGATGCCGTGGTCCAAGGGCTTGGCTAGACCATGTGTGTGTGCGTGCTGGTGTCCAAGATGGCCGACAGAGGCCTCGGCCTACGCGCTCGGTGCGAGCTCCATGACCGGCAGCAAGGCGGAGGTTTGGGAGAGCGGCGATGCTCACCGACGGTTGACGAGGATGGAGGCATGGTACACATCCAACAGCTCCTGCTCGTGGCTCCACTTCGGCTCCTCGTCCCGACGGCTCTGCGGCAGCAGTTCCACAGTGGCGCTCTTCCTTCTTCTCCAACTCCGACGGTGGCGTCCTTCTTCTTCCCCGCCCCCTTCTCCTGCTTCCCCGCTTCCTCCCCAAATTGAGTGGCTAGAGATGAAATTTAGCTCCACCAAAGTGGTGGCAGCGGCTAGGAAGCCCTAGGGCACTAGGGTGCTGCTTATATAGGGGAAAGACGGAGGTAGGTGGCCAGCGGACGGCGATCGGGCGAGAGGCTTGATCAGGTGACCAGGAGGGTTTCTAGGTCACCGGTGGGGAGCTCAGTTGGGTCCATGGGACAGCGAGAGGGGGCTAGATGGTGCCGGGCGAGCCTAAGCTTTACAGCGGCATCGCTCCACCGCGGCGACAGCGCATGTGCGCGTGCGCGGGAGGAAGAGATTCTCGTGGCCGCGGGCTTCTTGGTGTCGGGCGGTCGGGCCAGGTGGCAAGCGGGTGCGCGTCGATGCGGCGGAGGTGCAGATCAAGCGGCTGAGGGATCTTGCTTCAGGGTGATGTGGGGGAATAGCGCCTAACACACGCGACATCCAGGCGGCGGGGAGACGTGGAAAGGTATGACAGGCGGGGTACGCTCGTCAGCGGTGGTGACCCGTCCCTTCGGCGTGCGGACACGTGCGACTCCTTGCTGGGCCGCTTGCTGGGCTGGCGCGGCGAGCACGGGAGGAAAGGCAGGCCGGGC
>CM041637.1:8657347-8678782 GCA_023333625.1 Bothriochloa decipiens
AAAAGGGGAAAGGGAGAGAGAGTGGATGGGCCGGCTTGCTGGGCTGGTAAGTAGCCGGGGCAGATGCTTCTTCCTTTTCTTTTCTTATTTCTTTTCCTTTTTCATTTTCAAATACTTTTATATATACATATATACATATATATATATATATGTGATGTGCTAACTTTGACTAACAAAATAGTGAGCATACAAAGCCCTAGTATTGTTAGGGTGTTATTCTCTTAATATTTATTTGTGAAAATAAATATTATGTTGTCATTTTTATTATTCATTACATAAATCAAATAAAACCAAATCACATGTGTTAATGAAACATGACATGAAAGCTAATGAAACATTGAAGCATAGCTATTGCAACATTAAAATATAACATGTGAAACATTGATCATGACATGAGACACTGATTATGTTATATTGCTAATGCATGTCATGCTTAGGGTTAAGACATGATTAGGGGTAAATGATGACATGTCACACTCAGCACTTAGGGTTTTGTCGAAAAAAAATTTGTAGCTCGAATTTTCGGGTTGTTACAGTTGCGCTCTTCATCTGATGAAGGACACTGCTTGTCACTAAAGCGAATACCATGTGACATAGGCAAGAACCCTTTCTTGGACTGTTCCATGTTGAACCATTTCAACACAATGTACGTGTCTTGGCTTAATCCTATTAGCCTTCTCGACCTATCTCTATAGATCTTAATTCCCAAGATGTATGTTGTCTCTCCTAAATCCTTCATAGAAAAACTATTATTCAGTGAAGTCTTTATAGATTGCAACATAGGAATATCATTCCCAATCAATAGTATGTCATCTTTAGCCTTGCCCTTCTTCTTCCTCCAAGAATTGCCCTTCCTCTTAAAACGAGGTCGGTTCTGGATCACCAACACTTGGCTACTGCCGGCACCTTTCTTGATGTCGGCCTCTGCTATTTTCAGCATGCCACATAGTTCATTCAAGCCCCTCTCTGCTCCATGCATATGGTAGTTTGAGATGAAGTTTCCATAGCTGGCCAAAAGTGATGCAAGAATGAAATCAGTAGCTAACTCTTGGCCAATTGGGAAGCCTAACTTCTCCAACCTCTGAGTGTAACCAACCATCTTGATTACATGTGGACCAACTGCTGTACCCTCTGCTAGCTTGGTTTCTTCAAGGGCCTTAGAGACATTGAACCTTTCAGTCTGCGCTTGAGTTTGGAACATATCTTCAAGCACCACGATCATATCATTCGCTGAATGATTGTTGTCAAACTGCATCTGCAGATTAGGTTCCATACAAGCAAGCATGAGGCAACTCACTTCAAGATCTGCATCACATGCTTTCTTGTAAGCATTTTTCTCAGCAGCAGTTGCATTTTCATCAGGCTCATCTGGTAATGGGGTGTCTAGAATTTCTTCCTTTTTCTCAGCCCTGAGAACCATTCTCAGGTTGCATATCCAATCCGCGTAATTTGTTCCATTCAACTTATCTTTCTCAAGAATTGTACACAAAGAAAATGGTTGATTGTGAGCGGCCATCTACAACAAAAATAACACAAAATACTAAGACAATGTATCCATGAAAGAGTAAATTATATCAAAATAAAATCTACACCCACTAAAATCAATATCCCTCAATTGATACTTAGTGATTCAAGACCCACAACTAAAAAGTCAACTAGTGAGCTTTAGCATCACTGCTAGAAGACATGGTAGATCGATAAGCAACACTTTGCTAATCATATCACATATGACTCTTGTTTTTGGGCAGCATCTCTATGCTACGCTCAACCTACCCATGCTCCAAGATCCCTAACCGTTAGGGTGACCTTGTTTAAGTAACCAAACCTTCTTGCAGTAAGTATCCGATACGAACCTGCCTAGTCGAGAAAAACCAGTGGCACCCTAATTTCATAGACCCAACACCGATTGTACAAGACTTATGATAGTGTAAGGTTTGGGGAAGCATTTAACTTAAACATTGCTAAGGGATCATTCTACTTCACTACCGCATGCAATTAGATAAAAACATAATAGCATGTGAAAGTAGAACATAGTAAGAACGGCATAACACAGACATGACTTGGTATAGCCCATTATTCCTTTGGGGATCTCCATCTCCATCAATCTGTGCATCACGGTGATCTCCATCTCTATGATTCGAGTATGCCATCCTTCAGTGATGATTTCACTGAGACTAGCTACTACTAGCGCAAGTAAAATGAAATTACATAGTCGCGCATAGATCATCACAGATTGACACACAAGCCATTACATTAATTTTGACAATATGTATGTGGCTCCTGCCCATATTGTCCTCATGACATGAAAGCCATGAATTAAATACATACATGCATCACATACACATAAGGGCTATACCAGTCATCAATACCTGCAAAACAGAGTTATCCGAATCCGACGTCTAATCTTGCAACGCAGAAAACTCTATTTTCTAAGCCATATTTCGCAATTATAATTTCACCAAATGTAGTGAAGCGACAAAGAACCAGATGTAAAATTTTGTTCTCTATGATTTTTATTTAGAGTTTGTCTCAATCTGAGTTACGGTTCAAAAGTTACGGCTGTTTTACCGAACAACACTTTTCTCGGCAAACCGGCGCCCGACAGTAAATTCCATCTACCACCGCCGCGCATCATATGCGCTTGGCACTTGACCTAGGGTTCAATTCGATCAATCTAATTGATCTCTAACTCACCATGACTGGATTTACATGAATCACTTAACTCGGATGGTGAAATTCCGACCGGTACGAGTAGATCGTTTCAAGACCAACACGGCAAGATGACAAACCAAGGTTAGAGACTCATCTACAACCACACATATCACCATATGCACAAAATAGAACCTATAACGAGGCAGTAATAGCTCTGATACCACTAAAGGGTTATGAGGGTGCTACGCTAGCTAGAAAATAAAACTTTTTGACCTCATAAACCAGGATCTACTGCTAGTTACATGTTACGGGATTACCACTAGACGCGCAGGTGCAGCGGAAGACGACTCAATGTAGTCATACGCATCGCAGTAGGCAGTGCAGTTGCATGGTCGTCCATCACCTCAATCCCCTTGCGCGGTTCATCCCAGTGCCCCAGATGCAGCACCTGCGAGTAATCCCACACGTGCAGGGAAGAAGCGATGCGCCTCTGGACTGCTGGTCCGCGAGGAGCAGAAGGCGCGAGCATGGGGAGGGCGACGGTGGCTGCCAATGGCATGTGTAACCTTGATCGCACCCCTACCCCTTGCTTATATAGGCGTCCCCAATGAGCTCACGAGTTGGAGGCCCATTAGAAACCCTAAGCCTTATCTAATTCGGGTCCAACCCGAATTAGGCTTCCAGCCCCTTAAGCGTGCGTCCCTATGGGTTCACGCACACATTGACATGGGTCGAGTACTCCTACTTGCCCAATAGTTGACAGCGGCCTCTAGCAAGGTGTGACAACTCCTATGTGCACACAAATATCATATCAGACAAACCACTATGACCACATACAAGTTATTCCCTTTGCCACTCGAAATATGGTTCAACTCGTGGGTTAACACTTAACCCAAGCACGGCCATGCATTTGTTGATCCAATCACTTGAGTGTTCCAGTGATATCTCTCTCGCGTAGAGAGGGGCAAATTCCATCTTGATTGTTTATGTCTCATAGCATGCTTCCCGACCACCCGAAGACCACCTTTATAACTACCCAGTTACAGAGCAGCGTTTGATAGTCCCTAAGTAGGCTGTTTCACATCTTGAGTACATACCACAATTTTAGGTCTAAGGACATAACGTACATGACATGAATAGAGACTTTCTCATGTTGGGTCAGTCCAGCCTACATGTCTCACATGTGCCACCTTATTAGTTTGACATCTCCATCCATGTCCATGACTTGTGAAACATAGCCATCAACTAATACATGTGCTGGTCTAATATTCAAGTGTGTTCTCATAAGAACGCCGACCAGGGACAACTTTAGAATAACCATTCAAGTAATTGAGTTTCACAAACAATTCACATAATCGTCAATCAATACAAGTTGTCTATAATGGATATTCAATGAACACTTTATTAATCATAGATACAATTAGAATATCATCATCTACATGATTAGCTCTAGGGCATATTCCCAACATTGTGTAGACCGCGTCCATCTTCACCAGCGACTGGATCCCCATCTCATCCCCTTACTCTGTTTCTCGACGGTGACGTCGACCGGCGGTAAAGTCGCGTAATCCGACGTTGAGGTGCTCCTCGGCTTCTACGAACTAGCAATTTGACTCTGAAGTAGCACGATGAGCACAACGGTGTCCTTGAGGCAGCAGCTTGGCTCTCGATGAGGCCCGACCATGTTGACGGTGGCGGCCAATCTTCAAATTCCCGACGATACGGTGGTTCATCAGCTCCATCTTCTTGTAATTCTTCCTCAGGGAAGTATGACGAACATGAACGCGGTCTTCAGGGCACCAGCTTGGCGCTTGACGGAGCTCAGCTTCGATGACGGTGGCGCGGTGACGGTGGCAGGAAGACTGTGAGGCGCTCTGGCCTCATTGACTAGCCCGACGGCTTTGCGGCGGCACGGGGAGAACAACTATGATCTTCAAGGCGGCGGTTGGCCTCCTGTGTGACCTCTTCACGACGGCTGACGAAGCGGTGGCGACGGCGCATGGCTATGGCATAATGGTGTCTGAATCCAAGCCAAAGCGGTGTGCAGGGAGGTGCCTGGGGTCAGCCAGCACCTGTCTGATGCATTGGCAATGACCATACTCCACGGCAGAGCTCGTGCGGACCGTAGCGCCCACAGAGGAGCTCCAGGGTGGACATGGTGTGCGACATGGCACCTAGGGGGTTTCCTAGCCTCCATCTCTCTCGCGGCTCGACGACGCTCTTCCCGTAGATGCTCCTCGGTGACTTCTTGATCTTCGCGGCGGTCGGGGTTGTGCATCGCGCCCTCACCCCGACGGCGCTCTGGAACGGCACAGTGGCGGCATGGCAGTGACACGGTCGGGTGCTCGTGCGTCCCGATGCAGCACCCCAGCGGCTAGTGTGCGCACAGAGGATGCCACGACGAGGAGGACTCGCATCTGCGATCGGTGAAGCTCAGGCACCACCGCCTGGCTGTCAAGATGGCCTCGCCGCGGCGGCACTCAACGCGTGGCGGCGGATAGAGTGGCTCGGCCGTTTTGGTGCCCTCCTAACGCCGTGGAGTCCTAGGGCTTGGCTGGTCATGTGTGTGTGCGTGTGTGTGTTCCAGGCATCCGGTGTTGGCCTCGGCCTACGCGCTCTGGTACGGTACGCCATGGCCGGCAGCAGGGGACAGAGGTTGGAAGAGGGGAACGTGGCTGTGCTCACCAGCGTGTGACGTGGAAAGAAGGCGCGGTACACGTTCAACTCTGGCGGCTCATGGTACGGTCCTCTCTTTGCGGTCCCGATGGTGTGGCAGCGGCTCCAACTTGTCAGCAGCTCCAGCGCGGTCGTCTTCCCCAACTCCGGCAGCGGCGTCCTTGCTTCTTCTTCTTTTCCCTGCCTCCTTCTCCTTCTTTCCCTTCCTCCCTCTTGCTTCCTCCTCTCTACTCCTCAGCTCTAGTGGTGGCGTGGCATGGCGATGGCGCTAAAGGCGTAGCAAGGCAGCAGGGAGGGGAAAGGAGAGAGCATGGCAGTGGCGGCGGACAGGGAAGATGGGGAGGGCAGGAGGTTCGTGGTGCTTTATAGCGCGGCGTGGCTAGGGTTTCAAGGTGGTGGGGTTACCAGCATGGTTCGGTAAACCCCAGTTTTCCTACCATGGTCAGAGGAGGAAACCGGGGTGAGGCCATGGCAGGGTGGCGGCGAGATCGGGACGTGGGTGTATGTGGCTCGAGAGGGCTCCACGTCACTCCATCGAGCTCTAGTGGGGTTTGCTGTTAGCGAGACGATGCGCCTTGGCGGCCAAGGGAGAGAGGGGACAGCAGGGGTATAGTGCACGCGTGGCAGAGCGGGCGCGCGCTGGAGAGCAAGGTGCTCGCGGCCGCGGGTACATTGTGGCAGGGGCTGTCGGCCCAGGTGGCGTGCGCGGAGGGCGTTGATGTGGTGCGGTGGTGGATCAAACGGCGGGTAGCGCGCGTGGCGCTCACGCGGGCGTGCTGCGTGCGCAGCAAAAGCAGAGAGGGGGGACCAAGCATATGACAGGTAGGGCCCTGGTGGCACTGTCTCAGGCGAAAGGAGATAGAGCACGTGGTGTGCTCACGCGGCCGTTGCCACGACAGGCTTGCTGGGCCGGTGGTTGGGCCGGTCGGACGACTTGGTGGGCTATCGACATGGAAGGAAAAAGAGAGGGGGAGAAAAGAATCAGGCGGGCCAAGCTGGGCTGGTTGAAGCCATGGCCTAGAAATGGCTTTCTCCTTTTCTTTTCTTATTCTTTCTTTTTCTGTTTTTCAAAGTACTTTGTATTTGTATACAAATATATATATGTATGATGTGCCATTTTGTAAATAATCAAGTAGTGGGCGTACAAGTCCCTCATATTTGTTGGGGTATTAATTCCCTAACATTTATTTGTAAAAATAAATATTGTTGGTTTATTTTATTTAGCATCACAAAAATCCAAATAAGAGCCAAATCACTTGTTGGGATTAGAATGCAACATGATGATACAACTAGTGTTACATATAGTTACATCTAGTGATACATTGAGGTAGTATGAGGTGCATAGTACACAAGATTTTCAATGAGGGAAACTTGAGCATGATGGGAAAAAAATTAGGGGAGCATGATAGGTGATGTAGAGAAAGGGAAACCCTAGAGCCTCATCTCATGTAACATGAGTATGAAAGTGCAACAAGGATGATTGCCTACTGTAGCAAATAGAATCACCTAGTGAAACATAGATATGATTCATAGTTGAGAAATCAAGAGGTGCATTGGGTATGATCCCAATGTAACAAGAATGAAAGATCTTAGAGGGGCATGATGGGGAAATTAACAAGAGGGGAGTTTAAGAGTCTAGTCTCATGTAGCTTGAATACGACGGTGCATCATAGGAAGTTACATGGGCAACATAGGTACTTGACTTATGAACATAAGGTGCTAGACAAGGTGCTATCACATGTGGCTTAAGATTATATTAAGGCACATGTGATGACGGTGATACTTGGTGTGGCACTAACATGTCTAGCTTAAAAAGGGTAGTGTTCCTACATGACAAGCAACAAACATGGGCATGTTTAGAAAAAATCTTGTTGGTTGCATTTTTCGGTGTTTTTAATTTTTAGGGTTGTTAAATTTTTCGTTAGTTTATGGATGTGGCTCTATCAACTTTTCTTTGTGCCAAATCTAATACTTATCCTAGCCCACATTATCTAGAGCCCTTGATTGATATAACTAATGTGGAAGTGAAATCTTGGGATTGGTCGAAGTATGTCTTCAATTGGTTGTTCTCTTCCATTAGAAACTACCAACAAAAGGTTCGGGATACTATTGGTGGATGCCGATATTTCATAGCTATAAGTTGTATTGTGTTTCTGCTTTGTGGTCTTGAGTTATTCTGTTATTTTGTCTTGGTTATGCAGCATGTCTAATTGATGTCTTCTTGAATTTCTATGTAGGGCTATTATCTCGATTGGCTGCATTTTGGAGTATTTAAAGAGCGAGAGCTCCTCCAAACTACTCCAAGGATCAAATGTTGGACGGGCTTGAAGATTAAAATTTTTGCTTCATATGATCGTGTGTCTGGCAACATTTATGGAAGGGGACCGGTGAGTATAGATGTTGCAAATTGTGTTTGGATATGATAGAAGAGACTAGTTCTGTACATGTAGATCTTGTTAGCTGATTGTTGAGTTGATGTTCTGTAGGTGAAATCTGTTGATGAAACTTGCTATGCTGAAGAGCTTCTCCCAGAAGAGGCCTATTGGTTTTAGGTCTACGCTTGATAGACGTTGTGATTTCATATCTGTTGAGGTAGGTGGGTTGTGCAATTTTTTTAATTATTATTTCTGTACATTGAAAGTTACATTATGTATTCATATTGTTGTATTGTCTTGGCATTTCAGGACAGGGATAGAATGACTGAGATTTTTGATAGGCACCACACTAGGCTAGGATTTAGGTTGCCCGGCACACTTGTTGCAAAGATGTTCAAGTATATGCATGAGACACATGTAGTTCGTGGTGGCGGTGGTGATGCAGTTGTTGGGAGTTCTGCTAGCAGAGTACCTTCTACTGAACCAGGCTGTGGTGATGATGGAGGTGTTGGTGCTGCTGGAGTTGAATTTGATGCCCCAGTGCCTTCTCCTATGCATGCTTCTTTTGGTGAAGATGTCCTGGATTCAACCATGCCTCGTGGTGCAAGTCAAACAGCTAGGAAACAAGTTGTCTTAGATGCTGATCATGCTGCTACTGCAAATGGTAGAGGAGTGGAAAACATTGATGTTGTTGCTTGTCCGACTGTAACGACTGCTAAAGATGTCAATGTAAAAGTTGTTGAAGCGAAGAAACCTTGTGCATCTAATACTCATGAAGAAGAACACTCTGTGACTGAGATTATTGAATCAGATGATGGTTTGTATGATGCTCCTACTACTGAATTTTGTCATGCTTCTGACACAACTGAAATTCTTCCTAGTGGTAACTCATCTGCGCAAGGTATATGGATAGTTTTGTATGTTTTGTTTCATCACTGAATTAACAATTTGTATCTTTAGTAGAAAATATTTGAATGCCTATTTTTCATGTGCAGAATCACATGCAAGGAATAAGAAGACAACACAAATTGCATGATCTCAGGCAGCTAAAATTTCTTCTTCCAATGACTCGCCAGGTAAATTGTTTGCGGATTTTAGTTTGCTTTTCATTCTGTTGGCCATTTGTTTTAATATAAATTTTCATGTGTAGGTTCAAATACAAAGTGTAAGAAGAGGAAAAGGAAGAATTCTGAATCTGTCCCTAGTATTGATCGAAAGATGAGATTAAGGACATCTACAAGGCTTGCTGGATGGTGTCCGATGTCTGGAACTGGAGCTACAGCTGATAATCCTATAGTTGTTGAAGAAGCTGTTGTACACACTAGAAAGCGTGGAAGGAAAGCAAAGAGCAAAGGCAATGCATCTTCACCATCAGTTCAAGAAGTTGCTTTAGATGCCTCACCAGGTTATTTTTTAATTTCTTTGCTCCCAATTGATCTTTTTTAGTATCATTGTGTTTTTCCTTTTTGATTTTAGTTTTTTTAGCCTTTAATTTTTTTCCTTTCTAGTTGTTGAAACAAGTATTGGTAGGAAGAGAAAACAAAATACTCCTCAGTCTTCACTGCCTGCTATTGCAACACGCAAGTCTCCACGTGCATTGTCTAGAAATCTTGGTAAATCGCCTCTTAGCCGTGTTGATGATGGTGGTGATGCTGGCGATAATGCTCAAAGTGTTTCTACTATTGTTCCTGCAACTTCACGTGAGAATGTCCATGTGAAAGTGAGTGACTATGCCATTATGGCTTTTATTCTTATTTTTGTTTGCTTCGGTATCTAATCATTGTGGTCAGTACTAACTGAACTTGTTCCATTTGCTCTTTTTTTAGGAAGGTGACCCAAATATTGCATCTGTTGGTGTGTCCTTGGTTCCTGCAGTTGACGTTGGCAAGGCAACAAGTGGTGCTGCTTCTGCCCCCCCACATGTTGATAGAAATGAGAAGCCTCTAGGTTTGTATTGAACAAAATCAAAATGTTATGAAATGTCTATAGATTACATTATTTTTAGTACTAATTTGCACCTTTGTTATACTGCAATTTTGATATTGTGATTGTGGAATATGTGAAATTTTTGTCTTTTGTATTTTGACAATTGTAATATTTGATAAATTTTTGTAGGAAATCCAGCTATCAAGGAACCTTGTTTAAACAAGAAGCCTATATTCAATGAAAGCCCTAGTTATCCTTCTTTCAGACTTGGTCTTGAATTTGATGAGAATGGAGACTATATTACAGATCCAGAAATGAGGCGCCCTGTTTGTCCATCTTCTGGAACATGTACTCCTATTGATAGAGTCATGAGTAGGTTTGGGCAGCTGAATAAAAAGTCTACTTCAGACCTCAATGTTGGCGCTAACGTACCCCATGGAGGTGTTTCTCGAATTGTAAGTTTCTTTTATTTTCCTAGTTGGTTTTCTTTTGTGAATATATGTTTGTAACCTTTTGGCAGCTGATTTAGATAAATTTTTTGATAGATCAATTTGGGTAGCAATGGCAACTTTAAATCTTGCTCTGATGGAAATGTGTTTGCTGATTAGAAGACATGTAATGCACCTTCTCATGGTGTTCATGTGAGCAATGAGGAGAGCACTAGTATTGGAAATGCAGGAAATGAGAATGTTGAAAAGGTAATCCATATTGGATTATGACAAAATGTTGTCATCTTCCTTTTTCTTGATTTGTGTCACTAATATTGTTGTTTTTATAGGAATGCATTCATATGGTGTCTTTACCATTTACTGATTATTCTGAGAATTCTCAAGATCCAAATATACCTGATCCTGCTCCTTTGGCTGCAATCCTTCTTGATAATCATTTGACTATTGTATATTTATTATAGGCTTTGCTAGTTTTTATTGTTGTTTCCTATTCTGCGCTGGAAAGACAATGTCACTTGGATGCTTCTTCTTTTGTGTTTTATTTGGTTTAACCTTGAAATATAAATGGACACTAATTAGTTGGATTGAACGTTGAACCGGTTTGTGGTGTTTTAATCCATCTTTATCGAGGATTGTGTTGTAATCTGAGCCCATATTTTTTCCTGTTTTGTGTGACTGCTTGTGAGGTTCTATTAGTAGTATTAGAAAAATAATGGTTTTTAATGCTTATGTAATAGGTTTTTTATTTCATTTGGTATTCTATTTCGAACATCTTTATGTGTTGTTTCTTTTTTCTTTTCAGACACCTTCTGGAACACGTTTTTGAACTCATTCAGTGGTTGGTGTGACTTTGGGGTGTAGGGTAGCAATGGCATTGTTTACAAATCTGAGTCATCTAGTGCAGCTGCATCTGGCTGGTTGTCTTCTAGTCAACTTGTTTGGAAGCCTTCAAGTCATAAAATTGCAATACATCATCCTAGACGGGATGTCAAGCCCAGCATTTTCAATCAAAGCCCTTTTGTGAATTCTCGTTCAAAGATTAGAGTCTCTAATGATGAAGTTGCATTATATGAAGCTTTGCTATCCTTGAGAGAAAATGGCAAACACAATAGGTGAGTATAAGAGTTTGTTCCATGTCCCTTACTTGCCTTTTTTGTTGTCTACACATGCAGTTTAGTTGTGTAACACTATTTGGTTGGTTTTGCAGTCTTCCTATTGTGGATTATACCTTTGTCAAAGTGTATTTAAGTGCACTTTACTTATCTTTGAAGCCTGAAGGGATAGTCAATTATTTTGTAATGAATGCTTTCTGCAGACTCATGTTCCATACCAAACACCCACTAGTTTCTAGAAAGCATTTCTTCTTCTCAAGAGTTGGGGTAAGTATTTTGTTTTTTACAAACTATATTCCTGAACAGTATGCATTACAAAATTTGAGCACTTTGTTCTTTCTAGGATTATCTTATTGGAAATCATGGTCATAATGATGAGAAGCGTAAGGAGCTGTATGACACTGCTGTGGCAAGCTTCAAGGGTGCTTGTCTTGCCAAGCCTATATCATCTAGCCAATATGTAAGTAATGGAGTTTGTTTCAGTTTTTTATGAACTCATTATTGTGAATTGGTAGCTTCAAGTAGATACAGATTCAGTCTAGTCACTTGGTACTAGGAAATTGCGATACTTTGAGTTTGTATTTTGTTTATCCTTGTTAATTCTGACTTTTTTTATGTCAGGTGTATTTTCCAATTTTGTTCAAAGAATGGTGGTATGTTGTTGTGTTGTACCTTAGTCAGCATCGCTGTATAATCCTGGATTCATGTACTTCAACGTTTGGAGCAGATTTAGATTTTCATAAGACAGTTAAAGAAGTTTTTGTATTTTTTGTCATCATTTTGTTTAGTACTAGGTCATAAATCTGAAGCAACAATTTGGTTAATGTTGTAAAAAAATTTCATTTCCCTATTTTACAGCTTGAGAACTTGTGTCCTTTGTGGAAACAAGTTCTTAACATTGATTATGGCATTCGTAATTTTTGTGTCCAGTTTGGTGGAAATGTTCATCAGCAACATGAAAAGTAGGTGAAATGCATTCATTTTATTTACTTTCATATCATGTTGTATATTTGAGGTTTGTGCTATTTTTACTATTGATATATGTTTTAATTTTGTTTTCCTTAATTCATTAAGCATTGTATGTGATAGTGGAGTCTTCGCTATGAAGTACCTGGATGAGTATGAATTTGGTGTTGACATTTCGCATAAGTTTGATGAAGAAGATGTTCCAAACCTTCGCATCTAGCTAGTTAACCAGATGATAAGGAGTGATAAGAATTCTGCTACCGATGGAAAATCAAAAATCTTGCAGCTAGTCTTTTTTCTAATAATTTTTTTATTCCATGTTTTCTTCTCAATATATTTGCTGTTTTCAATAGTATTTTCTTTGCTATTTACATTCCTCAGGTTTGCGGTAACTTGCATCAGTTAGAATGATGTTTTTGTTCATATACAATGAGGATATTGTTGCAGGCCTAATGGGCTAATTAGGATTTTGGTTACTTGTTTGATCATGGAACTCGCTCAATATATCCCTTATATTGTTGATGGTTTTTAGTATGTCTTTTGTATTATTTCGAATAGGATGTTGATTGAGTATTGTACCATAGTATTTTATATGCATACATATATTCACTTACATTGTTTGTTTTCTTTCTAACCCCATTTTGACTCCGCCTATCCTGGGGGTTACCTATGGTTCCACCCATCATAGCAGGTCCCAAGCCTTGGTAAAGGAGGAGGGTTAAAATGGTTGGTTTACCCTTTTATTTTGCAGGTTTGCGGTTGTTGACACCGTTTTTTGGCACGTGTCAATAAGGATCGGAAGACTAAACTGAATCAGCAAAAGGGTGGTGGCTCTTCAGCGTGGCTTCTGACCTGCCGATAGATGGTTGCCGATGAAGAGCATGTTGATCTGGATTATTGCCGATGGTGCTGAAAAGCTGATAGAGGATCGTTGCCGATGAAACAGAAAAAGCTATTGCCGATGAGATAGGCAGGAAGGCTAGAGGGTTGTTGCCGATGCCAGGGATGTGACGATAAGGAGATGACTTCATCGTGACGGGAGCGAACAGAGGATCGGCGACACGAAGCTTAGGATTTCTCGTATTGTAGTTTAAGTCCAACTCCTATACAAGTTTTATTTCTTTTTCAAGAGATAGAGTTCGTATAAGGAATTAGTTTATTTCTTCTATAGTTGAGCTTTACGCATTAAATTAGGACTCTTTTGATTAGCAGAGTATAAATATATGCCGGAGGGCATTGTAATGAAAAAAGCATCAATAAACAAATCTACTTTTATTTACCTTTACCAGTACTTTACTTTTCGGTGACTTCGCCAAGTACCTTTTCTTTTTCAACGAGTTCTTTCAAGAATCGACGGGCTGCATCAACTTGATCTCCGATGACCTTGCAGGTTCCGTGTCTACCGAGCACGATTCAGGCTTTGGCGTCCAGGCGTATCGCTGTCGTCTCGTCTGATCTGTTCAACAGTTATCGAATACTTTCTGAGCTTTGACGTCCGGGCGTATCGCTGTCGTCTCGTTCGGATTTTATTCAAATTTATCATCCTTGTCGATTAACAGGTCAAATCGACTGGCATGCTTCGGACATCGATTTTGGGTATTAGCCCGGTGTGTTTGCAAATATAATTTTGCATCAACAGCGGTCCACATGATTTGGCACATGTTAAGGTAATTTTGTTGTTTCAACACATTTATTTTTTCCCCAAATTCTGTCCATGTTTGAATGTGGCAATTGTGATTGTGATAGTCTCATTTCAAACTATTGTCAATTGTCTTTCTATAGCAAAAGAATTGTCCTTTTGCAATTGTTATTGTGCTAGTCTCATGTTAAAATGTTGTCTATTGTCTTCCTATAGAAAAAATATCCATTGTAATTGTATTTGTGCTAGTCTCATGTTAAAATTTTGTCATTTGTCTTCCTATAGAAAAAACATTATTCATTATAATTGTAATTGTGCTAGTCTTATTTTCAAACTATTTTCAATTGTCTTCATATAGACCAAATAAGTGTCGCTTGTATTTTTTTGTTATTGTTCTTTTTTGTTTTGTAAAATTTGTAAAATTGTCTATTGTAAACTTTTTTCATTGTCCTTAGGATTTCATTGTTCAAGGTGGGGATTGTTCTGGAACCACATGAGGATGCGATCATACCAGGTTTAGGTACTAAGTGATCATACTAGAAGCTTGTCGTTTTTGTCTTGATCAATATTCCTGCACTTGTAGTCCGTCTTTGTATTAGTACTGACTATGATCCTTCAGATAAAAATAATTAATTTTGCACTCAGCTGCAACTATGATAGATTTAAGCTAACTAATCTAACTTCTTTTTGCTTGTAGTTTTCAACATTCCAAGTGGTCCCATGGCTCCTGCGAGCATCTTGTATAGAAAAACCAAGATGCTATTTGATACTGCTTTTGTTGGATGCTAGCTGATCGTAAAGAGGTATGTAGCTTTTTCCTATTTCCATAAGTAATAGTACACTTCAGTTATACTATAGCAGGCTCATTATTCATGAGCTTGAGTTTGTATTTATAGAAAATTTCTGTTCTATCTGATGATTATTGCACATATTTTATGCTAAAATGGCAGGATTCATTATCTGTAATTTCTGTTGGAGTAATGTGTAATTTCTGGTGGCTGAGAATAAAAAACACATCTCTCTTTTAGATTAGGGATGACAGAGAAATGGTATTAGAAGGCAAGTTTCTAATCCTCTTTTTCAAAACTTGCTTACTTTCCAGAGTCCAAGAATCTTGTATATCTAGGTTGTTGTTACTAGATCTTGGTTTTTGATCTTGGTTACTTACTAACTGTATCTATGCTTGTTAATTATGTATAGAAATGTCAATCTTCTTGCATTGACACATTTTTGAAATTTACTAGTACATGATATTTTAGTCCTTCCCTGAATAATTATCTTGCATGATAATTGTCTTGAAGCTATTATTGGATAAGTTTCTCACTTTTTGCATGAAGTGTAAAAAATAAACACTAGTGGACATGCTTGTTATTTTTGTGGCTTAATTTGTGACTGTTTGCATGTCCACTATTGACTATAGCTGCCCACATTATAGACTATTCCATGTCCACTTATTGCCAACCATTCATTCCCCACCATTGATTGTTTTTTTTCATGCATTTGATTCATGTTTGTCCCGATGAGCTTTGGGCTATATAACTAGCACCCTTCCTTCTCTTCTCTTTGTGCCTTTTGTCATTTGCCTTCACTGGTATGTCTCCCTCTCTTATTTGTCCCTCTTTTGATTAGTTATAATTTCTTTCATTCATTCTTACTACTTATTTCTCATTGGAGTTTGATCTTTTTGTAGATTGGTTGGTCTCTTCTTTGTAACCATGTCTGACAATGTGGGTTCTGATCCTGAAATGTCTACCAATGAGAGTTCTTCAGGTGAATTTGGAAGTTTTGATTCAGACAGATCATATGTAACTGATAGATGTGAATTAGGTTCTGATGGCGAGGTAACTCTATTATTGTTGTCTATGTATTACGATGTATTATATTGCTATTTTTCTTTAATCTTGAAATCCTTTCTTTTTTCTCAGTCTTCACCTGTTGCTGTTGTTGCAAATCCAAGTAAATAAGTCTATCATGATATGCCTGTCTCAAAGTTTGTCATCGATTATCTCAAGCTTCAATATGGCTCCCAGTCTCATTTGATTGCTGGTAATAATCTTGGTGGTTGGAAGGCTGGTAACAAACATGTAATGAGTTGTGCTCTTACTTTGAGGAAAGCTAAGGGTATTGACTGTGTCAGAAATTTCAAAATGTTCTATGATGTTGCTGATAGTACTGTCTATTGTCTTACTAACAATGAAGAGTTTTGTGATGACATTCGTGGCTATATTATGAATGTTGGATTAGTTCACATTGTATTTAGAAGAGTTCTGCGAGTTGACCTAAGGGAAGGTTCATCTATTGCCTACATGGGTTTACAAGTTCATGCTCAAGTAAGTACATTGTCTTTCTCGATGATTTTTCATGGTATAATTTTGTTTTTGTGTTTTAATATTTATGTTTTATTTTTTTTAGAATCGGATTGGCTCCCCTACTATTGAATGTGCAACTATTTCTAAGTTCATTTTTAGGCACTTCAAGTTAGTTCCTGGTGACCAGTCCTATGTTGTTGCTGTGAAGGATATCAACTGTGATGATAAGGTGTTTCTTGTTTCAAGGGTTGTTACTGAATTCTTCCAAGCTCCATTTCTGCTAAAGTGCAGGATTGCTCATGATTGTTTAAGTGATGTTGTTTACTTGTTGCTGGATAATGATGCTGATGTTGCCAAGTTGACTGGTTGTCAAGCTCGAGTTGATAATAGCGTTGCCTCCTTTCGTCGTGTTATGAAGGTTTGCATTTTGGTGAACAATAAGACTATTTTGTTATGAATTTGTCCTTTATGTTTCTGAACTAATGGTAGTTGTAATAAGTTTGTGTTTGTGTATGCGATAAGACTATTCTGTTAACGATAATACTTTTGTAATTTTTTAAACCAGTTTGTAACTCCGCCTATGCTGGGGGTTACCTGTGGTTCCCTCCATCATAGCAGGTCCCAAGCCCTGGTAAAGGAGGAGCGTTCAAATTGGTTCTTGTTTATTTTTTTGTTTCAGGTGCAGAGATTAATGATTGGAGGTTGAATGAAAAATTTTCAGGTTGTGTTCCTCTATTGTCTTTTTTTACCTATTTGTGTCAAAGTTGTTTGAAATGTAGAGGATTGCACGTTACACTGATTCTAAATTTGTTCAATTTTTTATGCTTTGGAGAACAGTAACATGGAATAATCTCTTTCATGCTTATCCTGGGGAAAGCTTGTCAACACTGTGACATGCTTTGAGTCAATCAGGTATGTTATATGTTCAGACATGTCCAAAAAAATATTGCATTCAGCATCATTAATTGTAAATCCTAATAATATAAATTGCCCAAACTTCATATTGCAATTGTAGTTCTCATCAAGTGCAATCATAGGTATGCATAGGAATTTAAAATAGGTCTGCATAGGAATTCTCATTACATAAATGTCATACATATTTTGATTCTACTGCAACTTCTTGCTCCAACCTCTTGCCTTCATGTAGAAGTCCCTACAGTTCCTTGGGTCTGTTTTATAGCTTTTGTAGTTTCCTTCCTTTTCTTCCTTTGAGGTTTGACAGGGGATCCTCCTGTACAAATAATAATTAGGTGTTATAATATAAGGTTTTGTACTTAATTTATATGCATATTTTATTTATTTTTAGAAATCAGTGGTTCTACATGTGCTCTTTGTCACACCCTGGTTTCTAAAGAAGACCAGAGGTCATCATATGTGTGCCCAGGAAGTCCACACATACAACAGAAAATAGATAAATATCATAAACAATGTATATTATAGCGGAAACATACATATACATAACACTTACACTTATCAGAGTAACGCGAAACATTGGCTAAGACTTCTCTTCGGTCTTCATTCTTCTCAGGGACTGTTGACTGGGACTCCGTATGCCAAACACTTATAATACCCAACTTCTTTATCCTTCTTTTGAGAAACACCTTACTACAAACTATAGCAAGGGTGAGTTCTATGTCGAAACTCAGCAAGTACAGGCGGAAAAGTAATGACATGCAAGGCTAAATCAAGGTACAGCTGAAAGGTAGACTGCGGTAGCATTTTAATATAAAAATTAAGATTTAACATTGCAACCTAATCTCTAATCAACTTGGTTGAAACACCCAACCCTTTATTAAGGTTCAAGTAGTATTTAATGAATCATTTATCATCACAGATATAAGCGTATATCATTAATATCATTAACCTTGAGATTGCCATCTCAAGCAACACAGGATTGCCATCCTGTTCAGATATAGCGGTAGCCACCTCCTCAAACAACATCACTATGATTTAACAGCTTATTCCATTTGGCTAAGTCATGTGAGGATCTGGGCCACTCGTAACCGTGAGCACAGATGATATATATCGATTTTAACTCTGGGCAGAGGTGTACACTTTCACTCTAGGTTGTGATTACTCTTTATGCCTGAGGTTGCAAGTCTCTTAGCCCATTACCAAGATAGGCTGGCAGAGGTCACAACAAGGTTCTTCACAGGGTCATAGGTAGTGACAACTCACTAGCAATGAGTGCAAGCGTATGGGAGACTTCCCCGTAAGGTCGCCTCCTTCCCGGATCTACAGCCCCTCCCATAATAAATACTTGAAAACACCCCAGCGACCATAGCTATAGCCACCCGTCGGTAAGCTGTCCACCCTGCCCATGATTGTCCTGCTAATAGACCAAGCCAGAGCCCATTAGCCTGGAGATGTACGGAAGTCCCAGGTTACGGCTCCACGATAAGGACCTTAAGGGGGAGGAGATATGAGTACCCTCATCAACACGAGTCCCACTAGCATCTGTTTCCCCCGTCATTCACCGCCAACCAACGATGCGGAACCGCATCAACTTCTCCAACGGCCGAAGCCAAGAGCCCACGGCTCTAACATCTTTAAGAAGCAAGTTTTATCTTCATTAAACAGGTGAAAGGTGAGGTAGAGCACTAGCAACCCAATAACCTATCAACTAAAACCCCCCATAGGTGATATTTGGGTAAAGTGGCTAGTCATTCCTATGGTTTGCCGATTTAGAACACATGCAATGTATTAATTAAAAGTGAATAGGCGCAATATGATCAAAGGTGCCTGCACTTGCCTTAAATCCAAAGATTTGCTGCTCAATAATCTTTAGTCGTTCCATCTTGGTCTCTAGCTTTGGCTGCACTTGTCGGTCCTCGGCTCTTAGTCTTCACTGTTAACAAACCGCTCTTCATCTAATCGTAGCAACCAAGCAACACAAAAAGACAAACAAACAAAAAAAGACTAAGAACAATACACCAATCAAAGGGAAAGCTAAAGACACAACAATCTAAAGTCTAAACGGCAAAGCTCGGTACTATGATCGCAAGAGTGCAAGAACGACAAACGATGGAGCTATCATTAAAAGAACACGACTATCCAAGTAAATGCAACATGTAGAGAGACAAACTATAAGATTGATTCCTTTTTATTAAATGAAGCAAGATATTGGACATATAAGAGAAACACAAAGTTAACTCAATTAAATTACAAAGCAGGGTTAAACCTTAGTCATACTTTATTTATAAGCAATTATATTATATAAGCCATTTAAACATTCACAAATTATAAATCTTAGAACAGGTGAGAGCATTAAAGAAACATCATGTGCTTAAAGATTAATCTAAGCAGGTCAGACATGTTGATATTAAATATAGAGCATTTATGATTCAAGGTTGAACTAAGCAAGCCATTAACGAAAAGGCATTATTGCTGATATAAAACACATTGGCATAAAAGAACGATATGAATACAAACTAAGTTACTTTTATAAATTATAAAGGACATTGAGTCATTATTAATCAGGTTAATATGATATAACATGTGAGAACACTTAACAAAGCATTAATATGATATAACATGTGAGAACACTTAACGAAGCATGACATGCTTCCAAGGTAACTCTAAACAAGTCATAATTAATAAGGAAGTATTTAAGATGGTACTAGTCATATTGACACGCATGTATGCAAACTCAAGGTACAAACCTAAATTACTTTTATACAAGAGAGCATACATTAATTAATAAACAAGATTACTTACATAACACATGATGTGACAAATATTATTAATAACAAGCAACATACATTGACATGATCGCAACACAAGGACAACAGAAACATAGCCCTAGGTTGCTTTTATTTAGTTGAGCATCAACTAATTATTAAACAAGTGAATAAGATTAAATGCACAAACATATGATATCATGAAGATCATTGCTAAAACAAAGCTTAAGGTCGACACGGTCATAGCACAACGAGATCGGAAATATAAAACCGTAGATTACTTTTAATTATAAAACTATTAAATAATTATTAATCAAATTGCATTTAACCAAATAAATTCATAGTGACATGATAAACTTTACCACTACTGCACAGAGCACAATGACACGAAACTAACGCAACTGGAATCTCTTGAATCGGAGTTAAAATGGTGAAACGGCGGAGATTATACGATCAATGGCAAAACTATAAATAAATCGCCTGGTGGCAAAGTCGTAAATACCTCATCTTCTACCTTCACCTCCCTCACGAACTACACGTTGAAGGCAGCCATGGCTGCTACTCGCGTGGGGAGGAAGGGGCCTCGGCCGACGTGGCCACGTAGGGCCGGCGGAGGCTGGCGCGGGTAGTCCTCAGGGCGGCGCACGAGGCCGTGGTGGCCGGGAAAGAAGGAGATGATGTCGTCCATGGATGACCTCGTCGTTAAAGAGAGGGATGTGTTAGGGACTCGATCAAACGGGCAAGGATTTGCAAAACGAAAGGCGTGCCGGTGTAGAGGAGATTGAAACAAACCTTTTGTTGGTGGCGATTCTCGCCGGTGACGGAGGAGATGGCCGGAAAAGCTCGTCGAATGTTCGTCGGAACCCTAGCCAAGATGAACTTCGGCGATTGATTCCGGGAGCTACGAGTGGCGGCTCGTGAAGGAATTTTCTGATTTGGAACCAGCGTGTCAAGGGCTACGCCGGCATATATATGCCTAGGGTTTGGAGCCGGGAAAAATCAGATATTTTTATTAATTTCAAGAATTATAGAAAAGCATTTTCAGTGCAAAAATAATTCCAGCTAAAATCATTAGCCCTGAAAAATATTTCCTTAGCTCCAAAAATTATGGCAAAATACCCAAAGGTAGATCGAGGCGTGACGAATCCAAATAAAATATTTGGAGCACACGAAAATAATATTTTAGAGTACCCAAAAATTAGAAAAGCTCTCAGATGAATAGGAAAATATACCCGAAAAGTCCAGAAAATTTTCGGGAAGGACCGAACAACGTCTAAGCATGTTCCGAGAACTAAGCACACTAAAAGCATAAAACTCAAGCAACAAGCAAGCATCACATTAATGAAACCCATTCAATTCTTTTCTAAAAACTATAGAAAAGCACATTATATTTAGTGCTTTTCTAGTAACAACCCAAAACACAAATTTTGGGGTGTGATACTCTTACCTGTACTATCAGTGTCATTAGGTTTCTTATTTTTCTTTCTTTCTACTGCTGCAGCTTTCTTCCTCTCTTCAGTAGCATTCTTCTTTTCTGCTGCTGCTATTCTCTTCTTCTCTTTCTCTTCCTCTTTTCTCCTCAAGTCCTCCATGAATGTTTGCCATCTCTTCGGTTTAGATGGCCTTCCGTGTTTCTTAACCACTTGTGGTG
>CM041637.1:8678792-8702746 GCA_023333625.1 Bothriochloa decipiens
TCCATCGTCAGTACCATGATGTATTGCTGGTGGTGCAGAGCTCTGTCCATCGTCAGTAGCTTGATGTATTGCTGGTGGTGCAGAGCTCTGTGCATCATCGGTAGCTTCATCCTCCTGATTTCCTGCTTGAGCTGCTTGCTCATTGGCTAGAATTATATCAAGATTCTTGTCAACCTTGTCAAAATGGCCCAGTACATACTCCATAGAATTTTGACTTTTAGATCCTTTATCATTGATGACTGCTGATTTCCTAGACAGTAGATTGCACCTGAGCAACGAGCTAGTTGCAATGCTTTCTTGTTGATCATTTCTTACAATTCTATTTGCACTCTTCTTTCTCCATCTTTGTATGATGTACTTGTCTGGAATTCTGCTAATGTCCTTCTCAATGATTACCTTAAGGATGTGGGAGCAAAGGCAGCCATCCTTGCTGAACTTTACGCAGATATAGGTAAACTCTTCATTATGTTCTATGAGGTCTGTTGTTACTGTGTACCTTCTGACTCTATACACTTTTTGAATCTGAATGCTCTTCTGCAACACCTCAAATCTTGTTTCTTGTTCTATCTCCTAGTAGCTGAGCCTAGCTATTGCCTTCAGCTAAATCTGGAACTTCTTGAAAATTTCTCTATTATATAGCTCTGCTGCCTGCATCTCTATTGTATATCCAAAAATGAATTCCTTTGGTATTTTGTTATTGCTGTAGTAGTCTTCTTGCTGCTCATTTCTGTTGATTGTCTCTATCAATTGGTCATACTCTGTTATGAACTTGTTAATTTTGCATGTAGGACCAATGTTGTCTTTGATCCTAGAGTTGAGGGACTCACTTCTGGAAGTAGTTTGGATGAATGGGAAGAAGTCATTCTTGTAGTACACAGGTATGAACCTATGCATCATCTCCCATATCTTTGACATGTAATTGTTTCTCTTAAGCTTCTTGTCTCTGATTAGATGAACCCAGTCTCTTTTAAAGTCTTCAATTATCAGGCTCTTGTTGATGATGTCCTCAAAATCCTCAAATAGCCCCTTGTTTGCCTTGGCTGCAAACACTTTGATGTTCTTGTTGTAACACTTGGTTTTGATATGAAAGAGGCAGTTTATATGCCTTGTGCCCGGAAAAACCAACTCAATAGCAGCTCTCATAGCTTTGTCCTAATCTGTTATTATTGTCTGTGGGTGCTTTCCACCCATTGCCTCTAGGAAAGTCTCAAATACCCACTGAAATGTCTCTGTTATTTGATCATGCAGGAATACGCAACCAAACATACAGCTCTGTGTGTGGCCTATGATTCCAACAAATGGAGCAAATGGCAAGTTGTACCGGTTTGTCATGAAGGTGGTTTCAAAGCTCACACAATCACTGAACTCCTAATAGTACTTGATGGAGCAAGCATCTGCCCAGAACAGGTTGGTAATCCTTTTGTCATCATCAAACTAGAACTTGTAGAAGAAAGTCGCATCCCCTTTCTGCCTCCTTCTAAAATAGTCCATAACCTGGGCCATATCTGATTTCTTAAACTCTAAGTTGATCTTGGTCCTGTAATTGCCAATGTCCTTCTTCTTCATCGGCAGTGCTACAACACCTCCTCTTAGGTATGAGAGGATACTGACCATCTGTCTGGTGGGGATGTTGTTTGCATTGAGTGTCCTTATTAGTCCCTTCTCCATATCAGTCATGTACTTATGACCTGAGAAGAGCATATCTTTGTCACCTGGCCTCAATTCGTGGTTGTGGTCAAGATCAAGATTTATAACCACCCACTTTCCTCCTTGATATTCTTCTTTGACCAACAAGATACAAGGACAGTCTGTTTTCTTCTGCACACTAGTATTTCTTTTTTGTACAGGCTTCTTTCCAATTTCCTTCTCTACATCAGCCTCTTCTTGGTCAATGGATTTAGGACCCTTTGGTTTTCCTCCTCTTTTGCACTTCATTTCACACTTGACATACTCATTGTTTCTCTTCTTGCTGCTTGTCCTTAGGTTGTGTTTGATTACAACCTTGAAACCAGCAAGGTATGCATACAAGCAGAAGAAATACTGAGCATCATCCTTGCTTTCAAACTTCTGATTCAGCTGTGGTCTGTAGATGCTGTCAACGGGGGCATTGTTTCCTTCTGATGCAGCAACCTAGTCTATCATGATGAATTCATCTATTTTTTTCTCTGTTAGCATTTCATTGCCATCACCATTTCCAGTTTCATTGGCATCACCATCGCCATTTGCAGTTTGATCCGTAACACCCGATGCAACCTCTCTGCTTGTTGATGCTTCTCCATTGAATGTGCTCGAGCCATGTTCTGATGTAGTCGTCTGTTCCTATAAATAGATTACTAGTTTGTGTGAGCAATGGTTTTTGCTATTAAAGTATGAAATGATTACATAACTATGAATGGTTATTTTACATTGTTGTATTACCTGATCATTACTGATGTTGTTGAACAAATTTTGTTGCTAGTTCGTGTATTCTTCGTCAGATATCTCATTCTCATTCATGCTTGGCAGTTGTCTATTTTTGTCTCCACCATAATCATGTGATGTGTAAAAGTAAGTTCATTATTTTCTTTCAAGACAGTAACATAGTACATTTTTTTGAAATATGTCATAAATTAAGATGAAAGATTGTGGCTGTTTCTGTACCTGGTATGCTTGTGTTGAGTCTGTGAAAACATTTTGTGCTTCAAATGTTTCATCAAGAGCGTTTGTGTCATTTGAAAGTAACATCTGTGTCAAGGGTCCTGTTATCTCTTGTTGTACCTGCACTGTCTGTAATCATATTTTTGAATTAGACTTCTACTAATCTCTAATCACAGTTATTTATTTTTATGGTTTGCAAGAGTTGAGGATGAAAATGGGTACCTGTTCTAGAAGTCTCTGTGTTGCATCATTATCTTCTTGTGAGCTGATTATTTGTTCATAAATCAGGTTAGTGTATCCTCCTTGCAATGAATTTTAAAATAGCTTAGACCTCTATCATTTTATTCAATGCATATAGGCTTCAGAAGGATAAAGATTGAAATGAGAATTCATGTTTTAATTTTCTTACCATCTTGAATGGCATATGTGCCTGATTGAATGGCATCAAATGGTTACCAATTGATATAGAATAACTGTTGTTGCTACTGCCTGCATTTGCTTGACTTGAACCCATTTGTGCCTGATTGAATGCCATCATAGGGTTACCAATTGATGTAGGATAACTGCTATTGCAACTGCTTGCATTTGCTTGACTTGAACCCATCTGTGCCTAATTGAATGCCATCATAGGGTTACCAAACTGAGTTTGATTAGTGTGCAACATGTTTAGCATGTCTTGTTGCCACTTTTGCATTCCTTCTACTGTGCTGAAATCATAATATGGTCCTAAGTGCCCATCCATATTTAGAATTGCTTCCTGAAAACATAAGAAATGCATTAGATATGAATGGTTTTGTCTTAATTGTTTTAGCAATCTATCATTTCTCAATATGAAACCTAGACACTTAGTGCAAGAAATAAGAACTAGCAACATGCTATACATGATTCAACTATCATATACACAATTGCAAATGATGACACTATGAATTGCATTTACTTGACACTGCAAATCTAGTTCTTAAGATATGCAGTTTTATTTGTGGGCAATATGAACTTGTGCTTTTGGTTAGACAGCACTATTTCCCTAGAGGTTAAGCAGCTACTTTTTGGTAATTATGCATATATATTCATTCTCCAGCAGTTAGCAACCACATATAGCTATAGCAGATTTTGTTCAAAATGAATCTAATCAAGTTTGTTCTCTCTACACATTGTTTGAGATGAAGAAATGAAGATTTGAGGGATCTAGGCATCAAGGATTGAGTCAGATCAACTAGTTTGTGGATCTAGGGGAAGAATTGGATGCAAATGGTGTTTGCTCACCTTTGATTGTGTTGAGGTGAGTTGTTGCTTCTTGGATCTTGTGAATTCCTTATGTTTTTGCCCTTGTTCCTTAGCTCTGATCTGGGTTTTTCACCCCTTTTCCCCTAGTGTTCGTGAGGAGAGCAGAGCTCTTCCCTAGAACAGATCGGGATGGATCTGATCTGCTTGGCTTTTCTTCTTTGCCAAGATGGTGTTATATAGGACCAATAGTTTGGTTGTTGGGCTGACATGGTTCTCTGTTTATTCTAGTAAGGTCCATGGGCTGGAAGAAGGGAACAAGTACAAATTAGGACAGACAGGCCTTGGGCCTTGTTTGAGAAATAACAAACTAGAACAAACGGGCCCGGTACAAGTACAAGTACAAATACAAGTATAAATACATGTAAATATATATCAGAATACAAATTCGTGTGTTATTTTGTTTAAAAACACATGGATTGTGTTCCATGTTGGAATTCATGTGTTATTCTGCCCGAAAACACACGAATTTCCTTTTTGTAAGGCGTTGTGCGGTTGTATGGTAGAACTTGAAAATTTGTGTGCTAGATTCAAAGAAAACACACGAATCCTATCTTACCTCAAATCCGTGTGTTTTGGTGGTGCACGCGCGTGCTACATCGGCAAAAAACACACGCTTACAGACTAGACAGGCCCTAAATAAATGATAAAATGACGCAAAGAAAATCTAAATTCTGAAGTCTGCAATGTGTGAGCATTGACTTGTTTTTGGATGAAACTGAATAGTTTTCTGCGGCCAATCTTCATCCCACTTGGTTACGAGCTAATGTAATAGGACTTTTTAGCCTTCTTTGTTGCTATGTTCTTTCGATATGTTTTTTGAAAGGACGGCAAAAGCTTTAGCATGATTTCTATTATATGAATAAAGAAAAAAGAAGGCAAGTACCCCACCCAGTTTTTGAAGTGTAAATTAGGCAAAAACCACACAACTGGGGAGAGCAACGCTCATCCCACACCACTCAACTCGTGCTACAAGAGCACCCACTTAACTCAAGCCTCGGTCGGATTGGGTCATCAACGCGAGCAACCACTTCACAACACTATTCGATCGGATTGGGTCATCGACACGAGCCTCTACTCCACTCCACTAGAGCTCAACAAAGAGCAAAGAAGCAACTAAATACTCAAGGCCTATTCAGCTGGCCAGAAGCCGGCATATTTCGGCTTAATTCGGCTTCTTTCCTCTCACATAACACTATTGAATCAGCCAAAATCTGTCGGCTTATTTATCAGCCAAATAGGACCTAACCAAAGAAAAAAAGACAAAACAAACTACGCCTACTCCACCACTATCATCAAATGCACAATAAAACAGCGAGAACGATGAACCAGCCCTTCCCGAGCACCCCGACCGAGCCGAAATCCATAGCGACTACTTCAAAAAGGTCACGACGCCCAAGCACCACCGTCGCTCGTCCCAGATAAGACAAGGCTTTCACTCGTGGAGTGTGCTATAGAATACAACACCCTCAACAGGGGAATGGCACTCGCAGGTCTCGCTGTCACCAGGCATACGTCCAAAGAACCCATAGCACAGACGTCGATCAAGATGTCGGGACCTCGCCAGACACCGAGTCATCGCTGCTGGCCATCCAGAAGAAAGACTCAATGGGGTAGATGTGCCAGCCATGTGAGCAGTCGTAGAGCTGCGCCAACACCCCTCCAGACCACCTGTCGAACACCAGCCTCCCGCCACCATGTGCGTCCACCATCCGCCCGCCATAGCCGTAGCCGTCTAGCCACCGCCGTCGACCGAGCTCCCATCACTGAAACCGCCTTCACTCCGAAGATACCTTATCTGGAGTAGAGCCCCGGACCAGAACCCCCACGGATGCCATGGCCTACGTCCTCATAACGACCGCCCCAGGATGACAGACGGAGACATGGGGGAGGGATGGCATAGTCGAAGACTTCCCCCCAACGCCAACACAACCCCAGCCACCGCCGCAAAATGGCCACCACGAAGAAGAAGCAGGGGGCGAGCAGAGAGGGGGGAACCCCTCCACTACCCCCTGCGCTCAATGGGCAACAGCCCCACCGGTCAGCTGACAAGACCAAAATGGAGAAGAGTGGCCTCCACCTGAATCTGTGACCGGCCATGCCTCTATGACATCGCTGAAGAAACAACTCCCGATCTCCGGAGATGGGCTCCCCACCAGGCCGTGCCCAGCACGGGTCCATCCACCGCCGCCTTTCCCGTGCCATCCACCGCCCAGGGGACCAGATCTGGTCGTCGAGGGACCAGATCCCTCACCCCAAGCCCGAGCCGCCGGGACCAGGAGCCCCAGGGCACCACCGACAAGCAGCGCCCCATGAGGCACCCACCTTCTCTGAGCCTCCTCCAAGCCACCACGCAGGGAAGCCAGCCGTCGTCCACATGCAGTACAGCCATCGCCGACCTCGTCCCCAACTTCGGCCACCGGCCGTCACCAGCCGTTGGCAGGCTGGATACAGCCATGGGGAAGCCGGATCCAAACGCAGGACCACCGTCCACCGCCAGCCGCCGGTCACCACCACCACCGACGCGGCCTGGCCACCACCAGCACCAGCGTGACCTGGACTGGTCGACAGGGGGCCGGATCCGGCCACCTAGGTACCAGATCTGGGCGCCCAGGCACCGGTCCGTCGGGGCTGGTCGACACCACCGACCCCCCCATCCCGCCAAGCACCACGCCGCTTGCTCGGGGGAGAAGGACGCCACATGCCCCACCGCCACCATCCCGGCCAACGGGGCGGCCATGCTGGCAGCTAGCTCCAGCGGCGACGCGGCTGGGGATGAAGGGGGAGCGAGGCGGTGCTAGGGTTGTGGGATGGCCTCCCGCGTCGCCCACATGGGAGACGACCGGGAGGGGGGTTCTTTCGAGGGAACAAGCTCGACTAACTTTAGGAGGAACTACATCCTGGACATAGTGCGCCTGATGCCCTTGGTTTGTAATCGAACGATAGGAAGCAAACAGCCAATCCAGTGACAAAAAACAAGTAGCATCGGCCCACATAAACAATGTGTTCGCTCAAGTAGCATCTTGAAGCAATCTACTCCCTCTGTTCCAAATTGTAGTTCACTTTGACTTTTTTGGTGCATGTATTTTGCTATGTATCTAGACATGTTATTTATCTAGGTACATAGCAAAATACATGCACCAAAAAGGTCAAAGTGAACTATAATTTGGAACGGAGGGAGTATTTGAGAAAAGAAAACAGAGGCGCTCCAGATCTTGACAGCGTCGCCGCCCACGCACTAGAAGATGATGGCCGCTGGCAGACGTCCTTCGGCAAGGTGAGTAGGCCCTGTGACAGCGCCCTCTACCGACATCGCTGACTCATCATTCCTATTCCTCAGCTCCGTGAAAGATACGTGCTTCCAGATGACCACCGGCTGATTGTTGCTGGTCGCCGTCTCCCTCGGTGTAGCTGTGCTGGCACGGTGAGCAGCACCTGAGAAAGCAAGAGCAAACAGAGGAAGAGTGGCTGCTGCTGCCAATCCTATGGCACCATGGAACGAGGAGGCACCACACACTGCTCTGGAGGAGGGCAACGGCGGCAGGTTCAGAAGACAAAGCGGTAGGTTCAGAAGACGAAGTTCAAAGTAGCAGTAGACGCATAGCTGAGTGAATTGAAAATGTAAAATGATTTGAATTGAAATTATAGATGTATGATGGAATGTTTGTCAATTCGAGTGCCTGAACCTTTTCATTTTGAAACTTCAGTGTTGTTTTGATAACTATGTCCATTTGAAAACTTTGAATGCAGCTTTGGCTAGAAGATGATGGCCGCCAGCAGGCACTCGTTGGCAGCTCTGGCTGTGCAGCCCTATCGCCACCGCGTCCCTTTTTGTGGTCGCGCGACCGTCTGCCTAATCTGCCCACCATTTTCCTCGGCTTGTGCTCTTTTCTTCGTCGCTCGTGCTACAGTACTGGGCTTGGTTGCACCGATACATGAGCATGGTAGCATATTCGCGTGTCCATACGCGGGGACACGGGGACACGCAGGATATGGCAGGGATACAGTATCCCCTGCGTGTCCCATTTTCCCAATTGAAAAAATGAAAAAAAAAGCCACGATATGCCGGGGACACGGTTCGAATACGTCTGGGATACGGCTATCGTAGCCTATAATTACTGACGTACTGTGCCGACGAACCCTAGAAGTCATCTCGCGATCGCATCGATCTGCCGTCCGCCATCCGCGCGTCGTAGTTCCTCGGCCGGCCGCCTCCTACCGTCGCCCGTCTTCCTCAGGCCTCCTCCGGGCACTCGACTCCAGCCTCCGCCGTCCGACCTGCAGCCGCCGGCCTCTGCTTGACGTCCTCCGCCCGCCGGCCGTCGGTAATAGACTTCGACGCTCCCTCGGCCTCCGCCATGTATCATAGCTCTCTGGTTATGGGCTTGCTGTGGCTATCAGTTAGGCAGTATCATTTTGTGGTTGTGGATGTCTGATAGGCGTTAGCTAGATAGCATTACATGAGGATGTCGATCTATCTGTACTGTTGTATTTCTCATTTAATAGTTTAATACTTTAATTTTCACATGTCCAGCCACATATTATTTTATGATCGGTCGTTCTCGTCTTATAGATTATTGTATACTAGTTAGATTTTATATGCATTTGCACAGATATTAGTGTACATATATATTATCTTAATGAGTCATTACTATTGTACGAGTGTCTATTCGATCTATTTAATTTATTCAGCAATTGGCTTGAGTAGGTATGGCATCAACTGATGTGGAACTTGAGGAGACCGAGGTCAACAATCCTAAATTTCCTTTGTGAAAACATATTACTAAATTTGTACCACCTAAAAGCTCAAATGCTCGAGGAGGCAACGCAAGATTTACATGTCATTTTTGTGAGAATGACTATCCAGGGAGTTATTCTAGAGTGAGGGCACATCTTTTGAAGATAAAAAATGAAGGTGTTGTTGTTTGTAGCAAAATGACATATCTAGTGCTCGAGCAACTTCGAAAAGAGGACCGTGAAGCTTCAGAGGCTGCTGCAAATGCTACACCTAGCCATAAGCTTGTTCGTTTACCTCCTTTTGATGATTCAGATGCAGCATCTTCCAAAAAAAGAAATGTGAAGCAATCAGCTATTGCTGCTAGATTTAATGCAGAAACTCGACATATTGTTGATTCTCATATTGCAAGGCTATTCTACACGGCAGGTTCGTTTAATTTAAAATGATGTTGTCTTTTTTTGTATTTATATATCTTCATACGCATGAAAATGTTTGTATTTTGTAGGGCTTTCCTTTAATGTGGCAAGAAATCCTAATTATTGAGCATCCTATAATTATGTCGCAAACAACAAATTGGGTGGGTATGTACCCTCAGGATATAATGCATTGAGGACAACCCTTCTCCAAAAAGAGAAGACACATGTTGACAGGATGTTGCTGCCTATCAAAGCTACATGGCCCTTGAAAGGAGTTACTATTGCAACAGATGGGTGGAGTGATCCACAAAGGCGACCAATTTTAAACTTTATAGTTGTGACTGAGGGTGGTCCAATGTTTTTAAAATCAATTAACATAGAAAGAGAGGTAACGGAATACTAGTAAATACTTTGATCTTGTTATTTTTTACTTTTCACCTTTCAGGCTGTAATGCTCTTAATTTTTTAATTATAGGTCAAGAGCAAGGAGTATATCTTTGATCATTTGAAGGAGGTGACAGAAGAAGTTGGACCAAAGAACGTGATCCAAGTGACCACAGACAATGCAGCGAATTGTAGAGCTGTCGAGTTGATGATTGAATCAAAGTATAATAATATTTTTTGGACTCCTTGCGTGGTGCACACCCTCAACCTTACATTGAAGAATATTTGTTCTCCAAAGGATGACCAAGATGATAATGCACATCTTATTTGGATAAAGGATATCGCAGATGATGCAGCCTTTATCAAGAATTTCATCATGAGCCATAGCATGAGGTTGTCCATGTTCAATGAGTTTAGCAAACTCAAGTTTCTTGCCGTTGCAGATACAAGATTTGCAAGTGTTATTGTCATGTTAAAGAGGTTCTTACTTATCAAGGATGCATTGGTGCAAATGGTTGTTAGTGACAAGTGGATGGCTTATAGAGAGGATGACCAAGGCAAAGCTCAGGCTGTGAAGGAAAAGATTCTCAATGATATATGGTGGGATAACATTAGATATATTATTAATTTCACTTATCCAATTTATTCGATGCTAAGGGCAGCTGATACAAATAAGCCATGCCTTCATTTGATATATGAGATGTGGGACTCTATGATAGAGAAGGTGAGACCATGTAAATTATGCTTACACTTTTTTCTATTAACATGTCTACTAACTTTTTATTTTGCATTTATTAGGTGAAAGCTTGTATCTACCGGCATGAAGAAATTATGGATGGCCAATGCGCCTTTTTCAATGTTGTAGAGGACATTTTACATGCTAGGTGGCTCAAGAGCTATACCCCTTTTCAATGTTTGGCACATTCACTAAATCCAAGGTAACAAATATGAACATTAAATTGGCATTTAAATTATTTTCTACTAGTTATACTTGCTGATTTTAAAAATATTATTATGATATTGATAGGTACTATAGTGCAACTTGGCTCAATGAAGTCCCTAGTCGTGTTAGCCCCAACAATGACAACGAGATTAATACTGAGAGGAACAAAAGCTTTAAAAAGTTCTTCCCAGAATCAGAAGATTTAAGAAAGATTAAGAAGCAGTTTGCTAATTTTTCTCTGTTCATGGGTGGGTATGAAGACCCTGACTCAATTGAGGATAGAGCCTATTTTGAGCCAAAGGAATGGTGAGGAACTTATGAAGATAGGACACCTGAGTTGAGGGATTTAGCTTTGAAGTTACTTGAACACCCAGCATCTTCATCTTGTTGTGAGAGGAATTGGAGCACTTATTCTTTCATACATAGCATGAAGAGGAAGAAGCTCACTCCTGAACGGGCGAAAGATTTGGTGTTTGTCCATAATAACTTGCGTCTTCTTTTAAGAAAGACTGGCGATTATGAAAGTGGACCAAGTCGAATGTGGAATGTTGGTGGAGATGGCACTGAGAACTTTGCTGGTGCTAGCTTGGTACAGCTCGCCAAACTCACGCTTGATGAGCCAGAATTCGAGAGAGAAATTTTAGAAGGGGAGGAATGAGACATTTAGTTTATCTTATATTTATATGCCACTAGTTTTACTATTCACACTATGAACTATTTATTATATTTATCTATTCTGGAATTTTTTATTTGCCGTGTCTCTGTATTACTGTTTTTTAAAAATGCCGTATCGCCGTATCCGTATCCCCATACTGTGCAACATAGGTACTGGGCCATAAACAGGTTTACTGGCCGACGACCATGCTGGTTCTTGCCTGTTTGCTTCCTGCCGCTCGATTACAAACGAAGGGCATCAGGTGCACTGCGTCCCAGGACGTAGTCCTTCCTAAAGTTAGACGAGCTCGTACATGTACATGTACATATGTACAGTACACGCAGGAGTACGTGACACCGTACCCTGCTTGTGCAGCAGCGCTCACGATTGCAGAGCCAGAGAGCACGGCGAGATGCATTCGTGACCATGACCAGACAAGTGTTCTGCAGTTCTGCTGCTGCAGCATGAGCATGAGCCTGCCATTCTCGCGGTACGAGGAGCTGCTTCACAAAGCCTGTGCCACCTGTGGATTGGGCAGTCAAGCACGGTCCAGGAAGATCAATGCACACTCTACGACTGACTGGTCCATTTCCTGTTTCCTGGCACACATTCTGATCAGTGATTAGCTGATCTGTATGATGAGCAATTGAGCATCACTGTCGAACGAGGAACTCCGCTACGCAGTGAATACAGCACACTAGCACAGATGACAAAACCGTATAAATGGTCTTGCCAAAGCGTACAAGACGGAGGCAAGCAACCGAGCAAGACACGTTGGCTCCAAGTGCAGTCAGGCAGGGAACGAAGACGCATAAAGCAATCACGCCCATGCATTGCAAGTTGCAATTGTTGAATTTCGTGTGCTGCTTCTACCTACATACTTACAATGCTGGTATCTTTGATCATGGAGTTCCACTCTTGCCCCAGTGTCCTCGCCGTTACAGTTCCCACTACTGCGGGGAGCAGACAATTGCTTGAGACAATTTCTGTTTGCCTTTCCCTCTCCAACTATATATCTGCAGCAGGGCCAAAACTTATGGTTCCTCCGGAAATTGTGAATCGTTATTCAGATGGAACTAACTAGCCCAGGCAGCGCTTCGTGGATCCGGATCCCCCGCCGGTTCAAGGGATCGAAGCACTAGAATGGTGGTGCACCTCCCCAGATGTCCTTTGTGTCGGACCTGGCGGCAGTCTTCCTCGCTGGTCATTGGCGTAACTACGTGGATTTCGACAGAACTGACTATGTTCAGACACTACGTGGATTTCGACAGAACTGACTATGTTCAGACGGCGGTGACGCCTGTGGGTGTCACTTTCTCGCTGGAGGCATCGTCATCTCTCCAGCACAGAAGCCTTGGAGGTCCTTCGGGGTGAAAATCCAATACTGGTCCTCTGGTCAGGCAACGATGGCATTTTCAAATGTCATGTTCTTGTTGAAGACGTCGTTTTTAAAATATCCCTCCTTAGATTGTTAATGTTGGTGCCAGCTTTGTTATCCCTCTAGATTCTTATGTTGTTGTCGTTCGTTCAGCGGTGTATTATCGTCTTGTAGACGAAATACCACGGATGGTTTTTTTTTAGTTTTTCTGGCCTTTGGCCTCATCTTTGTAATAATTGACCTAATTCTACATGTTGTTAGATGAATCTGAGTATGAAATACTATCCATTATCTAAAAAAAAAGTAGCCCAAAACTGTTGATGATGAAACAGAGAACTCATCAGTCGCCAGCTCTTACCTCTTAGCTAAGGGAAGTAAAACAATAAGCAAAGTCAATCGATCAAGAGAACCAAGCAAATCGATGCAACCCAAAGCAACAGATGAAACAGTGATAGAATGACATGTTTAACCATGTTCACGCCAATCATCGTGTTCAAATAAAGTTATACTAATGAGTGGCTCAATACTAGACCCTCCAGATAAAACAAGGTACTTATGTCACCAGTCACCAAAAGCTTAAGCCTTACATTTCCGGATAGCCAAGAGATGGTAGATCTATCAACCTCCAGTTTTTTCTCTTCCTTACTTGAAAAGGAAATCTGTACAGGAAAAGGCACAATCAGTTTACCGGCAGAAATTAAAAAACACTCCATTACTTGAAACTTAAAATGCCAAATCACAATTCAGCAAGAAGGAGATGCAGCTTGCAGTTCAATATGATTGTCTTGAGTTATGGTACAACTATGAAGCTGAGCGAAAAGATGAAGTCAAATACTTTTCCAGCTATGATATCTGATTCTTTTTTCTCTGCACTCATAAGCCATGACATGAATGCATCTAGCTGACAAGAACCCCTACATTATCGCCTCATCACATCACATTAGAGTTTGAAGTTCAGTACAAACAACAGCAGCTGGAGGTTTTCATTCACATGAAAGCCAATAAGTGAGCAAAAGGCAGAAAAGTAAATTGACAATGAGATGACAATATTAGTGAACATCGGTGCAAATCGGAGCAGTTATAGCATGATGAAAATTTGCTAGCCAGCATGGTATAGCTTGAAAGTTTTATGGGCATCAGCCCCTGTGGGCAACATGTGGCAAGATGGCAGAAGCACCACAGCTGGAGCCTAATTTAATTATTAGGAGAAGGTCATAAGGAGATGAGATATATTTGTTAAGAAATGTTCTATTAGCTGGTAAGATTCTCTTTGTTACAAAATAAATGTTATTTTACCGCCAAAGGTACATTATAACAACAAAAGTGTAATAACTACAAAAGCAAGAAATAAACAAGAATTCTCCTACCCTGCTCATGTGTGGGGCACTTGAAGGTCAATGGCACCACTGTGTTACTTGGGTCCAAGGATGCCTCAAGCTGGCCTAAGGGTCTTTACAACAAGTCCCAACGAACCCAACTTAGTAGTATCATGTTAATGTGTCATAATTCAGCATGTATTTTTGCCCACCTCACTAGATATTTCAATTATCAATCCCAAATTCTGATACGTGCTAACAGGGTGAGCTCATTGCAGCTGAAAATATTTGACATGGGACTGACGTGATAGGACCACCTCTGTGTATCTGTCCTCCCACCCTTACCTATCCTATCTCCAGATCTCTGACAGTTCTATGCATGGAGATCGCTAACCTCCATCACCCCTCATCTCCATGTCCAGGAATCAGCTCCTGGTTCTTCCTCACCATCCTCAGCTCCACTGAAGAATGCACAACAACGAGGAATGAGGCACTGCGGCAGCACAGACATGTTCAGGGCTCCATTCTTTCCAGCACCAAAGATCTGCACTCCAAAGGTGTCGACAGAGAACACCACCGCTCACAGCGTGATCTGCACAACCGTAACTCCACCTTGGCTGCAGGTGGTGATTGAGATAACGGGATAAGGGAGGTCGCAAAGGATTAGCTGGGGCGCAATAGGGAGGTGATCTGCTGCAATGCGGTTGAGTACTTGAGCGCAAGCAAGGGAGGGGGGACATCTTCAAGAAAATTATTTCATCGTCATGTGGTAATCTTTTTGGCTACATTTGAAACAACTGAAGCAAAGTGCAAGTAATGGACCTCTACATACAGCGAGAATCACAGAAACTCTTCAATGGACAAGATAGGGAAAGCTGCGAGGCCATGAGCTGAGGTGGACACCATACCCCAACCATGCCCATTAAATTTGGTTCTATGGCCTCCCATAATTTCGGCCATGGAAACAAAAATAAGAAGGCTCTAGAAACCTAAAATATAAATATAAAGGATCTTGTTTGGATGATTTGCACAAAAAAAAGACAGATGCTTTAGTGACCCATGCATAGTGCCACAAGAATATATAGTATTTCAACATATCCTACAAAACATCAAAGGCTATCTGCAGAAATGTATAATGTGCAACGGCAGAAGGAAGGGAACTCAAGCGAAATAAAGCATATAATAAACACTAAGGAATTGTCTGCATAAGGAAAACTAATAAAAATCATGACAGATATTGGTAGAGAATGGGGCCCATTTCCTTTGCTGTAAGAGTAAGAGTAAGAGTTGATCTTGGATGTGCCCATTTCCTTTGCTGTTCAATGATTAGGAAGCCAGCATAAGGTATTAATTGTATGGAAGAATTCCATTCTGATATAGTGTTAAGTTCAGAACTAATAATTAACAAAAAAATATTTTAAACTATTCAATAGGACAAGATAATATGGTACAATGTATGTTCTATGAAGACCAATTTAATAGGGCACTTATTTGAATAACTGTTAACCATCTAGGCACGGTATCCAAACAATGGACTTGATAACAAAACCCTCAAAACTAAAAGAAAAAAAAAAACAAGCCATCAGCATGAAATGCAAGCAAGGGTTTTCCTTTTACAACTAATCTGAACATTTAAAGTTTTCTAAGAAAGTTAGGAGCTTATTCAGCGCTTGCTTTCTTGTGCAGATATGCAGCAAAAAAGAATCAGAGATCACAGAGAGTATCAAGTGTGTTGCCAATTTGAGAGGTTTCTCATCTATTGGTATACAATAGTACAATACATAGCCTATTTATTGTGCCATTCATAGTGTTACAAGAACAGAATTGCTAAATATCACATCATATACAAAACAATGGCTACTCTTAGCAAAATGTGCAACGGTAGAAAGAAGGAAAATCTAAGAAGATTACTGGAAAAATAATTTCGAACCCTGTAAAGTCCCCCAAGAACATTTGGTCTAAGGATACCATATTATTATTTATGCAGCTACATGTATTTGAGAAGAATACAAATAATATCATCATATGTGAAAAAGGCATAAATTTGATTGCTATCAAGTACATGCACTTAGTTTGTACAAACAAGAAACAAGTTTATATTTTAACAAGGAAATATATCAGCTCACATATCTATTGACTAATATCTGGAAGGTTGCACTCAAAGCTTTGGAACCATAGAATAATGTGGAATAATCCAGTAGTGATATTTATGTTTATGTTCAGAGCTAATCAAAATATTAAAGAAATTAACAGAAGATAATGTGTACGGTTTATGCAGAGCGATTTAATTTCAGCGCCGCTCGGTATATCTCTTAGTCTCTGGACAAGCTTGCCAAAAAAAAGGATTGAAACATGTCACACTCATTGCTAAGCTAATTGGATGCTTTCCAAGGAAGCTAGGAGCTTATTCAATACTTGCTTTCATTTGCAACATGAAGGAAAGTTTAAATAAATTATTGAGAACAAGTGTTTTGCTAGTTCGCTTACGTATGCCAAATGTACCCAGAAACTTTAAAACTTTGTGAAGTTGCTCGTTAACCGCATCACATTTGACTTCAATTTCCTTCAGATGTTTTAATATAGTAGCAGGTCTCTCCATTTGATTGTACCTGCCTATCATTTCCACTTTATGTTGAGGTCCCTGTGATAAACCACAATAATCCATCAGTCTCAACCAATAACATATAACTAGTTCGACAAAGCAGTAGTTACAAAAAATATGTATATATACCTTAGTAAAAAGATGAAGGTTGAGCTTCTCCAGAACCGGTGAGTGCTTGAGAATGAGATTTAGCTCATAGAAGTCAGGATTCAAGCACCACCACTCATTCAGCAATAGAGTCCTCAAGTTATTAAAAGTTGGGCACCACTCCAAATCCCTGCGGAAAACAACCTGGTCAAAATGCAGACAGAAAAAACCGATTATTATTCAGTGTGAAAACAGACCCTGTTTTAGTTTCTATGAATATCTAGAACTTAGTACAAATACTACAGCAGAAATCAAATCAGTCAGAGTAATCAGACAACATAAGAATGGAAAAATGATAATAACTGGACAACATAGAGAAGCAACTGGATAATAATAATAATAATTGAACAACATAAATAAAGGTGTTAATGGACAAAGTGCAGGCATACCCCATTGTAGTCACACATCAGTGTTAAATTCTCAGCTTCTGACAATCCTTGCAGAAGAAAACATTTGTTCTTGTAGTTGGATTTACCAGGTATGACACCATTACAAGAGAAACAAACCTCATTTCCACAATGATGAATATGATAATCTCTGACAAATGCCTCTTTTAATGATGGCATGGTACCCAAAACTGGAACCGAGGAGAAATGACCATCTGCCTAAGTGAAACAAGGTTTGGGGTACAAATAAGAGTGTGCGATCCCTTATAATTAAAAGTGCAAATGCTGATGCTCAGGTGTTTCAGTGATTTTGACGAGATCTGGGGGATCTGATAAAAGTAAGACTCGGCAATCTCTAGATGTTCCAGATTCGGACAATTGGACAAGTTGCAGTGACTATCTAACCATACACCGATCAGTGCAAGTGTTTTCAAGTGCTGAGAGACAGGCCAGAAATACAAGTCATGGATTTCGAGCCTGAGCATCTGAACTTCACGCTCTCCAACATGCCGGATCCAGAGATTCAGACTGGTTCTCTCTTTATCCAACCAGCTGCTAGTATCCCGCGGCCGTAACCTGAGCTCACATGTGTGAAGACAAGAGTCGCGCTTGCTGAGGAGGAGCAGGTGGTTGACAAAGTGTCGGAGACTGTCCACGGACGGCGGCCGTCCATCCTCCCCATGCTGGAACCCAATGCGCAGGCCTGTGGCAGACTTCCAGAGATTGCGCCAGCGCCGGACGAGCAGGCATGTCCGCACGACGTCCTCCGCCGGGAGGAACGAGAGGACGTGATGGAGGGCGTCGTCCGGGAGCGCGCTGATGCGATCGACACCAGCAACCTTTCCCCTTACCCTCGGAGGCATTCCTGTTAACAAAGGGGGGTCGCTGCGGGCCAAGAAAATGGTGAGAAGGAGGAGCGGAAGGCTTATAGAGGTTAATAAACGGAGGAGGCAGGAAGAAGCAAGCGGACCTGCCGGAGGTCGCCGGTGTGCTTTCGCGGGAGTCGCCGCCACCGCGCTCTACGGGAAGCTGGACCGTCCGGAGTGACGCGGCGAGGCAACAGCTCTGGCGCTCTGCTACGATAATAATACGAGGCTTCGTCCGTGGACCGTGGAGTTGCGGGCCTACAACCTGGTTGTCTTTGGGCCGCCGACCAACTACGGGCCGCCAACAAACTACGGCCGTTAATTCCATCAACCGCAGCCAGCCCGTTTAGAGTTAGTTGGGACTACGGTGGTCCAGCGAGCTACGGAAGTCCAGCAAACCTCGCCTTGTGTAAGTGGAGTAGTCAGCGCCTCGGCGGACGAGTCGAGTAGCGAGTCAAAATTTGACCTTAAAAAAAAAAATCTACTTTTGTCCCTCAACTTTTATAAAAGTTTATTTTTGATCCCTCAATTTTAAAATCAGAAAAACCGATCCCTCAACTTTTGAAACGGTGCACATTCGGTCCCTCGACTGTTTTTACGTTGGTTTGCTACAGTAACCGCTGGTCTGCTACAGTATCCGTAGGTTTGCTGCGGTAACCGTGATTTTTTAAAGATTCAACCAAAATAAATAAGAAAAGAGAAAAAGGAAACCATGGTTATTGTAGCAAACTCATGGTTACTGTAGTTGACACGCGGTTATTGTTGCAAAATTACCGTAAAAAACAGCCAAGGGACCGAATTTGCATTGTTTTAAAATTTGAGGGACCAGTTTTGTCCGATTTTAAAGTTGAGAGACAAAAACAAACTTTCGTAAAAGTTAAGGGACCAAAAGTAGACTTTTTCGAAAAAAATCGCACATAAGTCTCGAGTACTTTGCAGTTTCATGCGCATGAAAATTCAGAAGTCAACAGAGACCGTTACACCCAGCATCTTTTTTCGATTATAAAAACCGCATAAGGAGCCATGGATGCGGCGTCTTGTCAGTGGTCACGCACAGGCCATGAAGCAACCAAGCTATAGGTTGGGGTTGGATCAACCATATTCGTCGCGAGAATTGGGTGTTAACCAAATTATCCATCAAAACATGATGTAGATTAGCGAATTAAAGCAAGTCTCTCTTCTCGTCAGCACGACATCCCTCGCTTTTGCCTTCGCTCTACCTGACTTATGGATCAACCGGTCCATATATTATGTTGTGGGACCTATATATATAGACCGGTTGATTTTGTGGTTGCTCTAGACCTTGTCAAAAAAAAAAGGTCTTGGCCATTGCCGCTTGCCAGCGGATGACGGGATGACACGACGTGAGCCGAGCAATCCAAATATCCAATACTGCGGTGCGGTGCAAGGGACAGGGTCCTCTTTCTCTTGCACTAGGCCTAGTTGCTCCGGTATGTGGCGATCACCACGTTACTGCCACGCTCAAAAATCAAAGAACACACTGGTCGCGACATGATGATTGATGAGGTTTACTTGATCGGACATGGCGTGCGACAGGATTAGGTGCGATGCCAAAGCACGAGGAGTCGACGATCGCAGGAAATAATGACATCGTGTTGGTCATTTGGTGATAGCGACACCGTTTATATTCTCAAACAAACTGCTGTCCATTCAGAATGGCCACGACCAAGGTGGCGGTTTGGCTGTGAAGTCTGTGGCAAGTACTGTAGTTCACTCTTACGGTAGCTTTCGGCTGCCCTGATTTGACATATATCCGAGATTAAATATAACCCACATGAATATATGTCCATTATCCTGCAGTGGAGTATACATTTGAAAATGAAACACCGCCTGGTACTATCCGGAAGGCTGAAGGCTCTGTCCCTATCAATGCAAGCAGCTATGGTTCCATCCATTTTGTTTCCTTCCTCCCAACGAACGATTCACTGCTGGACTCGCGTACTTTGCCTAAGACCTGAAGCCTTAGGCAAAGGCTTAAAAATCCTAGGCAAAGGCTTTGCTCAGGGCTGTCCTCGGCAAAGGACCTTCAGCAACTTTTGAGACGGTAAAGAGGTCTTTGCCGAGGGCCATTTATCGGGCACTGGACAAAGCCTTTACCGAGGGCCAGATTCGCCCTAGGCAAAGAAAAGGTGTCGTCACGGCGTCGGCGTCTTGACGACGTCTTTGCCCAAGGCCGTCTCCCTCGGGGCCTGGGCAAAGAGGGTTCCTTTGCCTAGGGCCTCAAGCTAGGCCCTCGGCAAAGAGATTTTGCAGATTTAAAAAAAATCAAATTCTGTTACGAATTTGAATTAAAACTATTCAAATTACATTGGATCCTTTTCACATAAGCTGAAAGAAATATTCAATATATTCAAATGTCTCAATACACACTACTACATCAAAGATAGACTTATACAAGAACTCCCATTCTAAGTACTCCCGAAGGGTCTAGATATTCCAGAATTGCAAAAGCACAAAGTAAAGAAGAGGCACATCCACATATTAAGATCAGTGTTTTTAATGAAAAGGCACATCAAGAAAATATATCTGAAAATTATGCAGGTTGCCCAAATACAAAACACTTCAGGTACTTTTATTGCCTATCATCCGAAGTTCACATAGTGGACAAATGGGTCTGTGTTAATTGCATTATCACACAGAAGCAGTGAATAAGAAATTTCCATAGGCATGATTATTCTACATACAAATAAATATTGTCTTAACATATATTAACAACTACTACAGAATCTTAACACTAGCATAGATTGAACTTGTAGATATGTCCATATAGAGAATAAAACCTCTGTTTCATCCTTAACACTAGCATCAATTGAACTTGCTCATGATTACCAAGCACTGTAGTCCCTAATATTGAGCACATCATACCTTGGAGCAGATCCTTTACCATCATGCAAGGTACATAACCTATGGCACGTCTTATATGTCGATCCTATTGATTTCTCATCATGCAAACACGTAATGCCTAAAGGATAAAAGTAATATCTACAGTTTAGGACAACAACTTGAGTTTGCATTTTCATCATATAAAATACTAACCCCCAAACCTAATTGGCTAAAATCACGAAATTTTGCCCAGGGCCGACCTCACCCTAGGCAAAGGGGGTCTTTGCCTAGGGCCTGTCTGAAGGCCCTCGGCAAAGAATTTTAAAAAGAAAAAATAAAAAATCTTTGCCTAGGGCCTAACGGCAGGCCCTCGGCAAAGATTGACGCCAGCGTTCACCGTGAGCCCTCCGGCCATCTTTGTCGAGGGCCGATTCTTTGCCTAGGGCTAAGCCCTGGGCAAAGGCCTCTTTGCCTAGGGCTTCCGACAGCCTCTTTGCTGAGGGTCTGGCCCTCGGCAAAAGACTCTTTGCCGAGGGCCAATCTTTGCCTAGGGCTGATGGGTCTGGCCCTAGCCTTAGGCAGTGTTCGCGTTTCCAGTCTTGATGTAATAAATGGTATAAATAAAAGTAACTGCTACCACATGCTAATCACACACCCAACTGCTCTTTTTGAGGAGGCTGAAACTGTCAGCTGACCAAAACTAACTTGCTTTGTTTTTGACCGAAGTCAGCATAGAAATCCCATGTCTATTTTTTTATTTTTTTAATAATACAGACTTGTTTAAATTTGCTCACACGGAGAGTCGAACTCAGGTCTGTTTGGTGCTACTCAGGTGCTCTAAACAATATGCTAGAGGCCTTTCACAACTAACTTGCTTTGATTAACATTGATGGAAAAAGGGGGTAAGGTGGGTTGTTGTTGTCAACCTTGCATCATATCATGATCAATTAACGGAGCTCAGCTGTGGTTCCATCCTTATCTCTCATCAAGACTCGCTCAAACAACTACAAAAAAAAAAAAGACTCGCTCAAACAATACGAAGATTCGTCAAACCGTCCTTTACGTATCTTGTCGGTACTTGTCGTCACGACAAACAACCTTCAAAGGATCTGAAGTTCTGTTTAGATTACAGATTTACAGGACACAAATTTAGCCTACCTTGTAAAAGAATTAACCACCAATTAGCCGTCGATAATCATAGTCGCCACTTTGCTGAATTTGCATGGGGCTTTTAACTTCAGGACGGAGGCTACTTGAACTTCAGGGTCCAGGCTACAGCCATACCAATTGCCAAGTTCCTGCTACCGTGATGGATGCCTGAACTTCGGAGCTGCATCCAATCCAATTATCAAAAGGGAACCTATCAGATCATGAGGCGCCGTTTGCACTGATGCTCGCAGAGCCGCGGCTGGAGCTGGAGCTGGCTCTGGCCTCGGCCTCTGGCCTCTGGCTGGCGGCTGCTGCGCTCGAAAGGAGGCCTCTGGCTGGCAGGCTGCTGCGCTCGAAAGGAGAGGCCGGATCCCGGATCGTGTGGCGGCTTCAGGAGGCATGCTGCATGCCGCGCACGTGTTGCCGTACCATTCCACCTCGCCGCGCGCCGCCATCTCCGCTCGAGCGAATCGTACGGCCACACCACCTGCTCCGCGGCTGCGTACATATTCCCCGTCCAATGCGGTCCCGGAATATTTTTCATTTTTTCAAGCCTGACTGCCTCGCTCGCAAACCTATGCAGCAGCAGCAGCAGAAGCAGAGGTTTTCTTTACCCTTCTTTTTTTTCCCCCTTCTGTCTCTAGATTGGAAAATATAAAACAATATCCACTGTACTTGGAAAGTTGGAAAGGCAACGGGAATTGCACACGGCACCTCCGGTGACCTGCTATTTGGTCGAAGGATATCGAGAGGAGCCTGAGTCGATCAGTGGGACAAAAGTGGTAGTACTATGTACTTTGAAAAAGGCAACTGTTTGACACCTTATCCATCCCTTTGGATCGAACCAATTCTTAATAGAAAGTGAATTTTTCTATTCATAATTGTACAAAAAAATCATGTTATCAATATCATATATGTATGTAATGCTTTATCAACTTCGTCGTGACGGTGTTTCATATATATTCCAAATTATAGTTTATTTTGACTTCGCTATGTCATTCTTTTGAAACCTGACCAATTTGTTAAAAAATGCATTAACATCTACAAATGCGTTATCGAGGCATATTATAAGGAGAATTTTTTAAAAAAGCTTTGCTTATAACTCTTTCCGTAAACTTTGCCAAATGTTTTAGAATAAAACAAGAGTGCACTATAATCTAGAAAATTGAGGGGCTAGCTCATTATATAAAGTTTTATAAAGTTAGAAAAAATGAATTGGGATAAAACACGAGTGAACTATAATTTAAATGAAGGGAGTAATATCAAGTTAATTTTTAGACCCTATGCGCTTAGTAACCTTTTCAATTCTTAATTGCTCCTTATGTATCACATGAAGAAAACATTTTTCTCTTTTTAGGCCCTTAAGGTAGATTTATTGAAGCAACATGCATCTCTATGTCAATCAAAACACTGTAACGGAATAACAAAATTCAAGACCCACAAATGTAATCATGTTACTTTAAATAGTAATTTCGACATAAGAAATTCCAATTCACAGGTTAATGCATAGTCATTGGTACATATCTACTCTCTTGGTTTTAAATTATAAGTCATTTTGATCATATATTTTATCTAGATACATAATAAAAACAGATGTCATCTAAATGCGAGTCCAGACAACTTATAATTTGAAACAAAGAAAGTAAAAACTAGTTAATATTGGCCCTAGTGCATCTGAACGGGAGGGTAATAGGTATGTTATTTTTTTTCTAAGTCTTTAACTAGTTGATTGATAGTTAACTAGCTGGCCAATCAAAATTGATTTAAGCTAATTTTTATTTCCAACCAATGACTATGCACGTGTATAAAAAATGCATTCAACATTCAGGTCCCTTGTTGCTATAAAGTCAAACGTTAGGGTGCAACGCGAAAAGACAAGAGAAGCACCTCCATTCCACCTAGACTTTCCATTCCACCTAGACTTGCCGTTCCACGCACCTCCACTTCGTCCTCCTCCCATCCCCAGTTCAGATCTACTCCACTGCCACCTCTTCTCCCACTCCCGAGCCGCCTCCCATGGCGTCTCCGAGCGGAAACCCTAACCCTAATCCCAATCCACCATTCGAGATCGGAAAGCTCTTCAGGCCACCGAATCCCATGCCCACCGCCGCCCCCAACCCCATGTTCCCCGGCGTCGCCGGAGGCCCGGCGGGCCCGCCGCCGCTGTCCGGTCCCTACTCCTACCCTCCGGTGACCCCGCCCTTCCACCGCG